>CM045492.1:29225581-29694000 GCA_024704745.1 Rosa lucieae
AAGGGCAACAATGATTGCAGTATAAACAAGAACATGGAGGCAATGAGGGCAGTTCCAAATGAAACCCTCACTACATACTTGGTCCCGCCCTATCAAAAAGCATAATCTCAGTGTCAATTCCCAAGCACAAACTACACAGCAACAACGGCATAACCAAATTCCAGAAAGAAAAACTACCTTTGCTTTCTCCAGCAGAGGCTCAATTCTCAATCGAAACGATTTGGCAAGAAGCTTGCTCGATAATCTTTGGGAAAACATAAAGCACATCGCCTTCATCCGAGACCTGTTGAGACCATCTTGAAAAATAGAATTTCAACTCATTAAACAAAGCTACAACACCACAAATTCCATTCATTCTTTCTTTCCTAACAGCATGGAAAGAACTATAGATATCAATTTTTAGAAAATAACTACCTCCAAGAAGCCCTCAGTGTCGGCAGCGAGAGCCTGCAAAGCGTTCTGAGCCTCATTGAACTTGAGCCCAGCTCTGCTGGAGACGTCACCAATCGTCACTCTCCCTCCGCAGGCGTCGACAACGTCCATGGTGCGCTTCCTCACATCAGACGGTAGCTTATCGCTCTCGATAGCTCCGCCAGGCCTTATCCCGGTGACTGTGTTGAGGCTGGCTGGAACGACCGTCACCAAAACCCTAGAATCTCGAACCTTGGAAGAGAACCCAGGGAAAATAGGGGTTTGGGAGAGAGGAAAGGTGTGGAGGCAGTCGGGAGGCAATCAACTTTCACCGGTACCGCTGCGATGGGATTCTTCGTCACCTGTCACCGACTCGATCTGGGTCGAAGGAGCTCGAGCTTTTTGTTCTTCTGCTCATATATAGAGAGAGGCCGCCTTGGATTATGTAAGAGAAAGAGGAATCGAAGAATTGGATAAGAGAGGGTTTCCAATCTAGGCTCTCTCCGGTCTGTTTTGAAGCGATAGGGATGGGATGAGGCGGAAACTGGTTTAGTTGTCGGGGAGAGGAGAGAGGTCCAAGGTTTCAAAAGGATGGATTTGGGGTCTAGGGGTAGAAGATAGAGGGAAAGAGAGAGAGGAGAGAGGTCTAGGTTTTAGATCTGATGGATTTCTACACCGTGTAGAATAGAGAGATATGGTTGAAGTGAGGAGGCACTGATAGTTCATAGTTGTGGGTTTTGGTTATGGGTCTGTGTCTGTGTCTGTGTCTATGTCTCGATAGAGAGAGTGAGGCGCTGTCGAGAGATTGAGGAGCTGCGGGTATTTTTGTTATTGTTTTGCTCGAGTGTTAGGCTTCAAGCTTGGCTATATCAATTTGGACAGAGATTCACACAACAGAATTTTATAAAAATGTGGTCTGAATGTAGCCATTTTAAATTTGGGATCTGTTTCCAATCAATTTGACTTCCCTCTTTAGGGAGGTAGAGAAAAATGGTGGTGGGAAATCTCCCTCCTTCAGCCAAACATATTGATCAGACCACAGTTTTATGATTTTTCGTCGCATGATTAATACATGTTGGGGGGGAAATTTTGGGTTTGAGACGGCGTTTGGCACCACTTACATGGTGGGAAACTTGCCGCTCAATCTTATAAGCGTCACACAACGGTTTTGTCCTTAAACGCCTTCTGAATTAATTCATAAGTCCATATCAGAAGACAGATTTTGTAAAAACGACGTCCGAAAAAACAAAAATTAATCAGACGACGGAAAAGTATGATACGTCGTGTGAGAGGCGTCGTCTGATTCAATTTTTGTAGTAGTGACAGTTGTTATTTTGATCTCCTTCAGCTACCTTCCATGATGAGACCTTCGGATAGGAACCATCATAATGTGAAGCAGATGGGTCGATAATAAAGCTTTGCTTAAATTGCAGCAAGCTTGCTCCTCACCAGGGCAAATAGATGGCTGCTGCTGCCTAGAGTATAAGGAGCCAGCCCCAAGAACATGAAACAACAATAGAGCTAAAATTTTTGAAAGCAGACCAATATTGGGGACATTAGAAAAGCACTAGCAGGATGACAATCCCATTATGTGTTTGGCTACGTAATGAAATTTTTGTGCAGTACTCTTTGCTAGATCGGTATGGAAATGATCAAATAGACAGAGCTATATATGCTGCCATGCCAACTCACGTTCTTTTTTCTTTTCTGTTTTTTCCTTTTTCTTTTTCTGCTTTTGGGTTGACATTGACTGATATTCACAAACCACAAGAATTCAATATACAGTATAATCAGCATGCAGGAGTAGTTTCAAAAGAGATGACATTCTTAAACCCAAAATTAGATATACTAGTTGTCCATCAAAAGTTCAAAACTAGTTGAGCATCTGAAGAACACTATACAACAATTTCAAAGTTCAAAGCCCGCGAGGCCCACATTAAATGGATGGGCTTGGATCCTTCAATTTACAATAAAGCCCGGCCCGGCCCGCTACTATTTAAAAATGGAGTAAGGCCCGGCCCGGCCCGACCTAAGCCCTCTACGAGCCCGGCCTGGCCCGTTGATGAGGTCTAGATTAAAAAAACAAAAATTCTTCAAAAATAAAAACAATACCAACTTCTACATAAACTACATATAAACTCTGAGCCCGGCCTGATCCGTTGATGAGGTCTAAATTAAAAAAAAAAAATTCTTCGAAAATAAAAACAATACCAACTTCTAAATAAACTACATATAAACTCAAATATCTAAGCCTGCATCCGACAAAAGTCACAAAATCCATGCATCCATTCTTGCAAAGGGACCCATATCGATAATGTAAGTCTCATCCAAACTTATGAAGTGGGGTGAGGTCTCAATGGTCTCAAAAGTTAAGGGATGAGGCATGTGATCAGCCACATAACTAGAAGAAAAGACGGTCTTTGGTTCTGATTCAGATTGTACGTAGTACGTATTGTAGTTGGAAGTCAAGTTGTCGGATGACTATTAGTTACCAAAATCGAATTATGATCACAATTTGCTAGTGTCTACACTCTACACTGATTGAGGAC
Source organism: Rosa lucieae (assembly GCA_024704745.1). NCBI lineage: Eukaryota > Viridiplantae > Streptophyta > Magnoliopsida > Rosales > Rosaceae > Rosa > Rosa lucieae. The sequence goes on from CM045492.1 coordinate 29,228,542, forward strand.
TACTAAACTTGATAGTAGCTTCCACTTAGATATGTGGTTCTACACTTCTACTTCCACGTTTGGTCTCCTTTTGTCCTGTAATACTTTGTTAGTCTGAATTATTAGTCACGGTCTACCGGTGAGTCGTCGCCAGTTAATTAGGTAACCTAATTAATAACTTTAAAGTTATAAATCTCACTAACATCAGAGAGGGGTAGGTTGTGATAGTCTGAATTATTGCCAATAGATACGTGGTTCTACTTCCGCGCTTTGGTCTCTTTTAGTGTTGTGATAGTTTTCTTGCCTCATTCAATTATCTATCAAATTTAGCTTTAAGATTAGCACTTGGCCTCACCATGGGTATTTTAGAAAGGCTACTAAATTTTGACGAATGAACATCCAATCACCTAAACGTTGTATATGGCAAATTTTTTTTTTTTTGAGGCAATTTGATTAAAGGCCAAAAGTTAGACCCTATATTAATTGTAGTCCACATCAAATTTTTCTTGTTAATTGTGTGCCTAATGACTCTGCTGTCACCTCAGATTTATTTCTTTTTCCATCTTGCTAACTCAACCCTTATTAATTTTTCTTTTTTACATGACTAATATGCCCTTATTTAATGTCTTTGCACACAAAAGGCAATAACTAATAGGATTAAAATTAACAATCTGATTAATAACTTAATATCATATTTGATGTATATCTTTCTTAAATTATTTTTATTGATCCGACATGAATTATGGAATTATATGACACTGAATACTATATTTAATGCAAATCATTCATGAGGAATTAACCCAATCATTTTCTATCCGAACTAAGCTATGAAACAGAGCCACAAGTTCATACAGGACAAAAGAGGAAAGAAGGAAGAGAGTATCTTCTACGTCGTGCATTTATTGACTGACTGGACTTGAGTGTTTACTTAATAATTGGAACAGAAGATGATTGGAAAGTTATTATTGGAATTAGGAGGATTCCATGGATTTGGCTGCTAGAACTATAAATTGTAAGAAAAAAAGCTGCAAGGGATGAACTTGAAGTGACTTCTTGTCGGGCAGTGATGTTGGATTCGTTCCGAAGTGCTGTAAGGTCAATGTGGAAAATGACGAGGACCGTGGAGGTCCAACCACGGGCTAATCATTTTCTGTTTACATTCACCTATGAACGTGATGTTGCTTGGGTGAAGAAGGGTGGCCCTTGGGGATTCTAGCGAGCCATGATCCTTTTGAATGATTACGATGGCTTCTCGACTATTTCTTAGGTAAAGTTGGACTTTGTTTGGATCTGGGTTGAACTGCAAGGTATCCCGCCAGGCATATTAACTGAGCCTACTATTAGGCTGGTCGGTGGGACAATGGGAGAGGTGTTGGAAGTGGATCATATTACGTTATGGCGGGGGTGGCAAGAGTTCGACTCGTTTTGTCCATCAACGACTCAGTGCTACTGGACCGTAGGGTTAAAGTTTCTCTTGTTGATCTCCTAACTCTCTGTTTTCAGCATAACGGTTCCTTAGTCAACTCCAGCTGCTTGAGAGTAGAACTTTTCCTTCCAGTCAGCTCGAAGGCAAAGACATCATTCTCGTCCTCTTCGTCCCCCTTCGGTAACACCTGTTCGCCCTGATAATAGAGGTCATATGTGGTTGGCTGATAGTTTAGAGCAACCATGGTGCGGTGTTTCCTAGGAACATATGTTCCCTTGGATGCATTCTTCCTAGCATCCGTCTCTCTGAGAAGGTGCTCAAAGCTGCCTACCTCCTTAATAAGCTCTCCCATTGACTTCATCATACTGCCATGTTGCTTCTTTAGCTGGTGCGGATCTAAGCCCTTGATTGCTAACTTAAATAATTCTCTTTTTGACAGAACCATGTTCAACTTGGCCTTTTGAATCTGCAATTGCTGAAGGTAAGCAACAATGGACTCAGTGGGCTGTTGAGCCATTTGGGTAAGGGAGGCCAAATCAACCTTAGATCGCGAGCCAATTTGTAACTGGGCCCCAGTCTGAGCTTAGAGAACTAAGTGAAGGCGGCTCTTGATAGAGAAGTGCCGAAGATCTTGCACTTAAGACTGTCATCGTTCTGGTATTAGGCAGATTGCACTTTGAACCTGGCCAGATGAGTCGCCGCATTCTCTATATCCTCCCCTAGAAAGGTAGAGAATATGATATTTTTATAGCCCCTAGGAAAAGGCACGAGCATTATATACAGCAGGAAAGGCCCCTCATAAATCTCATCAAGGTGGGCCCTAGGATTAGCCAACATGTTCATCTCCTCCACCTCTTCTTGTCTCACGTAATCTGGGCCTGGAGGAGGAGGTGTCGCCACAGTCTGGCGAGTGGTTTGCAAAGTAGGTGTAGTTTGGCTAGCAACCGCTGCTCCTTCCCCAAGGAGAACGGTCCGGGGAATATTGGGCTGTTGTAGAGTAAGCGTCGGTGTGGACACATCCTTTGCCAAGGTCGTTATCTTGATCAGATTGCTTGCCTGGTCAATCCCATAGTAGTTCCCTGGAAGTTCCTGGTATATGTTCTCTGCTCCATCACTATCGTATTAGGCAAATACGACAGGGTCAGCAAAGGTGCCTTCACTAATTTTCAGAGTCCTGCTCCTCTGCTGGACTGGCAGTATAGCCTTGTCTTTGCCACCAATGACCAGAGCCTTCTCCTTACTTTTGGCCGACGCGGCAGTAGCGGCTGCAGAGGGTGTAGCAGTACTACTGCTGGCCTTATCTCGAGCATTTGGTCACGTATTTGCTGGATCCAGCAAGCTAACCAAGTGAACTAAGGATAGCATTCGGATCTCCCAAGGCCTTATTCATAACCTCTTTAGCCTGATTCAGGTCAACTTTTTGCATGGCAACTTGGGTTGCGAGGTTGGAACCATCATTGCAAAATAGCCGCGACCTCTGTAACAATGTCTTTGCTCTGGGCAACCTGGGTATTTATTATAGCCACGAGCTGCTCGTGGTTTTCCTGGGTTCGTTGGGTCATACTCTCCAAATGCCCATGTGTTTGCCATGATCCTTGCTGAAGCTTCCGGACCATATTCGAAAGGTTATCAACCTCAGTTTCTGTTCCGTAAGGCCTTTGTTTGTCTTCTCATAGAATGAGGCATTGTTCTGTTGAAAGATGGCAAGTCGGTCCTCTATGCTTGCATTCTCTGGGATAGGGATGAGAACATAGCCATCTGTTATCACCTTGTCTTCAACCACCTGAGTGATGTTAGACGCATAGCCAGTCTCATTAGGCTGGATGGTAGGGATATTGTCGTCCTCAGTAATGGGTTAATGATTTCCTCCCTGTTCAGTTGACATGTCGAATGATGATGGGTTGAGAGAAAATCTTCGAATTACTTGTTCGTCAGAAAGACCATGACAGTCTGCACGAGTGTGCGGCCTATAACTAGAGGACTTGTGTTTCGGGCAGTTAATGTAAATCTTTTGGTAAGGGTTTCCGCTTGACTTCCCAATGGTGGCTATCGCGAAGAAACATTATGCAGGTCCCACTAGGCTTGCCAAAATGTTTGGCTCTGAAACCAATCTAGCATGCAAACAATCTTTTTTTAGTGAGCCAGCTTGTTTGCACCATGGGGTGCAGTCGTCGAGGAATCTCTTGACCTGACTTCTTCTCAAACGCTGTGGATGAGGAGAGCACCAACCTCGTCACCAGGTTCTTTTCTCTACCTTTAGGAAAATGAGTTATTACCTTACGAGTAAGGACTTGTGTTATGATCTCTTGCGTCACCGAGTCGATACTTAGTGTTGTAGGCTAAGTAGAGCAATCCTCGGGAAGTAGGAGAAAGCACAAGTTTTGCTAAAGCGTGACTTTAGATTCATTGGGTTGCGAGGGTGTTACCCTTGCTTCGCTGGTTTTCACCTAGGTTGAAGGTAGGTTTGCTCCGGAGAGACTTTGATAATCTGTGCGATTAGTTGATTGAAGAGTTGTTTTTTTTTTTTTGTCCCTGAACCCTAGTATTTATACCTTAGGGTTTCGACTGTTCCTTGACATAGAATGATTATTGATTAAAGATTCCTAATTGGTCTCTGCTACTTGATTCCTATAAGGGCTTGTTTTCCTTATGGATCTCAGAATGGGCGAAGCTGTAACCCAAACCCAAGCAGGCTTAGTTTTGGGTGGCAGGTATCGACCCGCCAAGCTGAACCCCCTTAAGGGATCTTGCCAAAAATACTTTTGGGCTCAAACAAGAAAAAGCACTTCCGAACATGCTGTGAGAGGACGCACTTCCTAACTTGCTGTGAGAAGAAGCAGCTGAGGTGTTTGGTAAACTATTTTTAAAAGTGCTGTGAGAACGAAAAGCAATTTCTAGGTGGAACTCGGCCGGGTTAAGCTTCAGCACTAACGAACTGTCGATCAAAGAACTGGCGTGCTGCTCCACGAAGTGGACTTGCTTCTCCAGGTATCGATCTCTGATCACAATCGCCATCGGCGGCTTCGAGGTCAATTTCAGAATTTCAACACATCGAATCGCATCGCTCTATGATTATGTATTAAGAATCTAGAGAGAGAGGGGGGGAGGTTTTAGACAGAGAAAAATGAGGTGACGATGAGTTTGAGAATGGATGTGTCTGTCGCTTAAGCTAACCCTATCTAGCTCAATGTAATTTTTAGAAAAGAATGGGGACATAATTGGTCATTTGGTATAATTCATTAAAGATGCACTGTTGCTCCGTGTTTTTCACAGAAGCAGCTCCAAAAGCTATGATTTATTGCTTTTCATTATCAGCTTCCTGGAAAAGCTATTTGGCCTAAAAACAACTTCTAGAGAACTTTACCAAACACCATCCCGTAAGCCCAAAAGCAGCTCCAAAAGTTATGATTTGTTGCTTCTCATTATCAGCTTCCTGGAGAAGCTATTTGGCCTAAAAGCAACTTCTAGAGAACTTTACCAAACACCATACCGTAAATCCAAAAACAGATCCAAAATCAATCCCAAACTGGGGCTACCTCTTGCTTTTTAGAGGTGCTCTGATCTGGTTGGATCCTTGTCCATTTTTGGTGTAGTGTTTTTTTGGTCTAAATGTTTGGTGTAGTGTGAATAAAATGAATCTTTTATACGTGTAATTGCATCATAAACACTGGAATCAGCCTAAGATTCGAGCCAATTTCAATTTTATCTTATTTGTAAGAAATAAATGGATGCTTAGTCTGATTTCAATATTTAGGATGCAATTAGCTTGAGGCTTAATCAGAAGAAAAAAAAATTAAGCAAAAATGAAGTAAATACAAATTTCAAATAAAAGGACGAAAATTTAACCGTTCGACCATGGAGTCGATCTTAGTCACGAATTGGCAGAATTCGATCACCAGGAAGCACATGAAGGAGAGAGAGAGAGAGAGAGAGAGAGAGAGAGAGAGAGAGAGAGAGAGAGAGAGAGAGAGAGAGAGAAGGAAATTTAAATTTGCAATTCAAAGCTTCAACACAGCGGCAGCTCAATTTAACACTCCTGATCGTGAAATTTTTGCGAGTTTGACATGCTGTTGTAACGAGAAATTTGAGAAAGAAAAAGGTGTTGTTGACACTCAGCTTGTGGGTGAGAGGGTGCAAATTATTATAAATGAAGTGGCAGACTTGGGTCTTGGCACCCATCTTCAATGTCTAGAGCACATTGGTAACATACTATTCTCTTCCCATGGTCTTCCAATGATAGGATTTATAATGTTAGATGTATGTAGTAATCCCTTTATCTTTATCAGGTGAGCACTTTCAACCTCTAATGGGTGGACTGGAGAATGAACCTTATTCAGTTCTAAGTCATGATGATGCAGGAGCATATGTGGCAATATCAAATGATGCATTTGATATTTAATTATGGATATGTAATCTTCAATAATTATTGTCTAGACAATTTTAGGGCATCTTTTTTGCATCTAATTTTGGATTTACTTTTAATTCTCTTTCCAATTTAGTTTAAATCTACTTATTATCCAAGAATTGTGAACCCTATAAATATGGGTATTGTAATCGTTGTCAGACAGCTTATAGTTTATGAATATGGCTAAATACAAATTACTACCCTGTGGTTTAGGTCCAAAATCAATTCAGTCCCTGAACTTATAATTTCATCAAAAACACCCCTGCACTTTCAATTTTGATCTAATATGTCCAATTTGTTAGTTTTTTGACAATTGAGTTATTTAACTTGTTAATGTGGCTCATATATAGCCTATGTTTTATGATGTGGTGTCGAGGTGGTCTGCATAGTCAATTTAGGAGTGAGTCCTACTAATAAAAATAAATAGTTTTTCAACAAATAATCCAACTATAACTTGAACCCATAACAGAATATTAACGAATTGGACCTATTAGATCAAAATTTAAAGTGCAGGGGTGTTTTTGATGAAATTAGAAGCCCAGGGACTGAATTGATTTGGACCTAAACCACAGGGTACTAACTAGTATTTAGCCCTTATGAATAATATCAGTTTATTTGCGGCATGGATTTGTCATACTCTACGAGTTTGCTACTCCTTATTTCTGGTGTCTGTTGAGTGATTATTGGATGTCTGTGTTCGATACCATTTCCCCATCAATTGGTATCAGAGCTTTGGCAAGAGCTTGGTGGATTCCATGTCTCAGGTCGGGCGAAGAAGGGGAGGTTCTCGAATGGAGGGTCGTGACATCAACAATGACATGGCTGAAATCAAAAGGATGCTTCAGCAACTTGAGGTACGTATTGATCGCATCGAAGCCCAACGACAGAGTCGTAAGAGTTCCGACGGGGAGAGAGACATTACCACCTATTATCAACGTATTGATCGCATCGAAACTTTCTACCAAGATGGTGACGGTTCCGACGGGGAGATATGCGTTGGCCCAATTCATAATTGTGCTCCGCTGTGTGAGTTGAATGAAGAGGGACATAGTACTTTCAACTGTTCTAGTTGTAAGTCCACTATCTTTAATTTTCCATTTGTTGAGGACGTATTTTTAGAAAAAGAAAAAAATAATTTCATGAGTTTTAATATACCACCGAAGTATGACTGTTATAAAGGTTATGAAGTTTGTGATGGTGGTGTGGAGGACCAAAGGAAAAATGAATTTGTTCCTAGAAATTGTGATGATGAAGACGACAATAAAGCCGCAATCAAGTCAATATTGTGGAAAGATATTGAGCATAAATTTGTTGATTTTGTTGGAGTTAATGCATTCATTATGCATATTCCCAAAGAATTAGTTAATCTTGTCACTCAGATAAAAGATGGTGAGGAAAATTTTGGGATTGCGAAGTTAATGTCGGAGAGAAAATTTATGGGGTCAAGATTAATTATTTATTCCAAATATCTATTTGTTTGGAAAGGAAGGATTCAATTGCAAGTTAAAGGTTCAACAAAAGTTATGAAGCAATGGAAGATTTTGTCAGGATTTCCTCAATCAATGACTCGAATTCGAGGGCGAATTCTTTCCAACCAGGGGAGTCTGATGCTGGAGCATATGTGGCAATATCAAATGATGCATTTGATATTTAATTATGGATATGTAATCGTCAATAATTATTGTCTAGACAATTTTAGGGCATCTTTTTTGCATCTAATTTTGGATTTACTTTTAATTCTCTTTCCAATTTAGTTTAAATCTACTTATTATCCAAGAATTGTGAACCCTATAAATATGGGTATTGTAATCGTTGTCAGACAGCTTATAGTTTATGAATAATATCAGTTTATTTGAGGCATGGATTTGTCATACTCTACGAGTTTGCTACTCCTTATTTCTGGTGTCTGTTGAGTGATTATTGGAGGTCTGTGTTTGATACCATTTCCCCATCAATACAATTGATGGGGGACGGGTCCTAAAACATAGGCATAAAACTAATAGCACACATCAACAGAAATAAGAACACAACTCATTATAGACAGCTGAAAATCGGCTATATTTTCATTATAATGTCAGAAAAAACTCCACTACAAAGATGACAAACTCTTGCTTAAATGTTAAATAGCATAAGAGTCAAATCAAAATAAGGAAAAGTAATAAATAGAAAGTTACAAAATGAATATCTCATCTATCCAATTAATAATAAAAATACCGCTAAATCTATGCAATTACAAATAAATATATTAGAAAGAAATCAATACTAATTTGCTGCCACGTTTATTGTTGCCTTGATTTTGGCTGATATTAAAGTCACTTAGTTGATCCCTATATGCTTCTGCATTAGACTCCCCTGGTTGGAAAGAATTCGTCCTCGAATTCAAGCCACAAATTAGAGAGAATCCTAGCAAAATCATCCATTGCATCCAAATCACGGTCAATCGTTTAGCCTGCAATTGGAATCGTCCATTCCAAATAAATAAATATTTAGAATACCTTCCTAATCTTGACTTGAGAGATTTGGTTTTTGCCAACTCAAAACTTCTGCCACCATTTTTTATCTGATTGACAATATCATCAACTAATATCTTGGGAATGTGGAAATTGAAAACATTAAACCCAACAAAATCGACGGATCTGTGAACATTTATTTTGTAGATAATGCCTCCAAAACTCACACTTGTACTACTCTCATCCAAGATTGAATCCGGCTCATGCCTAGTTCTTGGAAGTCCAAGACTGAAACGCACGTTGGCATCGCCAATATGACCATGGTTTGAGTTCATATCATCAATCGTCTCACCCACATCAATTTTGTCAATACCTATATATGGGTATAGGTCTTCCACTTCAATTGATGGTATAGTAGCTTCATCGACTTGTATAATTGGATAAATTCCTTGCATGTGCATAGTAATATTTCCTACTGTTAGCTCAGACCCTTTATCAATAGTATTGCTACCATGTTCATCAATATTACCTTCAACCTCCAAACAATTTCCATCACAAATATGATCATCACAATTGCCACTGCACGTGATTACACGCATTTCTATGCATGTAATTGTATCTAAAACACGATAAATTAGTTAGTCCTCAAGTCAATTATAATGTAATTAATTCATTTTTATTTATTTTGTAGGAAATAAGTGGAGTTGCGGAAACGAATAGAAAATGACGTAAAATTGGAACAAATTAGAGTTTTGGACAAAAAGACGAAAAGTCAACCCCGAGTCAACTGTGATAGATGACATCAAGAGAGCGGAGCGGAATCCAATTGTCTCCAATAATTTGTGCGGAAGTGCATGGAGAAGAGAAGAAAGAAAAAGAAGAACCAAAAGAAAGAAAAAAAAAAAAAAAAAAAAAGGTGTCCATTTGTTTAATTAATCAGAGGAGCACGTGGGCATGGCTATGTAGCAAAGAAGCAATCAAGGCATAATTGATTTGTCTTTTCTTTTTCCTTCCCCTCTCTTGCCACGTGATCCTATCCTCTAATTTTCTTTCATCTCTTCTTGTACATGAACAACCACACACACATTAATTACCCTAGCCCATATATATATACCCTTTTCTCTTGGCAACGAGGGGGAGAGAAAACTACAGAAGACAGTAGCCGCACAGACCCGAGAAAAACCAGATCCCATCATTCTCTCTCTCTAAGACCGAAACCACCCACACCCATTGCTATTTTTCAATTTTCTTTTCCTTACTACTCACTCTTCTACACCAAATCTTCATCAGCTTTTCAAGAAGCTCCAAGGGGTCTCATCTACACTAAGATTTGAGATTGGGTATAGTGGGAAGCTATAAATCAAGACTTGTCATAATTGCTCCATAGCAATTTGTGACTTGTTCTTTTTATTTTTCACTCTTCTTCACCTTTACCTATTTAATTGATGTATTTTGTTGTTGATTTGTGGATGGGTTGTGAGTAGTCTATTTAGGAAGCTAGGGTTTGAGCCCTAGCATGGATTTAATGTAATAAATATGTTTTGATTTAATGGTTTTCAATTTCGTGTTTGGCATATGTTCTATTCTATAATATTTGGCTTAGATACATGCTTAGGAGCTTGATTAACTCTTGAATGTGTAGATGAGCATGTCTAGAAAAATTAGGGGATCTAATCATTTCTCTAATTTATGGCTAGGATACTTGTTTAGAACATGGTTAGCTACAATACCAATTTCGATTGCCGTATTGGCTAACTTTGGAACCTTGATTCTAGGACTCTTCGCCTTTTGGTGCAACTAGAAGCCCTAACAAGGCTCTAGATTGTCCCAATTGAGTTTCTACGACCCTTGATCCGGAGTAGGAATATCTTTTAAGGAATCTATTGACCCATGAGCCTTGAAAGCCTTGGGTACGGTTTTTGATGCCACTATGAATGATGACTATTGTCGGAATATATTTGTGCATTAAATTGGCTAGAGGATACCCTAGTGACCTAATTTTCATTTCTTGATAGTTTCTATTATCTTATCTTTAGTTGCAATATTAATTTTCAATTGTCAATTTTATTTTTCGCAATCAAAATCAAATTTCATAAACCACTTTCATTGTCATACCACTTGGTTGTGGGTTTCCGCATTTATTTGTGGTTCTCTTGACCAATTTTAGGCTTGGTTGTTCCGAGCCGGGCATGTAAATAGTTTGGTGCTATTTTTCTAGGTTCTTTGTTAATTGTTAGTGACTTAGTAATCGGCATAACCAAGGATTGAAGTTAGCTTTTCAATCCCCGTGGTACGATAATTTCGGGTCTAAATATTTCCCACTTCTTTGATGACCGTGCCCTTATTGCGCGTAAGTTGCATTCAAGCACTCAAATCAGCACGCCTCACAAAAACAATTATAAATTGGTGGCAAACTAAAATCCACAACTCCAACTTTATTTTCTTTTTCCAAACTTTTATCAACTGAAAAATTAAAGATAGTATTTGAACCTTCATAGTCGAAACTAACCGGTTCCACCTTTTCGTCCAACTCACACAACAGAGCACAGTGATGAAAAGGGCCAACGTCTCCCTCCCAGTCAAAACCCACACCGTCTTGGCAAGAGGTTTCGATGCAAGTGACACGTTGATAAACGTCTCTCTCCCCGTCGTAACTCTTACCTCCTAGGCGTCGAGTTTCGATGCGATTGATACGTTCTGCAAGTTGTTGAATCATCATCTTGATTTCCTCCCATGTCGTTGCTATAACGACCCTCCATTCGAGAACCTCCCCGATCAAGCTTGCTTCGAGTCATGGAATCTACCACGCTCTCACCAGAGCTTTGATACCAAATTGATGGGGGACGGGTCCTAAAACATAGGCCTAAAACTAATAGCACACGTCAACAGAAATAAGAAGAACACAACTCATTATAGACAGCTGAAAAGCGGCTATATTTTCATTAAAATGTCAGAAAAAACTCCACTTCAAAGATGACAAACTCTTGCTTAAATAGCATAAGAGTCAAATCAAAATAAGGAAAAGTAATAAATAGAAAGTTACAAAATGAATATCTCATCTATCCAATTAATAATAAAAATACCGCTAAATCTATGCAATTACAAATAAATATATTAGAAAGAAATCAATACTAATTTGCTGCCACGTTTATTGTTGCCTTGATTTTGGCTAGGGCTGGATTCGGTTCTGAAAATGCAAAAATTCGCCGGAACCGGAACCGAAACCGGAAAGGGAACTTCGGTTCGGTTGTTGTAGTTGACAGTGCCGGAATCGACGGGAACCTGAACCGAGAACCTTCGGATCGGTTTTCCGGTTTCAACGGTTCCTTGATGAAGTTGAAAAAAATACCCAGAAACAGACAATTTTCCAGTTCCATCTCTTTGCAGAAGCCTTCTTGGTGCTAGATTGAATGGGGACCGGGGTCGTCTTTGGCTTCAGATCACGCATGACAGCCATGGCCGGGGCGGTCTTGCATCGCTGGAGAATGGTGGGTTTGTGGGTCGGGCCATTCCAGGGTCCGGAAGATGAGGAAGACGATGAAGAGGGATGTGGGTCTTGGTGTATTTCATCGTGTTGGTGCGGGGGTTCTTGTAAGAGAAGCACAATTGGGTAGGTGAGGGGAGGAGGGAGATTGAAAGAGAAATCATGAGGGTCCTCAATGATGGGTTCAACCGTTCAAGTGAGGGTGGGGAGGAGAGAAAATGTTCATTCTCCATTGGAGAAAGCAAGGGAGGAAATAGTTTTTTTTTGGTTTGGACGGAGAAAGCAAGGGAGAAAGCTGAAAAGAAAAAGTTTACATTTTTGTATATAAAATAGGCCTGAGATCTCCAATAGCAGAGTTTATTTTAAGGAAATAGCTTGGTCAAACCTCCAATGATACAAGGACACATGTTCTTCGGTTCCCAGCAAAAAAAAAAAAAGAACCGGAACCGAACCGAAAAAAACTTAAGTAAATATATTGGAGAACCGAACCGAACTGAGCTTTTCGGTCCAGTTCGGGGCGGTTTTGTCGGTTTTACGGTTCTAAATCCCAGCCCTAATTTTGGCTAATATTAAAGTCACTCAGTTGATCCCTATATCCTTCTGCATCACATGATCTGCAAACTTTTACTTTCCCTATGTTCCTATTAAGGAATTTGAAACAGACAAGCTACTTTTGATTTGTTTGGGTTCCCATAGAGTTCAGTCCTGCTAATTTTTTCTGTTTTGGTAGGTTGGAGATGCCGTTCTCAAGGACTACATATATTTGTTCACCTAGATAAGAATGAAGACAAATCAATCTGCTCATGTTAGCTACTCTCTCTCTCTCTCTCTCTCTTCTCTCTCTCTCTCTCTCTCTCTCTATATATATATATATATATATATATATATCTGTGTGTGTGTGTGAAAAAACTACAAAATCTCTTATACATAAATTAATCTCTTATACAAAATCTCTTATACATATGGCATCTAAGTTATAACCTCGGATGCCTTATATATGTAGTTTTCTGAGCATTGAGCATCAACTCTTAGTATCATTGATCATCAAACAAATGGTGTTTTAGCTAATTGCAAAAAAGTTTTGCCGGTGGCCATTAAAAGCAGTAGCTATTTCAGAATTATACTCTAAATAGAATCTACTAGCTCAAGTGCCTAGAAAGGGGAAAATAAATTAATGTGTAATTCGAACCGGTTAGAGAGGGAACATCAATCTCAAACTCAGGGCAATATGCATAGAGTAATAATCGAACAGGGCATACATTGCTTATTACAAAAATCATGCCAAAACAATGGGTAATGTGATTGATCTCAATCTTCTCCAACTAGCTCCAAATGTGTTGCTTTTACTCTACCTTTCACATATAGGTTCCTTCTTTCTGAAAACCTCATGTGATACTAATATGGTATTAAGGCGTTGAGGCTACAATGGTTCATGACAATGAAGATCACATGCTCCGATATTCTGATAATTTTGCAATTAGTGTTGAAACATTCTAAGTTGTTCAGGTATGAGAATGGGGAGTCGAGTAGCCATTTCTACTGGACTTGAAAAACAGATCACGTCCATTGTTGCTTTTCACTTTTCTGCACAATTCCGGGGTGTTTGAGAATAGTGTCTGATTTAGACTACGTACTATCTTGTTGCGGCTTTGCTTGTTATGATCTTAGAGATTAAATCCTCTGGACCCCGAACTGTGACGGTTACCAAAATGGGAGCAGCTGAAAGGGCATCATATCAAGAACTTGAGGCGCCATGTCAACTAGTACAGTAAAGGCAGCTCAACACAACAAATTCTGGTGCATTCGCCCCACTTCACTATGCAACAAAGAAAGTCTAAGTTTGAAGTAGCTTGGTTCATGAGAGCAAGCTCGGTAGTTTTTGTTTTCCTTGAAAGACTTTAATCTGAAGTACACTTTTATAGCTAGGTTTTCTGAAGGTATGTAACTTGTTTGCCTTCCAGCTAGTCTTGGTTTGAAGTAGCAGCTACATGTGCATATCGAACTACATGTAGTTGTAATGGAATTAAAGCTTAATGGGATTCATATAACATATGCATGTGATGTCAGCAGGATTTCCTAATTTCTTTGCCGCTACGATATCATAGTTTGCTCTACTAGGCTGCCTATACAAATCCTGAAAACAACCAAGATATGTACTCTCTTAACATAATTAATAGGGGATCGTCTACAGTACATTAATGTACCGATACATTAAGTAGATTAGGTTCAATATAGAGATAGACTAGCTCAGTACATGGGTATACATGCATGGAGTTAGTCTACCCTTGTACCGAGCTAGTCTACATCTGTATTGAACCTAGTCTACTTGATGTATCGGTACATTAATGTACTGAAGTATTTTCCAATTAATAGAGCCATATCTTGGGTTTTTCTGATCTAAAAGATATAAACTCAAATGCAGTCTTTCAAGACTTTCAACCGATTACGGGACACTAATATGGAATGCCATATGAACCCAGCTAGAGCTCTTCCTAACTAACTACAGAGTCATCATGTCAAATACTTGACAGCCAAAATTTTCACACGTATTTCTTCTCAAATAAAAAGATAATGGAGGACCCAACCACTAAATGTTGCAACTTGAATTCAAAGTTTTAAGCGCACCTGGGAGAGGGAAATCAATACTCAAACCAGAGAAAGGCATTGAACACAGCAAGAATTGCTAAAGAAAGAAGTGAAAAAAAAAATAAATGTCCATTTTTCAATTTATGCAGTTCATCTTCTCCGTATGTTTCCAATTTTATCGAAAGGAACGAGAATAGGTGTCAATCGACGCAATATAGACTTAAAGAGCCTGCAAACTCTCAGGGTTCTCGATGTGGGATTCCTTTAAGTAGGCTTTCAGTCTTCCAAAGATGAGACCAGATAAAAGATAGAGCAAGCATAATGTTGTAAACCACATGCCACAAATTCACTGCTTTGGAGCTTGGACAATACCATCATGGATATGAAACTCTTTGTGATTGTCAGTTTTTTTTTATCATAAAGTCAACTACTGTTGTATATTCATCTTAGATGTCTACATATATCATTTATTCTAGATATTTGAGCTATGCTAATAGCCTAATCTTAGGATAGTAACTACTGAACTATAATTGATGTAGATTGCATAGACTAATTAGGATCTCAATTGCTTAAACTTAATCTTAGCATGATATACATAATCTGCAATCTAAATGAGAAATATATCTAGAAATTCATCAACTTTTCAGTTACCGTTGACACCCTAGAAATTGTACACAAGTACTTGACTATAAGTACAAAAATTATGTGAGGACAGTAAAATCATTTCTGGTGTTTATTAATTTGTAAGACCAATATGTATGCATTGATCATTCAGATATCACCATCCCAATCTCTCATGAAAAAAAAAATGTAAAAGACATTGTCCGGTCAAGTAGTTTAGGCTGTCAATACCATATGTTATATGACTAGAAGTACCTTGTAGATATTGACAAGAGAATATGGTACCAGAGCCGCCTGCACAGTATGTCTAAATTTCAAAGGGAACGAACAGAACCCTTTCTTCTAGTTACATCACACCTGTTTGGCTCCAAAACCAGCTGGTGTGCAAACAGTCTCTTTTGGGCGAGTGGTTGCGCAGGCGTGCCAGCACCGCGGGGTGCAGTCGTTGGGGTAGTCCCGTGACCTGACTTCTTCTTCAAGCGCTGTGGACGAGGAGAGCACCAACCTAGTCACCAGGTTCTTTTCTTGCCTTCCGGAAAAGGACTTCTTGCCTTACGCGGGTAAGGGCTTTGGTTGTGGTCTCTTTGCGTTCACCAAATCGATACTCAACTTGAAAGCTGAGCAGAGCAATCACTGGGAAGTTGGAGAGGAACACGAGTTTGCTAAAGCGTGACTCTAGCTTCGCTGGGTTGCGAGGGCGTTACCCTTGCTTCGCTGGAAGTAACAGTGGCGGTTGTGCTCGCAGTCGGCTCCTGGGGAGACTGGGACTGGAAGTACGGTCGCCGGGTTGAACTGGTGAGGCTGACAGTCGGCTCGCGAGGAGACTAGGACTGGCGGGCGGTCACCGAGCTTCAACGAGGTTGAGGGTTTGCTCCAGGGAGGCTTTGTAATCGCTGGGATTGATTGCTCAGAGAGATCAAAGGTCAAAAGGTCCTTTCTGTATCGTGTTTAGCCTCTATATATAGGCTTATTGCAGGTTCACTTCCCTAATAGGAATGGAATACTATATCTTGGGCCACAGTTATTGGCCTTGAATCAAATCAAAACTCTTGATAGCATTGATATTATTATGAGCGATAACTATCCCCTTCTATCGTCGCTAGAATATAGGCAAAGATTAATTGCCTCTATGAGAATCCTGGATACGATCGCTGGATGCAAGCAGCAGGATATGCATTAATTGCATATATATCTCTTGGCGGCTTCGCAAAGAGTCCTTGCGGGGACTCTACAATCATTAATTGCATGGGCAAGCATTTGGTCGCTTACATATGATTGGTTGATGAATGATGGCCCACCATGCTATCCCTTAATTGTCTCACCATGCAAAGGTATATGCATACCTTAATCAATAAGAGTTCATGCCTGCACGTCCCCCTTAATTGCATGGGAATCTTGGCTTCTTCCTCAATTGGCCCACCATTTAACAATCATATATATACTCCTTAATTGCATGGGAGGCTTGAATACTTGCACATATATTGGTGCTGAAGGATCATGAAGGATAATTGAAAGCTTCCTTAATTGATTAAAGCCATGAGAATCCTAACCAAAAACATGCACGTAACCAGGACTCCAACCTTAATGTAAGATATCTTGTCAAATATGCTCCGTCTCAGCAGCCAAGTAAATCAACATTAATTATCAATATCTTGATAATTACTAGTAAATCAATAAGATCACAATTTGTCTTAAGATTACTTGATCTCCAAGTAGGCTGTATTTAGCCTCTAAACAATATATTTCGAACTTGTCGAAAATATATAGCTTGGGCCACCGATATTGGCCCGGTTTCTCTCGAGTCCTCCTTGTCGGAAAAAAATGTTATTTTGGGTTCAAACAACACCTACCATCCAAACACTATTTACATACCCTAATCCTTTCAGTTTCTCAAAAATCACTTTCACCCCCATATATTTCCCAATTGTCAATCATTTTGGAGCTTCTTAACTATCTCTTTCGTTTCAAAAAAAAAGAAAAAGCAATTTCTCTTTCTCTCTGGTGCTGTAAAATTATGAATAGCTAGTAAAAACCAAACTAAATACAGGTTTTCACAACAATTAACAGAAAACAAGTCACAGGACGAAAGAAGATGTCAACGAAGGTGTGCTCCCTATTAATCCTCTGCCGACTTAACCTGACTAAAGTTTACCTTTAATCCTTTATAGCTGTTGAAGCTGAACTCTTTTCTTAGCATGTTACTTGTACCTTAAGCTATCAAACTTTATATGAGCATTTCCCATTTCTATGGCCCAAGTCGTATATGGCAACATAGAAGGTCAGAATAATAAATACAATGATGTATAGGGAGACAACAGCAAAGTTCCCTAGTCAAAGTTCTGCATAAAAAGGCCTTAAGCTGCTATGGAAACTCATTCGAAGAAAATGGCAGAAGTCAAGCTCTTCAGAACATGGTCTAGCCGTTTTGCTTTGAGAATAGTCTGGGCACTGAAGCTCAAAGATGTCCAATATGATACCATCTTTGAAGATCTCTCAAACAAAAGCCCTCTGCTTCTTCAATACAACCCTGTTCATAAGAAGGTTCCAGTGCTTGTGCACAATGGAAATTCAGTTGCTGAATCACTTGTGATCCTTGAATACATTGAAGAAACATGGAAACAGAACCCTTTGCTATCCGAAGATCCTCACGAAAGAGCCGCTGCACGCTTTTGGGCAAAATTTGGTGATGAAAAGGTAACCCAGCTGAACTACTACTATTTCATAGCATAATCAGAATTTACTTGAACACTAGTATCGTATGGAGTTTTGAGATCAATAATATTCTATACAAGAGATGAGTAATTTTGATGGTATTGCCATCTATTTGCCATCTATTTGCCATCTATTCAATTTTTTCAATTATCTAATTAGGTTTATGATTTTACATGAAGGTATTGCCATCTATTTGGGAAACCTTTAACAGTGAAGGGAAAGAGCAAGAGGAAGGTATTGTGAAGGCCAAGGAGAACTTGAAGTACCTGGAAGAGGAGCTAAAGGGGAAGAAATTCTTTGGGGGAGAGCATATTGGATTTGCAGATATTGCACTTGGATGGCTTGCAGAAATTGAGAATGTGTTTGAAGAGGTAGCTAGCATGAAAGTGATAGCAGAAGATGAGTTTCCATTGTTATCAGAATGGAAAAGGACTTTTGCAGATGCTCCTATAATCAAAGAGAATTGGCCTCCCAGAGACAAACTTGTCACCAAATATCAGGCTTTTCGACAGGCCAACCTCTTGAACAAGGCACCTAAATGAAATGGTTTGTGACACCAGAGAAGAATAGCAGCAGAAGACTACATGAAAATCTGTGTTTCCAAATGCAGTTCAAACTCCAGTATCAAATACTCAAAAGGCATATAAAATTTTTTTTTTGTCAGATGGCAGTAGTATGAACTAAATAAAACGTTCTTACCAACTACTTTTCAATTATCAAACACGAAACAGAGAATGTTCTGTCAATGATTAATGTCCTAGAACTCATTTGCTAGCCAAACTAGTAGGTACTGAAGAGATTAGGAACTAGATGCAAATTCAGAAGAAGTATCCTGAAACATGATAAGCAATCAAATACATTTGCATGAAACAAGGTTGCATATATATGACACAGTAAGCTAAAAGATACCATGAATAATCAGTCATATATATTCATTATAAACTGTGAAAACTATGGAGCCATATATAATAAAAAAAAATGGCGTCTTAGCTCAAAGCTAGAAACTTTTCTAGGTGGCCATTACAAATATGAATGTTATATCATAATATTGTCCTGGAATAGGACTTAATAACTTAAGTGACTAGAAAGGGTTGATATATTCATGTGTGTTGTTAGAAGTGGTCAGAGAGGGCAAACAAAATCTCCAACTTAAGGCAATACCAGTGGACATGAAAACCATCCATGTCCATTGTTGCTTTTCACTCTCTGCATCCATCATATGCACATTCACTCCAAGGTTTTTAAAAATATAGCCTCAGATTCAGAGTGCTTTCTTGTTCGGGGTTTGCTTTATAGAATGCTCAGAGATCAGGACTTTAGGACTGGAAACTCTGAAGGGTTTTATTCGCCAAATGGGAGCCACCAAAAATAGATGCTTGATGTGGCTTGGTTCATGGGAACAAGCTTGTTGATCTTTGTTTGCCCCTTTGAAGTGGGCAACTGGCTTTGCTGCTTCTCTTTGTTAGTCTTTTATTTGAAGTGGCTTATGTTGTTGCCAGATATATATACAAGCCCATTGGAGGAGTTCCTCTCTCTCTGAAGCTCAGTGAGTTTCCTATATATAGTCATGTCTGCAGCATTACCTAATCTCTCTCCAGCAGGAAAAATTGTTCTACTACAGATTTGTTTCTATCGTTGCATGTTCATAATCCAGAATGGCTGCCATTACAATTTCTTAAAGCAAGAAACACTGAAGTGCTAAATTAGTGCTCACGTAACTTGATTAAAAGAATCCAGTGAAACTTATATTCAATCACAAGAACCCGGCTAGAGCTCCTTTTCCAGAACTACAAGTCTAAAAGAACATCTAAACATCTCTGAAGAGTACACACTATAATTTATTAGCGCAACCATCACACAGGTAGTTTGGCCAAATTTTGATAATATAAGATCAAGACTAAATCATCCAACAGAAAATGATGCAAACTTAAACATAAACTTACATGGGTTAAGTCCGCATCAAGTTTAGTAGCCAACATCAGTATCATCTAAACCAAAATTATTTATGGTGGCTAATTTCATGAGATATATTAATGTTCTGAGGTCACACGCTGCTTTTCTCGGCAGTAATCAAATTTAGAAAGAGTGAAAGAGTTGCCGGCAGCCATTTTGATTTTTCAGTGGGAAGCTTTTGAGCCTCTTCATAGTGAAGTGATGTGGTAAACATGATTCTGTCATGAATAGCATATAATATCAAACTCCACATAACTTGAGGGCTCACAAAATATATTTTGTGCCACTCCCACTATCAACTAATTCAAAGGTTCGATACTATAGAAACTAAATCAAAGTTCTTGCAAATGCATTTTGATTAGGAAACATGAATCTCTAAGAAACAAAGAGTAAATATGAATACTTACCATATCAATTAAGTCATCTGTCCCGAACCTAGATTTCAGAGCCAACCAGCAGTTCCTCATTAAGCTATAACCTGCCAGAAGAAACAACATGAAACAATGGGAGGGATGAAACTAATAATCTGCATGATATATCTCAAAAACACACATGTTTTCATCTTTAAAGAAGACAATGCAGAGAACATATGCCCCAGAAGAATGTATCCGACTGAGGGTTTTCTGCAGGGAATATACTCTGGGCGTGTATCCAAGTCCAGATGAGGAAGCAGGGTCCTGTCAATGCCAAACTAGTCCGTCCTGGTCTTGATGTTACATCATAATCACCGAGGAGAGCCTTAACCTCTGGACATAGTTTGGCCAGACTCTGTAGTAGCAGTGATAAGTACATGAAATAATTCTAGGACAAGCAGAAATGAGCTTCAGTAATTTTGCAGAAACAACCACACACAAACATATATATCTTAAAGAAAGATCAAAATGCTGTAACAAATTTTATTATATGCTACAATATTACAAACTTTAGCAAAATACCATGTGTTTGTGATGAGGGTAACATGAAAATTCAAAACCACATGTCAAATTCAGCTATTTGGCCATAATAAGAAAGGGAAGTACTTGTTTCTTTTTACTCAAAATCATGTGTGTCTCTCATACTAGTATACTTCCCAGATGGTATAACAGGGCAAGTTGGTAGGGAAAAGTCAGGTAAATCAGCAACGCAGGCAGCAAACAAAGACATTGAGAGGCCATATAAACTGTAATTACTTCAAATCATACTTTAAACAGCATCCATCAAGTGACTAGACAGTATTATTCATATGAATCCCAACTAAAATTCCAGCTTTCATAAAATAGTGACTGACATGGTGAAAAGTGAAAACTAGTCTCTGAATTGCTGAATATGCTCACAGCATCCAAATACCTCAAAATCAAGTGGCTCAAAAAGCAGGTAGAAAGATCGATTTTGTGGATGATTTATTTAATTCGCGTCATGTGGAAGCATTGCTTAATATCTCTGTTGACATTAAGGGGAGAAAGGAGTTGGGCAAAATTATAGCACTGTAGTGGTATTGATTCTTGCAGTCCTTGAACCTATATCAAGGCATCAAAAATTGGGGTCCAACTAAGGAATACAACAAATACAATCTAAATAAACTTGAGGCAGAGCTATTACTTTCAACCAAGTGAAACCATTCAGTTGTATATGAATCCAGATCAATTGTGTTTTGAGAGACCTATGTTTAGTTTTTTAAAAAAAAAACATAACCAAAAGCATAGTTAGTTTTTTCTGAGGCACTACTGGCAATATATAATAAGATCGATCAAGGTAGGCAAAACTAGAGTAAGACAATTTTTCTCCCTACTGCATTTTCCCCATAGTGATGGTTTGTTTTTGCATTTTCTCACTCAGCTTTATAGGATCAGTTGATTCAAACTCAGAATCAGTGGGTTCTTGGTTGCAAGTTGATTCAAACTCAGAATCAGTGGGTTCTTGGTTGCAAGTTGATTCAAACTCAGATAGCAGAGAATAAAGCCAGATTGAAGTAATCTGGCGTAGATCATAAACCAGCGGAGTCCATTACAACAGAACAAAACTGTGGAAAATTCTAGTATATGTTGACATATGTCATACATCAAGTTTTTTGAATATCTTAGACCGTTGGATTTAATTAAAAGTTGAATATATCTGATGGTCAGGAATATTCAATAGTGGTGACCTGCTTACCAGGTAGCCTGTATAAACTTTTTTTTTCTTTTTCAAAATTCTGAATTACATATCTACAATGAAATTAAAAAAAAAAAACCTAGAATTGAAAAAGAGGAGAAGACGAGGAAAAGAGGAAGAACGACAGTTTGTTCTTGTACAAAGTGAGAAAACAAAACCCTTTCTGTTTCATATAAATTGGATGATGTGATTCAGGGTTTGTGTGATTTGAATTGGATGATTATGTGCAATATTGACCAGAATTGAAGAGGCGCCACAGGGAACAAAGTGAAGAGGAGAAAAGGAGAAGAAGGAGGTCTGCGTTTGTAAGTTGAAGCTTGAATATCTGGTTTTAGAAGCAAAGGCCGTCAATATTATCATGGTTTCATTGTTTGGGTAGACCTTCATAGCCCGCTTTGCTAGACCATAATCCTCCTCCAGCTTCGGAAATTGAAGATACAGAGGTTTCCTCTCTGCCACATTATTTGTTTCTTTGAAAATGCTTCGAACTACTCTCGTAAGGGAAGCTGAGGATGGGTTTATGGCATACCACGTATTTGTGTGAGATTCTTACTCATTTTTTTGTCCCCATCCTAATTGAATAAAATTTATGTGGAAAGAAAGGACGTAATTTTGAAGTCTTCCTACTTATGCACAGTTGTAACTTTTCTCCATTTCCACTTTTAAATGAGGGGTCCTAAGTTCTTTGCTGCTTACTTGATCAGGAATAAGACGTAGAGAGAAATAAGCATCATAATTCCTAGAACGAAGGAGGAACTAGCTCCTGGAAATAAATGGCATTAACAGACAAAGCACTGAACATATTTGCCTTAATTCGGGGGTAAGCTGACGAAGTACACTGATACCAATAGCTCCAGGAAAGGGAACTATCATAGTTCATTCTGGGACGACACTAACAATGTTACCAAAGACTTTGCTCGAGGAAGGGGAAATATCATAGTTGATTCTGGGACTACACTAACAAAGTAACAATGTTACCAAAGGACTTTCACAACTCAACAGAACATACCAATATTCAGTAAGGGCAAAGCAACTAAAATGAGGTGAGAAACATCGATCAAACCCAACCCAACTGCCATAGACAAGTAAAAAGGTAACCCCAAAGCCAATTTGCACTAAGAGTTTAGTGAATGTACTAAACTTAATTAGCATAACAGAGAAACAAAAGCTTAATTAGCATTGCACGGGTTCTTCAACCGCAAACATTTTTGTACAGTGAATGTACTACCTCTCTCAGCTTTCTTGGACCCAATGTGCGCAGTCCTCTTCCGCCCTAGAAGCCCCTTTCAATTTCTGCAATAGAATCACATTCAAAAACTAAAGAACTAACCAAACTCAACTCCAATTTACCGAAAATAGACTGCAAACATATACCAAAAAGCAAGAAATACCTAACGAGCCACAAGATTTCGATTGCAAGTACAGAAATCGAGTGCGACAAGCAACTGATTGCTAAGCAAGAAGTCGAGAGAGCAAGTGAGATTGGAGGAGGTATTTGGGGCTGAGGTGTTAGGTTTTTTTATTTGGCTATTACGGATTTTGGGCCAAGATTGGTTTCATAGGAAATGAAGCGTGAGAGGCTAAGAGAGAAGGAAGACGAAACGGATGGCGAAGGTACGATTCAGATTTGGTTGTTTGGTGTTTGGTATGTTTTTCGATCTAGTTTTTGAGGGTGAGAGCGACTGGAGGAGAGAGGAAGTAAAAGATAGAGAACGAAGAAAAATGACAATAAAAGAAGAAGCAAATAATCTGAGAGCCAAAGATTAACTATGGACCAAGAAGGAAGAAGTAAGAAGTAAGAAGTAAGACGGAAGAAGGAAGAACTAAGAAGGACGCCGGAAGAGAAAGGGAAATAGAGAACCCAATCCTCAGTTCGGAAAAAAAAAAAAAAAAAAAAAAAAAAAAACTTAGTTCACTTTTTAATACTTTATTATTACAAGTTTTCAGAACCACTTTACTAATAAAACAACGAATGTGTTGCTATAATAGTAAAACTTCATATATTTAAGTAAATTTGCAGTGAGTCCTTTATGGTGTAATAAGGTTGTCTATTTTGTAATTACTGTCCTTTAGGAGTTATTTACTTATTTGACAATGTTTTTTCTAGATTTTACGGCAATTGAGGTCCAAAGTAATAACCAAGGTTGTATTTGTGGTAATTCTTCAATATTACAAGTTTGACAACGAATTGTTGTAGAAGTAGTAATCAAACTCGTATTTGTGGTAATTTTTTATATTACAAGTCTGAGAACCATTTGACTAATGTGACAACGAATTGCTGTCAAAGTGGTAAAATTTTATGTATATATTGTAAATGAGGCGCGAGTTTTTAATTGTGTATTAAAGTTCTATATTTTGTAATTAATACTTTTCTTGTGTAAATCTCATCATCTATGAGAGAATTACTCGTTTGACAATGCATTTTACTATAGATTACAACAATTGAGGTATAAAGTGGTAATTATGGTTGTTTTTATGATAATTACATGAAATATGATCCATTTACAAAAAAAAACGATCCACTTACCAATGCTACAACAAATGATTTGTTTATATGGTAAATAATCATATTAGACCTAAAACTTTTCAAGTCCTTATTCTTGTAATCCAGTTGTTCTTTTTGTAATTAGAGTCCTTTCTTTTGTAAATTATATCATCGATGAGGCATTTTACAACAAAAGACCACATTGGACGTATTTAATGATAATTATAGTTGTAATAAAAGTAATTACTATATTTACGATATTCATACAAGTTTTTGAATGATTTACATATAAAAGAATAAATGAGTACTTAGTATGGTAATTTTTTTTTTTTTTAAGTACACATGTCAAATTATAATTGGATAACCTGTTGACCTGTACAACAGGTTTCACCAACTAATTTAATTTAATATATATTAATTAAAAAGTTGATGTATGACAAACATCAACACACCTTAGACTTCCCCCAAAACTGTAACGCAAAGGACTATCTAATAAAAGCATCATCGAATTATCCAATCTACTACATAAATAGTAGAGAATGAAAGCTCTCCTGAACTCTGCAGCCTATTTGCATCAGTGCTTAAAATGCGACTGAAAGGTAACAATGTGCAGGAACTATCATGAAAAGTTACCAAGAAAAATATATATGTAAAAGGAGAAAACAAAACATCTCCCAGCAAAGCCAGATATTCAGCCTCAAAACCCAGAAACTCAGCCACACGTGACATGCAAGCAAAGCAAATAGTTCAATTCAACCATTGCATACCCACACAAAATAAATGTGTGAAAGAAATTCTCTATATCTCATCCATATCATTTCTGAAATGACAATCACAATAGGGGGAAATGATGAATAAAAAAAGAAAACCCTCAGGAATGACTGAATTCCACCAGTACAACACGAACACAATCAAAAATCGTTCTTCAACCCCCCAAAAATGTATGGCAATTTTACAAAAGAGAGCACCAATCTTTCAATTGTAGTTTCATGCATGTCTCTCAGAATAGAAAATTTTTATCATAGATGTCCGTTCTAAATATGAACTGGAATGATCAGAATGGTGCAATACTAGTTTCACTTTCAAACTTGCAGAATTATGAACTTACAAGGCAACAATCTCAGAGGTTCCATGCCCAACACTATAGCCTTGATGAGTTCTCTGTTGGAACTCTAACTTGGTTAAGATCACTTGAATGGTTCAATACCAGCTCCAATTTCAAACTTGCAGAATCATGAACTTTCAAGGCAACAATCTCAGAGGACGCAAATAAGGCATCATAGAGTAGTTCACTAGTTCTTCCAAAACAACTTTAGTAAACAGTCAAGGTTTAACTAGTCCCATTATTGTCATTCATCCATCATTCCAAGAAACAAAATGCAAAAATAAAGCCATCAACACACACCCACATGTGTAAACACAGAAACACAAGCACACTGGCTTTTTTTTTTATATTATGCAGATTAGTGTACACGACAGAAATAGTTTATGGAACCCAATGAAAATGCACCCGTAATCTGACATTTATTGAAATGAATACCAGGACAGACCTTAGCAATCAAGTTAAGACTTCGGAATGCGCCAAATAAACTACATTTTGTTGTAGGAGAATGAAATTGTGTTTATTATTGATAATAGGAGCCCTTTAAATAGGGAGTTACAAGGTACCAAGAAGGTAATAGAATCCGATTACAATTGAATACCTAGAACACATTCCTATTATAACTCTAAACCCTAGTTTGTAGAGGCACACATTATGTCGACATCCTTCAACACATTTTAATAAACATAAGTCAGAAGGAGGCTTTTTCCATATCAGCCATCGACATTGAGTTTAACATATCAGGAACGTGCGGACAACCACTTCTTATTCTCTTTTGGCTCTGTTCGGGATCGGAACAAGGTTTTGAAGAGTGGTGTGTGGTGTTATGATCGTGCTCCGGTCTGTCTGGAGGAATATGATGGCGTTCTATCCATTGGGGACGTTCCTATGAAACATATCAGAATCTGGGTTAGGGTTTCGGGTATCCCTCCCCTCTATGAGGAGCCCGACAACCTCATTCTCGTCGGAAATCTTCTAGGAGGCTACCTGGACTATGACAAGAAGGAATTTCGCAAAGGTATCGTCCGAATCCTTTTTTCTCATGATATCTCTAAACCTGTTCTCTTGGAGCGTCGAGTTTTCTTGGCCACAGGTGTTGAACCTACACTGAAATTCCAGTTCGAACATCTTAAGGGTCGTTGTTCACAGTGTGGATTGGTTACACACTCTGGTGAAAAGTGTGAGGAACCCAATGCCGTGGTTTCTACCCCTAGGGTTTTGCGATTTGGTGGAGGTCCCCCTATCTCCGGTGAAGGCTTCTCCTTTTCGGCCCAAAGTAACATTGATTTACCTTTGCCTTCCTCTACTATACTGAAGAAGAAGAAGCCGGTCATTCGGCGACAGGAGCGATCACTCTCTGGTCCTGCTCCTAAGGAGGCTATCGTGCCCAACACGGCAGAGTTGGAAGGCATGCTCTGTGACTCTGTGTTGCAGGATCAAACCATTGGGGGGACTTCCGGTCATTCTCCTGGTCCTAGTTCTGAGGACTTGCTTGGTTCCCCTCAGCAAGCTGTGGTTAAGCCAACTTTGACCTACAAGAAGAGAGTCCGGGAGGAGACATTTGTACCCTCGCCGAAGAAGTTCAAGACTATTCTTGGTGGCAAGTTTCTTACACTACAGGCAGATGCCCTTGGCCTGGTTGAAGTAGAGGATGACATTACTCTTGTTAAACTAAAGAAGAAGCTGGGTCGACCACTTGGAAGTAAGAATAAAGGACCTAGGTCTCAAAAGAAGGCTGGGATAAATCCTTTACGACTCACCTATCCTTCTGCTAAGCCCGTCCCAGAAGCTGGCCCTTCGGCCAAGGGTAA
Organism: Rosa lucieae; assembly: GCA_024704745.1. NCBI lineage: Eukaryota > Viridiplantae > Streptophyta > Magnoliopsida > Rosales > Rosaceae > Rosa > Rosa lucieae. The sequence continues at coordinate 29,255,686 of CM045492.1, forward strand.
GGGAAAACTCTAGCTTTTCCCTTTCTTTGTGTCTAGCAATTGCGGTAAAGTCTGGGGCTATGTAGGTTGGCTCCCCTAGTTGTACACCAATTGAGGTCTCTAGGCGACTAGGGTGGTCATGGCAAGAACTTAGATAGTTTGGAGTTTGTTTCTTTTGGCTAGGCACTTTTATAATTGTGCGCATTTGTTTACAATGAGGGTCACCTGTCATATGTTTGGCGGCTTGTGCCATTCGAATTCTGTTGGTATGAGACAATCTATGATGTACGTGCCTTCTGGCTATGGATAAGTAATGAAATTATCTATTTCTCAAAAAAACATATCCTGAAGCAGGCTTTTTCCATATTAGCATATTAAAAATAAAACTGCTAGTCACAGAAGGCTTAGATTGGACAACCCTGCATTCCTCAGCAGCATCAGAAATTATTTTCACAGGATTCCAAGATTTGTGGAAGTTTGGCTCAAAAATATATCAATTTGTCCATTTCCAAACGTACCGCAAAACAACAACAAAGAAGATGCACCATTTCATATCATTTCCAACCAGACAAGACCAATGAAGTTCCAAGAAAGGTTAAAAGTTCTACTAATGCTACCAGGCTTGCTAATGGAACTCCAAGTGTTAGCAGAGTAAGGACAATCTCTGAAGAGGTGAAGGAGAGGTTCAGAAGCATTATGACACAGAGGACAAACATCACAATCAGTAAAATTTCTTCTAATCCGCTGAACATTAGTGAGAAGTTTTTTTGTGAGCAGTTACCCAAATGAAAGCCTTTTGCTTTGGGGGGATATTAAGTGTCCAGAGCATCTTCCATGGAGAATTTTGAGTACTGGTAAAGTCAAAAGAAGAGCAATAAGCAGCTTGAACACAAAACAAACCATTGCAGAGGCCCCCCCAGATTTGAACATCACTGTCAGCTCCATCAAAACCAGCTGGAATATTAATAATATGTTCATTCAAATCAGAGGGAACAACACTTTTAGGTAAATCAATATTCCAACCACAATCATCCCAAAAATTCAGAAATGGTAGCATTGTTATTAATAACAGCAGGGGGCAGAGCATAGCTAACTATGCTGTGAGGCAAAATCCAATGATCCAGCCAAAACTTGATAGTTTTTCCATCACCAATGTGCCAAACTAAACCATCTCTCAATAAGTCAGAACCAAAAACAATACTCCTCCATTGAGCAATCAGAATGAGCTATATAATTAGCGCCAGTTAATCTGCAGTCTTGCAAATATTTTTCTTGATAGATAGAAGCCCGGCCAAAGACCATTATCATTTTGAAATAATCTCCATCCAGCCTTAGCCAACATGGCTTTATTCATATCAGCTGTTTTCTTAATACCAAGGCCACCTAAGCTCTTAGGTTGACAGACCAAATCCCAATTCACTAAATGAACATGCTTTTTTTCTTCAGTATCTCCCCACAAGAAACTTCTATTCAACTTTGTCTAAATTATCACAAAGGAGCACAGGAAGCTTTGCAGTTTGCTTGGCATAAATTGGTATGGAAGATGTGATAGATTGAATTAGAGTGAGTCTATCTGCCATAGATAAAACTCTACTTTTCCAGCTGGCAAGTCTGCTCTGCACCTTATCAAGGATGCCAGCATAAGTGTGTTTATTGATCCTGTTATGGACAACAGGCATGCCAAGGTAGTTCCCCAGATTGTTGGTAAGAGGTGAACCACAAATTCTGCTGATCTCAAATGCAAGCTGACTGTTTGTATTTGGGGAACAAAAAACAAGAGACTTCTCAACACTAACTGCTTGTCCAGAGAGAGGACAAAAAATATCAAGGCATTTTTCAGAGTTCTAGCTTGAGACTTAAAAGTTTCAGCAAAAAGCATAAGATCATCAGCAAAAAACAAATGTGAAACTTTAGGGCCTGATTGAGAAGTGCGTACAGCCTTCCACTGATTCACATTGACAGCAGATTGGATTAAGTGGGACCGCAAGGAGATAAAGGATCTCCCAGTCTTATCCCCCTTTGGGCTTTGAAGGATCTTGTGAGCTCCCCATTAAAACATATTTGAAAGCTGGTTGATCGAAGTGATACAATGCATTATGAGCTTAACAATGGTATGAGGCAACTGAATTTCATAGAGGACCATTTCGATAGAACTCCAACTTGGTCAATCGTAGGCTTTGGAGAGATCAACTTTCCAGGCAAAAAAAAAAAAACCATGCTTTCCTTCAAATTTTCTGAACTTAAACAATAATTCTTCAGCAATCATGACATTATCAGAGCTTTGTCTACCAGTGACATAGCTAAACTGATTCGGACTGATCAAGTTTTCATAAGAGGTCTGATTATAACCACAATGATCTTGGAGATGACTTTATATATAGTTGTATACAAACTAATAGGCCGGAATTGAGTCATACTCTAGGGACCAGTGACTTTAGGAATCAAAGAAATGATAGAATGATTCAGACCATGAGGAATTGTAGAACTCTGAAAAGCCAATTGAACCAAGTTGAAAACCTCAGTAGCATATAAGTGCCAGTGGTTTTGATAAAATATGGCTGGAAAACCGTCATGCCCAGGAATCTTGAGTCCCCCAATAGAAAATATAGCATTTTGCCTTCAAGCATATCTACAGGTTTCCAACATTCTCCAAGCTAGTAGGATCAACATCATGCAGGATAACCAAGATATTTTGAATCTCATGTCAGTATCCCCCCCTGCACAGAAAATAATTCAACCAAAAAAGTAGCAATGTCTTCTATTGATATAGTAGCAGTAAACCATTGTCCAGTATTGTCGAAAAGTCCCTCAATTTTATTTCTTCTGCGCCTGGTAAGAGTAGTGAGGTGAAAAAATTTAGTATTTTTATCACCATCATGCAGCCACTTGTCTCTTGATTTCTGTCTCCAAAATAAGTTCTCCTGCTTTCTAATAATATCATACTCATTGATTAGCCGAGCCTCAAGATTCACCAGAAAGGATTATCATACCTATCACAAGCTTTGGATACCACCAATTCTAGCAAGGTTTTTTTTTTTTTTTTTTCTCTGAAACAAATGACCAAACTGTTGTAAATATTAATGTGGCTATTCATGTAATAGCAATTAGTGTTGCGTGATATACGCCAATTAAGATTGATTGGTGATTAACAGAATATAATTAGCTATTGATTGATTGTAATCAGACGAGTGATTGATGTAATCGTTAAATAGTTACATTTTTTAAACCTGAGGTACACTCCTATATAAACCTCATTGTGAGATTAATAGAATCACTCCATTTCTGATACTTCATTCTTGATGTCTAAACTCTCCCTCTCTCAAATTCTTGAGAGTTTCTATTGGGACCTCCAAATTTGCTCACTTGACCTCACTCTATTATGAATTATTAAATGACATATATAACCTACTAAAAAATGACTATTAAAGACAATAATTATACTAAAAAATATTATATTTATTTTATGTAGACTTTCCAATTCAATAATATTAGATTGTATTTCTTATTATTTTCCTTATCTATTTTCATTTTCCAATTTCACTACATACTCATTAAAGCATTCATATATATTTAATAAGAATTAAAAATGATTAAGATCATATGACATAAAAATGTATGATATATATGTTGAACGCATATCAGTGAGTTTATGATTTATGACCTAAATCTAAGTCAACCAATTATATTTGCAAAAAAAAAACTAGTAGTTTAGAAAAAAAAAACTAAAAATATTTAAATAATTAATCATGTGGTACAAAAAATAGAGAAAAAAAAACATTAAAAACAAATGATTTTTTTTTAGAATAAAAAAAAATGATTTCTTCATTTTTTTTTTCACAGCTCAAATAGAAAAAAAAAAAAAAAAAGAATAGTTCATGGCATTTTCTTATTGATTAGACATTAATTTTTGAAACCCAAGTTTGATTAAGAAATGTATATTTAGTTAAGATTTATAGAGTGATTAAATCATTGAAATGACTAACTTTTTTTATTTTAAAGATAACAATTTGTTTGCAAATTATATGATTGAGGTTATTTGAGGAAGTTTAGTGAGGTTTGGTGAGTAAATTTAGTATTTGAAAATTTGATAAGAGGTGTAAAAAGCATAGAGGTCAAGTGAGCAAATTTGGAGGTTCCAATAGAAAAACTCCAAATTCTTTTACTATCGTTTTACAACACGTTATCAGCACGACAAGCTCTAGGATTCAGATTGCGAGTTGCGGAGAGAGGTGGTTCATCATTCAATCAAGAGAAGAGGCGAATAACTCCCAAACTATTGGATTGGTTGGATTGGCTGAGAAGACAACCTTCTCAGTTCTGCACAAATAAGATGAAGATTCATCCGTTCTACATTGAGTTAAGTTCTCCAAATTCTAATTTTAATTCATGTTTTCAAACTTGATTATATGAACAATCACCATGATGCATGAACCCCCAAATTTACTTTATTAATTTTTTTGGTTGATACATATATATCTGTCGTATATATTTGTTCATGTTTTTGGATTTGATTGACATATACCATGACACATTGACATATAGGATTCCTATTTAATATTACTATAATGCCAGAAGCGTTTATTCAAATCATTACCATAATATTGTGCATCATTTCCTGTTAATGCCGTATATTACGCTCATCACCATAATGATTTCATTATTGACTTTATGATATTTATTTACTTCATTACAATTTCTTAATGCTGTACATTAAGTTTATTGCCATAATGATTATGTAATATTTATGGGGTTAATGAAGCGTTAATGCCAGAAGCATTTAAGGAAAAAAAAAAAAAAGACATGTTAATGGTGAATATTAAATGAGGCTGAGTCAGAAGCTCAAATCAAGTCCAAAGTCACAACAACAAATCCGAGCCAGAAACTCAAGCCCAAGTTGCAAGACCAGAACAGAAGCTCATCACATGTTGCCATGACAAAAGTTATGAATCTTCTCAAACTAGGCTCATCCAATTGGATGCGATGTCTAGACAAGGTTTAGATGAGGCCATGTACTTAAGTGAGCCTCGCTCCACCTAAACCTCATCCTTCCTTACCTGGTCGTATTCAATTGGAGTTACCGAAATGGTTGAGTAATAACTTTTCATTCCTTGGCAGACCAGTTTGAGCCCAGCAAGCCCACTCTTCTTCAGCAGGACCTAGCAGCCCAGCAGGTCTCACACACCATTTGACTTACGCATGAAACCCCGGGTCACAAGCCCGATTGGCTTCACTATCAAGCCTACTCCTTCTTTGGTCCAACAGAATCAAAAATAAAAGGAAAAATGATTTCATATTGTAAATAGATTCACCATATTTAATATGTGTAATTAATTGCCAGAAGCATTTATTCACATAATTGTGTGATAATTAATCTGTTAAATTAGTAGCATGTAATTAATATCTCAATTGATTTGTGATTTTTATTTATCCAAATTTGTGAGATTATTTCAATTTGCTCAATTCAATATTATTGTGTTACTTGTCTAAATTTTCGCACTAGAATATATGTGTAAAAAATGCAGGTACCTAATGAACTAGAAGTTCAAAATGAACCAGTAGTTCATGCATAAATCGAATTTGTAGTTTCGATAATGTCATTTAAGAAACTTGAAGTTTCCTTCATAAATTCACCACACATGATAAAACTAGTAGCTTTTACATGTCTAATCCGATTTTTCATACCATGTTATAGAACCTGAAGTTCTCATTACTTGCTTGTGGACGATATTACCCAAAACACTAATATTATTTGTTCATTTCCTATAAGAAATGTCAAATCTCAACATTTTTGACTTTGTTGCTTTGGAGGTTTCCGGAAGAAACTATCTAAAGTGGACTCAAGACGTGAAAATTCATCTGATTACAAAGAAGATGAGATCAACAATCGATACTCATGACAATGTCGTCACTAAGGTTTTTAAGGCGAGTGCCATAATGTTCATAAAAAAACATATGAAGAAAGCACTCCAAGTTGAGTATTCGATGAAGATGATCCACAGACTCTTTGGGTCACTCTGGAAGAGTACTTTAACCACCAAATGACCATTTTCTTGCCTGAAGCAAGACATGATTAGCAAGATATTGAACAAGCCCATCTGCCCAAAAGAATACAAGGAGAGTCACTTTATTAATTCTCAGAATTGATCACTATCTTGTTGCTCACTGAAATGAACAACAACCTCCTGTTGAGGAATGATCAAGCCAAGCCCATCGGTACCTGAGCAGCACTTTTGCTTGAAGGAATTGATGTTGCTCATCGCAAACCTAATCTCGAAAGGAGAGATTGTGACCATGGAATGCACTATCAATGTTAATTTTCAGCCTACCCCGTGGAGGGAATTCCCACTTAGTCAGTGGTCTTTTCTTCTTCCTTATAGCCTTGGTATGGTACTTCTATAACTCAGTCAAGTTGTTAACACACCGACTAATCATGTGCATGGGTTGAAACGTACCCCCCTCCCAGACTAGTTTATTTCTCTTTGTCCAAATGGTCCAAAGAGCCATGAACAAAAAATCAATCTGATCAGCACCCAACACCTCCACAAGATCAATGATCCACTCCTTCAAAGTCGGCGCTGCATGCGACTTGGCCTTCAGATGCAAAGGACCAGAGGCCCATAAACACTTTAACTCATCACAATCTTTAAATATGTGTTTTCCCATTTCCACTGAGGCATGACAAAACATGCAATTAATATCAACCAAATCAACTTTACGTGAAGAGAGGGCAAACTTGGTAGGTAGGAAGCCTTGGATAAGTCTCCACATGAAGACCTTGACTTTAGGGGGCCACCGAAGCCTTCCAAAGCTTGCTCCAAAAAAGACGAAAAGGACCTCCATCTCCACAGGATGAAGAGGGTATGGCCTCTACCAGTTTCATTGATTGACAGAAAGCATGGTACCCACTGCGCACATTATAAACCCCTTTTTTATCGAAGTGCCACATAATTCTGTCATCAGTTTTCCGTAAACTTAGCGGAATGGAAGCAATTTTCTGCACTTCTTAATTTATAAACAATTCCTCCATAACCTCAAGTATCCAACCTCCACCGTCTACATCAATCACCTCAGCCACCGACCAGTTTCAGTTCCTTCCATAATTGGGGAGAAGGGCCGAAAAGAATAGGGAATGGGGAGCCAGGGATAACTCCAGAGTGAGATAGTTGATCCATCACCCACTTGATACCTGCATCCCTTCTAGAGCACTACTCTCCCCGCCATAATACTACGCCATGTATAAGAAGCGCCTTTCTTCAACTCCGCATCCATGAAAGAGCATGTAGGGAAGTATTTAGCTTTCAGCAATCTCGCAATTAATGATTCCGGCCTTTGCATTAACCTTCATCCTTGTTTAGCCAAAAGAGCAAGATTGAACACGTGCATATTCCGAAAACCCATTCCACCCTCCAACTTGGGCCGTCATAATTTTTCCCAAGAGAGCCAATGTATCTTCCTAACATCCTCCGTGCCTCCCCACCAAAACCTCGCCATTAATTGATGCATCTCATTACACAAATGTTTAGGCAACTCAAAACAGCTCATAACATAAGAAGGGATAGATTGTGCCACATCAATACTTCTTTGCCGGCAATAGATAGCGTCTTCTCCCTTCACCCTTGGGTTCTATCTCTTACTTTTTCATTTAGGAAAGCAAAAGCCTCCTCCTTGGAAATACTAATTTCGGTTGGCAACCCAAGGTATTTATCATGCTTCTCCACTCTATTCACCCCAAGTATGGCTGCCAAGTCCTCCTGAAAGTCTAACTCCACATTCTTGCTAAAAGAGATACAGCTTTTCTGATAGTTCACTTCTTGACCGGATGAACTCTCATACAACTATAGTATACTCTTCATAGTGAAGCAATCTCGCAATTCCGCCTTGAAGAACACAAAGGAATCATCTGCAAAGAACAAATGACTAATGCTAGGAGCCCCCCGACAAATCTCAACCCCATGGAGTAGATCAGCCTGCTCGGCATGAATAATAAGTCTTGATAACGTCTCAGCACAGAGGAGGAAAAGGTATGGTGAAATTGCATCACCCTGCCTTAAACCTCTAGAGGGAATAATTCGTCCTCTAGGCACTCTATTAACCATAAAAGCATAAGAAACCGTATGAACACAGTCCATAATCCACTTCACCCAAGTCTCACAGAACCCCAATCTATACATAATGGCCTCCAAGAAAACCCATTCAACACGATCATACGCTTTACTCATATCAAGTTTCAAAGCACAATACCCCTTTTTCCCACTCCGCCGCCGCTTCAAACAATGCAAAACCTCAAAAGCCACCAAAGAGTTGTCTGAGATTAGTCTCCCCGGAACAAAAGCACTTTGGAAAGGTGAAATAATGGAATTCAATAATGGTTTCAATCTGTTCGCTAGAACTTTCGAGCCAATTTTATAGATAACATTGCAAAGACTAATTGGCCGCAACTGGCCCATATACTGTGGGGTCTTAACTTTCGGAACAAGAGCAACCATAGTATGATTGATTTGTCTAAGGTGCTCCCCTGATCCCATAAACGAGCACACTACCATAACTACATCTTCCCCAACCAACTCCCAAAATGCCTGGTAGAAGCACGGTGAAAACCCATTCGGGCCTGGTGCCTTGGATGGGTGCATAGCCGTGACAGCATTAAGAATCTCCTCAGCCTCAAACAATTTTAGTGTGAACTAGTTGTTGTAAATTTGTAATTCTTTTGTTTTCTTTTTTCTAGCAGAATTTTCTAATTGTTTGGCTTTAATTCAATAAGAAATTCGTGCCAGTGACATTGTTAATTTCGATCTTTATTTTTGGGGAACAAAGGGGTACATTTGAGGTGAAATAATTATAAGTTTTGTAACAATTGTAACAATTATTAAATGATGAACTTAACAATTTTATCACATAAGTTTTCGTAAATTGCAACCAATATTCTTGATAGAACTACATATAGTTAAGAATGTAAATGTTCAAATTAAGTTCGATTGCGGCGATTCTTGTAGCACAATGTTCGACGACGGCGATAGCTGGGATCTTCCTTCTGGTGGGCGACAGAGATAAGTGTTGGTCTTGTTTCTAGTTTTAGGCTCACCAAATAAGGGATTGGAGTGGTGGGGGACAAGTGCTGCTAGTTTCTTATCGGCGATGGTGGTTGGGTTCGACAGCAACAGTGGCGCTTCGGTGATGGAAAGGTGATGGCGGTGCTACCCGTGCAGATGTAGTTGTGGGCTGGGAGTAAGGGTTGGAGCCTCTCTGCCCTTGTTTAGTTGTGGGCCTATTCTGGGCCTTGTGGGTCTTGGGCCTGGGGTTTCACTCTAGGCCCAAGATGGGCTGATGTTTATTTTTATGTTGTTTTGTTTGTTGGGTTAATAAGTTTCTACTTTATTTAGTGGGACGAGGTGGGCCTGGTCCCGGTTTATGCACCTTATGTGCCTTGTTTGCTCTAGGTAGGCGGCGAGTTCCTTGGTTGGTCAAATGGTCGCTGCCTTCTAGTAGCATGGTGAAACTAAGTGTCACTGGATTTATATTCCGGTGGCAATATAGTGCGAAAGCTGTGCTATTTGTAATGATGCTTCTTCGTAATAGAGTTATCTTTCTGGTATATCACTACAATTGTAAAGCGAATGGAGTAGCCAGTAGAGCACTCTTTGCTAGTTAGTGCTTGCTATAATACATTGTTTTAGTTGAGACTTTTGTTATTATCTTATGACGTTCTCTTGATGCATATCTATACTATTATTAAGGAAAGAGGCTTTGTTAGCCAAAGTAGATGTGAAAAGACAATAAAACCCTTAGACCTTATATTAATTTTAAATCATTTTTAATAATTAAGTGGTAGTATGGTAAATAGCAAAATTAAAAATAATATTGAAAAAATAAAATAAATAATTTTCAAATAATTAACTACCCATGTCTGCAATAACCACCCACAATTTAGATAAGATAACTTCTCACTTTCCTTTTTCTCAAATAACTTATATTTTTTTCTCAATATAATAATTATAAAAGTTTTACACTTGCAGAGCATGTGAGCAGAAAACTAGTTGTAATATGAGGTTTAGACGCCATGTCTCTCCATATATTATGTGGTTTCATTAATCAAGATTTGATAGCAACAAAAAAAAAAAAGAATGTAAAATAAATTAATAAAACAAAAGACACTATTTTTGAACAAACTAAACTAATAAATTAATTTAAATTAATAAAAACCAAAAACAAATTAAATTTAAAAATAAACCAGTAGCTCAATTTTTCAGAGTTTAATTAAACAAAACCAGTAGCTCCCTCACACGTGTCCCATCCTCTCTTTCTATTTTCATTTTTCTTTCTCTTCCAATTTTCAAAACCCCCCCAAAACCCTAAAGTCCCAAACCATAAACCCCTGTTTCCCAAAAAAAAAAAAAAAAAAAGCTTAACCTCTCTTCCCTCCTCCCTGCGCCGTTTTGGAGGATCCGAACGGAGAAGAGAAACAAGGCCACGATGCAGCAGAAGAGGAGAACCTCCGCCGGAGACTTAAGCCACTTGCGGGAGCTGTTCCGGCACCACATAGAGTCCTTCGATAGTTCGACTACCTCATCACCGCCGGTCTCGGCGTCACGCTCCGTGACATCAAGCCCGTCCAAGTCCACAATCCTCACACCGGAGAAACCCTAAGGAATATCCTTTCTTTCATGATTCTATTCTCTTTGTTCAAATCTCTCATTCCATTACTATCACTATGATTCTGTAATTCCTTGACTTAGTATATTACTCTGGTTCGCTGATGATCCTATTCTAGGCCGACCTCAGAAGGATCGGAGTAGCGAGCCTCTCTATCCTTTTGAAGTAAGTGACGACTTTGCTTTCTTTCTCTTTTAGGATAGTATTGTATGGGTGTTTGTATTGACTGGTGTGTTGTGTATCAATGTAGTGTCGACAGACTCGAATTTCCTACACGGGTAAATTGCTGGCAGACATTTACTTTCAGCGTGATGATAAGGCTCCTGTCAGAGAGCAGTTAAATTTTGGCCAGTTTCCCATCATGCTCATGGTAACTGTTCTTTTCGTATATTTATCCGTGTAATTTTTTTTCATTGATTTAATTGTGCAAGTATTCGTATTCCTTGAAACTGGCGGTGGGTTTTCGCATTGAATCACTTTCACAATGTCCTGCTGATTGCATGTGCTGTGTTTCACATTTCTCCTCAACATCTGTCATTTGATGTTTCTTTGAAGTATATTTCAAATAAATTTTCGGCATCTCCAATCCCTAGTCTCATATCTCGGTCCCAAGTCTCAACACTATTCATAAGGACCATCCATCTCCAATCCCTAATCTCATATATAGGTCTTCTCTCTGTTTTTTTTTTTTTAATTAGTCCGGGATACCATTTACTACAATATGAATTGATGTATTATTTATTTGAATATTATCTAGTCATTAAAATTTTTATGTACATGTATCTCCTCCTCGAAATTGCTCCTTTGGAATTGTATGCTTTTGGGCTTTGTGTTTGAGACGGGTTTTGAGCCTGGTCTCATTTTGAGACTGCCCCTGATTGCTTGTTGGAGAAGGGCTTTTTGGAAAACCAGTCTCAATTTGAGAGTTAGGACGGGGCTTGGAGATGACCTAATTTTTTGTTTCAGGAAGACCTTTGACATTGATTGGTGTCTAATCATTCTATGAAATAATTTGATAAATGAATATAATGTAGGGGGGGGGGGGGGGGGGGGGGGGGTAGGGCAAGTGAAGGAAGGGAATAACAAAGATCAGGATGGTTAACTCATTAGGACATGCTAATTATCAACTGATATGTTGTTTCGGAGTCTTCAGCTTTAATTTTTCTTCTTGATTGGTGACAATTGATATGTTGCTTGTGCAATGCAGTCAAAGTGTTGCAACTTAAGAGGTCATGATCCTCAGCAGCTAGTTTCTTGCAAAGAAGAGTCATCAGAAATGGGTGGGTAAGTAATTTGATTTCTCTTTTGTCTTCACTAGCTGCTCTATCCTTTCTTTTGGGTTTATTTTCTGCTAATTTTTATGCTTTTTTTCTTGTGGTTATAGCTACTTCATTTTGAATGGGCTCGAGAGAGTTATTCGACCTGTTATATTGCCGAAGCGGAACTATGTAAGTGAGCCTTTCGACGTTATGCAATGTAACAACTCTTGCGATAGACCAAGTGACCAAAGTGGTATTTCACTCCTTGAAGGGTGCCCTAGTCAGGAAGTGTGGGAGAGCTAACCCCCATTTTCTCATAAATACTTTTGTTCTGCTCCAACAAGCATCCCCATAAAACTTAGGCCTTCTTCCACCCCCTAAACTTTCATCTTAATGTGCTAACTAACTGAGCTAGTCGGTTACCTAATTTTTAAAGTTACAAGGGAAGTAGAATGACTTGATCAGTTTGATATTTCTATTTGTATTTCAGCCAATGAGTACGGTGCGCAATTCATTTCGTGATCGAAAGGAAGGATATACAGATAAAGCAGTTGTGATAAGGTTTTATCTCTAAGTCATACACATGTAATTTTTTTTTTTAATGCTGTTATATTCATCCCTGTGCTGGTGTTGGTAGTAAACATTGTGAGGTGTCGTATTTAAGATGCTATATTGATCAGACCTCTTGGCATAAATTATAAGTAGGCTTGCATGCAGATTGAATTCAAGTTGACTATTTTTATCAAATCAATATGCTAAATAAGCAATCCAATCCAGTCCAATGCAATCCAAGTAGCCATTGGATTTCTATTAAAAAAGAGTATTATCTGACGGTTTGTAATGGTACAAAGTAAAGTCTTAGTAATTTAGATATCCCATCCAACTTTTCCCTCGTCAATGGATGTTTTGGTTATATATATATATATATATTTACAGTAATATATACTGGCATATAGAAAAACGTTGATAAATTTGATATGGTTGATAATTCAGTTGAGTTAGAACATCTCTCTGCAGATTGTTTTAGTTGCTGGTCTAACGAACAGATTAGAATAGAATTGCCTTACCATCTCCCAGTCTTGTAGTCAAATTTGGTTAGGATTTGGATTAAATTTGATCATTTGCCTTGGTTATAATGAATTGGAGTTTCAGCTTCTTTTTGGAAAGGTGTAATGTTGTTTATTTGGTTTTGATTCTCCTTTTATTGTCATGTTAGATGTGTAAGAGATGATCAGTCATCAGTAACAGTCAAATTGTATTACCTGCAAAACGGAAGTGCAAGACTTGGTGTTTGGTAAGCAGTTTTAGCTTTAACTCTACAACTGAATTTCGGTTTGCATTTTTGAGACTTAACTAGTAATATATGTATATATAACATGATTTTGCAGGATACAGGGGAAGGAGTTCTTGCTTCCTGTGGGTCTTATTTTAAAGGTGCTTTTGAGGCTAGTTTAATATATATAACCATATATATATATATATTTATATATTGTACTTTTGCTGAACCCCTGCTTAATCACATGTTTTTGTTCTAATTTTTGTTGTGCAATTTAAATTTGCTATATCTACTTTTATGTTACTATGCACTAGACTGGAGTCTCTTTGTCATGGTCAAAGGTCTATGTTTAAAATTTCTGGTTGCTTTCCCTCTCATATGCATATCCAAATAGAAATATATCTTTCCCTTAAGCTATTCTGTTATATCCATCATTTTTTGTTCTGTTCTATTTGTGCAGTCTGAACTAGTTGTATACTGCATACTCCTGTTCATGTTTTCCTTAAACAAAATTTTAACTCCGAGTTTTTGTTAATAGGCTTTTATTGACACTCCTGATCGTGAAATTTTTGCGAGTTTGACATGCTGTTGTAACGAGAAATTTGAGAAAGACAAAGGTGCTGTTGCCACTCAGCTTGTGGGTGAGAGGGCGCAAATTATTATAAATGAAGTGGCAGACTTGGGTCTTCACACTCATCTTCAATGTCTAGAACACATTGGTAACATACTATTCTCTTCTCATGGTCTTCCAATGATGGGATTTATAATGTTAGATGTATGTAGTAATCCCTTTATCTTTATCAGGCGAGCACTTTCAACCTCTAATGGGTGGACTGGAGAATGAACCTTATTCAGTTGTAAGTCATGATCTGCAATCTTTTACTCTCCCTATGTTCCTATAAAGGAATTTGAAACAGACAAGCTACTTTTGGTTTGTTTGGGTTCCCATACAGTTCAGTCCTGCTAATTGTTTCTGTTTTGGTAGGTTGGAGATGCGGTTCTCAAGGACTACATATTTGTTCACCTAGATAAGAATGAAGACAAATTCAATCTGCTCATGTTAGCATACTCTCTCTCTCTCTCTATCGCTCTCTCTCTCTCTCTCTATATATATATATATGTATATGTATATGCCTGTAAGAAAAACTACAAAATCTCTTATACAACAAATATTTGTTAAGAGTAATACCTTTGATAAAGAAACAAAAGGGATCACAGGTGGTCACAAACCATAACAATCTAATGATCTGCATTGTCCATATGTTATGCTCTCACTCAAGATTCATCCTTACAAAAGACAATGAAATAAGAAATTATGTTGCATTCTTATAATGAACAAATACTTATTTAGTTCCGTTCACCTAGTGCTTGTTACTGTCATTTCTGATAATGATGATGAGCCAATCTTTATGGAAAATATCACTGTTAAAAGAAAGATCATCTTACCAAATAAGATTAATCAAATAAGATTAATTTTTGAAATAAATCCTTAGGAGGGTAGTATATATAAGTGGGCATCTGTGTGTTTTCACTTTTTATTAAAGTGGTAAAGATCCCTCTCAAGAAAGAGTTCCAGTTTTCTAATTTTCTGTATTTAGATCGTGCTTTCAGTTTTCACTCTTCCTCACTATAAATCTATTTATTATTTTAGATCTGTCCATCAGTACTCACATTTCTAGTCTCTTAGATTCATGTTGCAGAAACTTTTTTCGCTTATGGATCAGACTTCGGTTCTCGACAACCCAGATTCCTTGCAAAATCAAGAAGTCTTACTCCCTGGCCATCTGATAACCATATATCTCAAGGTAGATTAAACAGCTGGTTTTTTTTTCTTTAATGTTTTTTTAAAGGGATATTGTTTGTATACTTGGGGGAAGTAAAATTTAGATTTATGGTGCACGACTCTAGACTGCCGTAGTGTTGTGACTTGTGCTTGTGCCAGTGTGTGCAACACAGTAAATTCTAAAGTGTTCTATGGTGCTGGAAATATGTGCATTTAGAGGAGTAGCATCTTCATTATTTGTATTTTCTGACATTGAGTTTAGTTTTCTCCTGAGAGAAAAAAAAAAAAAAACAACTGTGGCTTTCATCAAGTTTTTTTCAAATGCCATGATTTTTTTTTTTGATAGAAACTGTAATGGTTGTATTAATAATAGGAAATTAATAATGGGAAGTAAAATCAATTGGACCATACAAAAGATTTAAGTGCTTTTTATATATGTTCTTTGCTTTTTGTCCCTACATTTGTTCCTGCCACTTCGTTAATAATCAAATAAAAGTTGACTCAAATTCTTATGAAGTCAAAAGTTTAAAAATTGAAAACAGAAGGTAGGATTAGAAAGATAAAATATGAATTAGAGAAGTTGGATTCAAATAATAACTCTTTTAATCAAACATGTTTTTATATGCTGCTTAGCAATTAAGTGATTATTTCTAATAAAAAAATTACATGGTTGAACATTGAGGTCCCAGCCAATATATACTTTCAGCTAAGAGCAAAATCTATAGTGAGAATGACCGAACAGTGGTTCACCCAGTTGATAGCAGAGTCCAGTAATTTGCTTCAACAATAAGTTTTCCTTCAGTGAACTTTTAAGTTTTTCATTTTATTTCATTTTTGTTATTTTCTTTGTGAGGGCGAGACTTATGCATTTTTGTATCCTTTATTCATGTTCCAATGCCCGCTTTTCGGTCATAAATTCCTGCTTTGGCCGTGCAATCCTTTTCAAATAGTTGCTGAAATCAGATTTTGATTCTTGTGGTCTATGCCATGCAACATGAAGTACTAGTGGTGTACGTTTATATGAACATATGCTGCAATAACTACACACTGGTTTAAATTGTTAGTCTGTTTTGTTTTAATACTTCTCTAGTGGGCAGATTTTCTACCCCTCCATGATCCAAAAAATGTTCTAGGGCGCACATCTAGTGACATTGGTCATTTAATGTTTTAGCTCTAGTACTACTAATGTATAAAAACCAGTGTATTATAGTGTTTGTGTTGTTTAAGTTCATTATTGGCTTCACTTATATTTTTATCCTCGCTCCTAGGAAAAATTAGAGGATTGGTTGCAAAGGACCAAAAAACTTCTTCAAGATGAGATGAAAAAGGAAAGCAACAATATCAATTTTGGCAGCGGTATGGTTTTTGGAAGTTTCCCCTCTTTCTCTTTTAACCATGTATTTGAAGTTTCCCCTCTTTCTTTTTTCTATAATAGGTGCATATTATTTTTTCACTCATGAATTGATGATTCCTTTCTGATAATGCAGTCGATAGCTTAAAAAAGGTTCTGGAAAAAAATCCTACGAGGCAAATCAGTATGGCGATTGAGAATTTGTTGAAAACTGGAAGAATTAATACTCAAACAGGTCTAGATTTGCAGCAGGTATTGACTTCTGGCTTAGCTTAGTTCGAGTATCATAGTATCTTACTAAATGCATCGTTCTTCTTTTCTCTTATCAATTATAGATATTTGAGTGGTGTTTGGTTCTGGTTCTGGTTCTCAGCTAAGTACTTGTGTGACACAAAAGAGAGTTCTACTTCTAAGTGATATGAAGATTGTAAAAGGTCGAGTACTATAATACTTTTTTAGTGGTTACCAAGTGTATCAGTTTATGCTAGTCTTGTACCGCTTTCTGAATATGATTAGCTACTGAATTGTTGTGTAATCAGTAACTACTATATTAGTTAAAAAATGGGTTGTGTCATTTGACTCTGAATTATTAGGGTAATGTCAATCATCTCTCGATGTATGTACATATTTCTATACTTATCTTGGTTGCTGTGACATGCACTTTTGGCAGACTTTAATTGGAGTCATAAAAAGTCGAATAGGTCCCATACTGGCTATTTTATGTAGTTCATATCGCACACTGACCACAAAAGAATCTGTGTAGGTAACCCCAATAGTTTAGGGAGTAAAATGACAGAAATCTATGAAATGAAAGTGAATTCTTACTTTGACTTTATTTCATTTATCTGCTATTTTCTCTATGTTGTAAGATATAAATTCTTATTAAGGGGAATTCAATTTTTAGTGTATATAAAAGGTGATGGAACCTAACGGGATCCTCTACCCGTTTTTCAAAATAAGGTGGTGGAACCTTGATTAGAAGTCTTAGTGTCCAACTTATTTGACTATATACCTGTTGCGAAAAATTAACAAAAGTACTTCAATTCTATGCCAGAATTTGATTAATTGTTATTAAATATCAAAACTTTCCTACTGTGAATCTTATTTTATTGATATATTGTAAGCATTCTACTCTGTGTTCACCAAGAAGTTGTTCATTTCATGTCTTCTAACTTTCTTTTTTCCAAAATTAATTTCTTAGAGGGCGGGATTTACAGTTCAGGCAGAAAGGCTTAACTTTTTACGATTTTTATCGCATTTTCGTGCTGTTCATCGAGGGGCTTCATTTGCTGGGCTTCGCACCACAAGTGTGCGAAAATTGCTTCCCGAGTAAGTATCGCTTTTTAGGCTCTTCAAAATTTACTTGTTGATTATTATTCATTTTTTCTTTTACTTGCAGATCCTGGGGTTTCCTTTGCCCTGTGCATACACCTGATGGAGAGCCATGTGGCTTGTTGAACCATATGACTCGCACTTGTAGTAAGATATTTACATTTGTAAAGAATTAATTACCTTAAATGCGTAATATATTTTTCATTTGTTCATATCATTTATGTATACATATAAAAGGACCAGAAAAACGTAAGTAACATACCCAAGTAAATAAATTAATTTCTGACCAAGCAAATATTTGCCTTTTTCTACTGAAATGAAAGAGTATTTTGTAGTTAGCACACCTCCTTCTATTCCTTTTTCTTCATTTCTTATTTTTTTAAATCAAATTGTTTATTTTGTGGTTCGATGCCTGGTATGAGAGAATGAGATCTTCTTTAATGATGGTGTAGATTTTGAAGTTAATAAACCAACTATAGCTAAAGCCTCATGGCCAGACTAAAGAAGACCAATGAGCTGGTTTAAAGAGAATCAATGAGTAAGTTCACAGCATAAAACTTGATAGGGGGAATATGAGGATCTACTTTGGGGTTGTAATAAATGCTTGGCTTCTCCTTGTATAATATTTGTCAAGTGTTTTAGAAATACTCAAAGTTAGAGAATTCATCTTGAATCAGTTCCCGAGTGCAAAGCAACCATTAGGTTTTATATATTCAACATGCTCCTTAACTTCTGGCCGAACACCAGAATAAGTCAAATGGGTGTATCAAACTTTGGGTGATATAGTGTGTGATCATATTGGCCCTAACATGTATAAGAAATTTTGAATTGCCTGCTTTAATTTAAATGCCAAAATAAAGTTAAGGCATCCAACCCAAATTGGCAATGTGTGCAGAGCCCATGATATTATTAGTGTTATGGTATGCTTAAAGTAGTCTTTTGCATCCGTTTCAAAAAAAAAAAAAGTAGTCTTTTGCGTTTTTGGCGAACTATATGGGCCTCAGTTTCTGTTGATTTAAAAGAGTACTCTCTAATCTATTATACTGGATTTGCTAGCTTTTGTGAAGTGAAACTTGCTTCTTGAGGTTTGAGTATTTGATTTAGAGCTTTGGGCCTTTAGTCTATTTGCGAGAACTCTCGGCTTTTATTGCTTCTTGCTCTCGGTCATGGATTTGTTATCAAGCATTTCTACATAGTGCTATTATTCTAAAAAATCTTATTTTTCTCAACAAGAGAAAACTCTAAAGATGCGTCCATATAGTGGGCTGGACTGAGCCAAACACGTGGATCAATTAGAATGGGTGACATCGAGTATGTGTAGCCACATTTGGCTGGCACGTGGATGAATTGTTTAATCTGATGCCATTTAAAAGTTGGGTTAATCCAAAACCAATTGTACTAGTTGATAATTCTCTGCTGCAATGTACCATGTCATGTCTTTGTGTTACTGTTATTACAATTTTGGTTATCTGTTGTTGAATCCTGTTTTTGTTGGAGGGCTGCTGCTCTACTATTGTCTGTACTCTTTTCCATCTTAGTTTTAGTTCTCCATTTTGTGACATGGGGAGTAAGTTGAGTTTGTGAAAAGAGTTGAGAGTAAGAGACGTAGAAATTAACACACAGCTTCTTTCAGGATAAGCAGATTCTTAAACTTTAATATACCCAAGACCAAAGAAGTACCCCAATCTGACTTTGTCTAAAGGTTCTTCACATCAACCTTTTATAATCTTCAAAGCTTCTTTCCAATGACAGAAGTGATAGCATTATGTCATGCTATAACACTTCTTTACTTTCCACAATTATATGCCATTTGCTATTCACTAAGCAGAGCAGAAGTCCTTGGAATTCTTACCCAACTTTCCCCAAAATATAGAAAGAAAAGGTTTCCGTATTATCACTCTTTTTATTTTTTATTTTACTCATCCCCAGCCACCCATCCATGATGCCAGTGAAGTTGGAACTTATGCCTCCACAATGTTGGTTCTGCAAATAACCAACAGACCACAGCTCAATGCATGAGAACTCCCCTGAAGATTCCAGTGACTTTTTCCACCACTGCTCTCTAAGTTCAAGAAAAAGCTGGTATCATCAGCAAATTGGATATGATTTCCAACCTTTCTCAACCGTTCAGTTATTTCTCCATTCTTTGAGTGATTGGTTTTTAATTTTTCTCTTTTTGAAGATTCTTTTCTTAAAATTAAAGTTGTTTTTAAATATTGTTATGTTCTGGGCATAACTTCCGATCAAGCAAAGTTTCTCAACTGTCACGATATATTATTGCTCGAATGGAGCCATTTCTAGAGAAATTGTGCAAGATGTCATGGCTTGAATTTAAACACTGATATGTGCATTCCAGTAAGCTACTAATTAATATGGATGTATTTTAGTACTGTTTACTGATGTATACTATATTTCACACTAATTAATTATATATATATATATATATATATATATATATATCTGTGTGTGTGTGTGTGTGACCGCCAATAACTCATTCCATCTTACTTATATCAGGAATTACATCGTACTTTGATGCACAAGGGAATATTAGAGATTTCTCTAAGATTCGAATGTCTATTCTTAATGTTCTGATCGAAGTTGGAATGACACCTTCACTGCCAATGTTGGTTCATGCCGGTCCTCCTGCGGATCTTTCTGTTCTTTTAGATGGTCGTCTTGTTGGTTATATATCTTCCAAACAAGTTGAGAGAGTTGTGGCTCATTTAAGGAAGCTGAAAGTTTCAGCTGCTTCAGTGGTCTGTTTTTTATCCATTCATTTTTTTACTCCTTTTAAACCTTGATGTTTGTTACATTTGAACTGATGTTTGTGAAATGATATGTGCCTCAGATTCCAGATGACTTGGAAGTGGGATACATTCCTCTCAGCATGGGTGGGGCATATCCTGGTCTCTACCTTAACACTTCTCCTTCTAGATTTGTTCGGCCAGTTAAGAATATTTCGATTCCTGCTGTTGAAGGTCAAAATATTGAACTCATTGGGCCCTTTGAACAGGTTAGTACTGTATTTCAGGTTATGTTTCCTACCTCGATAAGAATTACTTGCTACTACTTGTCTGCTTTGATCACAAGGTCCTTGCATCTAGGGAACCAATAGAATGATTGACTACCTCATCTCTATGTGCTACATTAGGTGTTCATGGAAATAAGATGTCCTGATGGTCGAGATGGTGGAAGGAAAGATGCTTTCCCTGCAACTCATGAAGAAATTCATCCAACTGGGATGCTCAGTGTTGTTGCTAATCTTACTCCCTGGTCAGAACATAATCAGAGCCCACGAAATATGTACCAGTGTCAGGTTCTTATTTGTTTTGCCTTCAGTCTCATTGGTATTGATCTATATAATGCTTTTGCTCTTTGTTGGAATTTGGTTACTGTGAAATTTGTTACATTCCTTTTATTTTGAATTATAGATGGCAAAACAAACGATGGGTTTCTCATTACAAGCACTTTGCAATCGTGCAGATCAGAAGTTGTATCATCTGAAGGTTGGTTCTCTTCAATCGCGTGCTATTAGTCTACTTGATATTTAAATATAAAGAAGGAAATCTTGTCATGCATTCACTGCTCCATATATATTTCATCATAAAGTACCAGAAAGACAATGGGTGTGGGTTGGCACTACTGTTATACAAAAGGGAGGGAGAGGAAACAATTAATAGTTATACATATGTTATGTAGAAGATGTTTTACTAATGAAAAAGTGATTAGCACTTTACTTGGAATTTAAGATCCCATTGAGAGATTTTGGCATTTTGGCTTTGTTTTTATTTCTCTTGTGTAGCTTTTAATTGGTATACAATGTCCCATAACACAACCTGTTATATTTTTAGTTTTTCTTATCGAGCCAGCATGTTAAGCCAGTTGTCTATCTTCAGCATTTTTCACTCTACTTGTTGAATGTTACTGCAAGATTGTTCTCCTTATCTTTGCACCTTTCTTGTGCAAGGAATGCATGTACGGTAATACTGTTTGTTTTGAGCAAAAAAATCTCTTATTTGTTTGTGCACTACTTCATTATCATTACTACTCACATGAGTTCTTTATGGCTCTTTAAACCTCACCCTATTTCTTTGTTATGTTGGAAATGGCATTGTTAGACTCCTCAATCTCCCATCGTCCGCACAAAAACGTATACGAATTACTGTGTAGATGAATATCCAACGGGCACAAATGCAATCGTTGCTGTATTGTCGTATACCGGGTGAGAACTTTTACCATAAGGTATGTTAGTTAATCCTTTGTAGCGTTTATCAATCCAGTCTTTTATGACATGTAGGTACGATATGGAGGATGCTATGATTCTGAGCAAGTCATCTGTAGATCGTGGAATGTTTCATGGACTAGTATATCAGGTTTGTCACAAAGTTGTACATGATTTTTTATTTTTATAATTTGGGCATTATTGTTTCATATAGAGGATTTGGGTATGTCTTCTGATCACCTAAACTACATGAATAACTTTTTTGGGCCTAAAATTCTCCTAAAGGTAAATTATTTTTATAGAAATACCACGATGGAGTCTGAACTAGAGCATCCAAACTCTCTGTCTCTGTCTCTCTCTCTCTTTCTCTCTCATATCAGTAGATGTATGAACTGGTGATATGGTTTTCTTGTGGTTGAACCTGTACTCTTACTGATCCAATCATGGGTTTTGGCAGACGGAATCCATTGACTTGTCTGATACAAAGGGTAGTAAATCCCAGAGATCGTTCAGGAGAAGTACCACTGATAAGTCACATCATTCTTTGATCGATTCAGATGGTCTTCCTTATGTGGGTCAGGTTAGATTTTGTGTTCCGGTTTTTATCTTTTTTGGATATTATCTTGTTCTGTTAAAACCAGATAACTGCGATTTTGCTTTGAAGCTGGCCATAGAGTAATTATGCATTGACCTTAATCTTTGTTAAATTTCAGACAATAAAACCAGATGAACCCTATTATAGCACTTATGATGAGATAAAAGGTGCCATAAGAACGACCAAACGAAAGGGGTCAGAGCCTGCTATTGTTGACTATGTTGCTATTGATGGGAAGAAGCATCTTCAGAAGGTGAGTGCAGAACATTTTTTGCTGGAGATTGAGATTTGTAAGTTAGTATTTGATAAAATCTCAAGCTAAAACCAAGATTAAACCAATATAGAGCCGGAATTCAATTAAAGAATCTTCTTTGTGTTGCTATTGTTATAGATAAAGTCACTAATTCCGAGTATATTGAATTTTGCCAGATGTAGCTAATTGATGTGCATGATATATCAAGGTTGTAAAATTAGCTTTATATTTGGTGTTCTGTACACAAAAACCCATGCTTTACCTACCACTTGAGAAATGGGATTGAACTTTTTGTTGATCAAATTTTTGGCCCATAGAATTTAAATCCTTGTAGTTTTTTTATTTTTTATTTTTTTAATTGCTGAAAATCTGTCTTTTTAATGCCGAATCCGTGGTGATGGAGCTCAGTATGACCCAGAAAGCTCAGTGTCTGTATACAAAAATATAATGTGGTTTTAAATCTTGTACGACATAGAAGAGTCAAATATTTGCGGATTAACAAACTGGTGAAGATTCTGCATGCATACATTGTTTTTCTTTTTGGTTGAAAATGTCTGAAAACATCTAACATCTCCAACTTGTTTTAAATAAACAATTTGTAAATGTATCAAACAACCCTAAGAATGATGGAGGGATTGATATGTTTGTTAAAGTGGGTCAAGGGAGCTGATCTAAGCTGGGTTGTTCCAAAAGGGTGTTATGAGTGTTGAGAATGCAGTTCAAATGGGTCTGAAAAGACAGCTAAACTCATAGGAATGCAGAATGTTGGTCGGTTATTGTGTTATCTGTATAGAACGAACCAGGATGATTTTCTAAGACTTTCCAGGGATAGGTTTGGAAAGCTTTAGGTTCGGTTTAGTTTTGGTCTGCGCTATGGGTGTTTGACTCTCGTCAATTGAGACATTATACCCTATCATGGAAAGCTGCAGTATGTTGATGTATTGTTTTTCCTTGTCACTCTTGTGGGCTCTTAGGCTTGATTGATGATTTCTTGTCCTCTATTGTACTTTGTTGCCCTAAAACATGATTGTAAATATGTATATATACTTGAGATAATCTTTGCAGATCTTTGGTAAAATAAAATCTGGGGATAACTTGTAATTGATTACAATCAATTTAAAACGAGTATTTCAGACTCTATATCTTTATAGAAGGTTCATTATGACCAGAAAAAAAAAAAAAAAACTCAAATTCATTTCTCAAGCATTAAAGGCCTAGCTTTTGTCAACTTCTTGCTTTTACCACATATTTTTATTCCTTAATTTTTCCCATATGTTTATTACACTAAAAGTAGCGTCAAAGTGCTTTAAACTTCTAGTGGGTTATATATGTTGAAGTTGAAAAGAAAAGCATGGATTCTGTGTTGCAGGCTTACATTTCCTGTATTATCTTTTATTTTATATTTACCTCTACCTTTTCTTTTTTGGAGCAGGTGAACATAAGGTTTCGGCACCCTAGAAACCCGATAATTGGTGATAAATTTAGCAGCCGACATGGACAAAAAGGAGTTTGCTCCCAGTTGTGGCCTGACATTGATATGCCATTTTCTGGAGTTACGGGAATGCGACCAGATCTTATTATCAATCCACATGCATTTCCTTCAAGAATGACAATAGCCATGCTTTTGGAGTCGGTTGCTGCAAAGGTACTCTGGACTTACAGAAATCCTTTTTAAAAATATGCTGGTATCTTATGGAAAGTATGCACACGTGTAGGCTAGAACAATCCAGATGAAAAGATAATCTGGAAAAATATAAGAAGACATAGGTGTAGTTGTTACCTGTAAAATTGAGGTTGTTGAAAAAGAAGGCTTAAATCTTCCGCAAGTGGTCTATTTCTCTTCTAATTTAAAACTGGCATGATGCAACTCATGCATTGGCAGCTGTTATAGCATTTACTAAATGTTTTATTGCATGTCTATATGTTTATTTTGTCACTTTGTGTGGTCTTGTACTATAGGTTTGTTTAGAGTGGTTTGCAATTACTTATACTCTGATATCCTTATCTTGTGTTCCTTAGTGTTTCCATATTCCTACTATTAAATGGTATCTCTTGCTGAGAATACAAGTGCAATTTGATGATAGATAGACATAAACTTTTCTTTATTGTTTCCTACAAATATATCACATATAGGACTGTTCTGCACCTGATCTGTTTGCTTCATAATACGAGCTATTAGGGTACTCTAATTGCCAAACACCTTAAATGAGCTCACTAATTTTATTCAACTTAAAAACCTGAGCCAGCTCAAAACAACCAATAAGAGCCTAGATTTTTTTATTGAAGAGCATGCCACAGGCTCTTTTCAAATATGACCGGAATCGCCTTGATATGACAAGTGCATTTCGGAAAATACTTTTACCATAAGATCCCGAGTGCTTAATTGCAACTGCAAAATTAATCACATCTTGAGACAATCGAGAATTGAAACATTACAGACCAAAATTTTGATGTGACCCCATCATGGATACTATCTCTTTGGTTCCTTTTGTTATACATTCTCTGTATGCTCTTTCACTGTATATGCTTCATTGCTTTTGTTAGAAAATGGAGTTAACTTTCAGATGCAGTTCATTCTGAGATTGTAGTTTAGTTATTCTGTTTAAAGGAGATGAAATTATGCTGAATTTTTTTTTTTTTTTTTGCCACAGGGTGGTAGCTTACATGGAAAATATGTTGATGCGACACCATTTGCTAATTCAGAGGAGAAAGTTAATGAAGAAACTAATGGAGAGAAATCCAAAACCCTTGTTGATGAACTTGGTGAAATGTTAAAGGTTAAAGGGTTTAATTACCATGGTGCAGAGGTATTGTACAGTGGCGTCTATGGAACAGAACTCACGTGTGAAATCTTTATTGGTCCTGTTTACTATCAACGATTACGGCATATGGTTTCAGACAAATTTCAGGTTTAAGATTCTCAGAATAACTCCTTTCACCGAGTAACTGAGCAAGAATGTTTTCTCTGTTTTTGATTATCGGTTTCCTTGCTAAATCACTCTGTTCCACATGCAGGTTCGCTCTACGGGAATGGTAGATCAAGTCACACGCCAGCCTATCAAAGGACGAAAACGAGGTGGCGGTATACGTTTTGGTGAAATGGAGAGAGACTCCTTGCTTGCACATGGGGCAGCATATTTGTTGCATGATAGACTTCATACATGTTCTGATTATCACATTGCTGACGTATGTTCCCTTTGTGGATCCATCCTAACAACCTCATCAGTCCAGCCACAAATACGGGTTCGTGAAATGCGGGGCTTGCCCCCTATGAGAGCTCCCAAGAAGGTGACTTGCCATGCATGTAAGTCGAGTAAAGGGATGGAGACGGTTGCAATGCCTTATGTCTTTAGATATTTAGCAGCTGAGTTAGCAGCTATGAACATAAAACTGACCCTCCAGTTGAGCAATGCAACTGGAGCTTGATATCTTGCAAGAACCTAAAACCTCAAGCGAGGACTGAACAGCACTGTAAAATGTCATTTGAGTTGGATAGGGTGGACTAAGTCTTTGCACATGGAGGAAGTTTAGAATAGAGAGCTAACGAGTTGTTTAGAAAATGTGTCTATGTATACGAATGATTAAAACAATGGTTTACTATATTGTTGTGGAGCAGAGGAAAGGTAGGGACTTGATTTTTCATATGTTGTGCTAAGATCATCATATTTATATTCCTGGGATCTTAATTTTTACTTAATGGTCTTTAGTTGTGGTTCATTGATCAACCACACCTGATACCCCACGGAACTCCATATAAAAAATAGAAATCGTCTTAGTAATTTCACATATTAGTTCAGCACACTAAAAAGAGTAAAAATCCTGGAACCAGGACTCAGGACCTGGAGTCTCGTTAAATACGGAGCTCATATCTGGGGATGCCTTGCACCGATCAAACCATTAGTCTCAATTATAAGTTTGATATATTTCGACCTCTTTTATCTGATGAGGAAAATTTTTTGAGACTACATGATCTATCGGGTGTGCTCAAAACTAGGTATTAATTGCAATTTTCTGGCTTATCAGACAGCTGAATGAAGGAGTTTTAGTCTTCGAATTGTGATCAAACGCATCTGAAAAGTTTGTGATTGAATTAATGTATGATTCTATTTTGATCTTTCTATGGAGACGTGACGTGGACTACTAGTTCGGTCGAACTAGGATTCTTACACCACTTAGAATCCAAGGAAATCAAGTTTAATTTGTACTAGTTTTGGGAACCAAATCACCTAAGATTTGGTTTTCCCAACCTAACCTGCATTGTTCCATTAATATATAAATAAACGTACTGTATCTGGATTGAATTTGATTCAACCATGTTTTCAAATGTCAATAACGACATGGTGATCACTAAACAGAGAAGACCAAGGTCAAGGTGGTCTGAGTTCCCTACAGAACTATTAGAGTTGATCATGAAAAAGCTTGCTTCTGTGGACATACTTCGCTTTGAAGCTGTCTGTTCTTGTTGGAATCAAGCTGCAAAATCTTATATCTCTGCCCCATATTTCACACTCGACATTCCTCAAACCCCATGGCTTATGATTCCTGGTGGTGAAGAAAACCATGTCCATACTCGCCGCTTCTTCAACCTCGCAGAGTTCAAGTACTACACTATCAAAAACGCGTTTGGAGATATTCCTGATGCCTGGTGTGTCGGTTCATCACATGGGTGGCTGGTCCTTACGGAGGAGAAAGGAACTGCTTGTCTTTTAAATCCGTTTTCTGGAGATAGGATTGAACTCCCATCAATATGGACACTGCATCCAGTCATAAGCAAGGATTATATCGCCAAAGCTGTCACCTCCTCCAAGCCACCATCGTCGTCATCCTCGTCTTCCAGTAAGGACTTCGTTGTTGCAATAATACTCTACTCTAATACGTGGATAACGCAACTTGCTTTCCATAGGCATGGAGACGATGCATGGACTGGCTTCGGCCAGAAGGGTACTGTCTATCATGACGGTATGTTCCACAGTACTAGTGGTCATTTTTTTGCATTGGCAACCGATTGCTCAGTTGAGGTTTGGGACTTGAGGAAATGTTATCCCATAAAAACACTTCATCTGCAACCTTTTCGACACCGCCAATTAAACAATGACGATGATTTCAAATTTGATATTCAGAATTATTTGGTGGAGTCCTTGGGTGAAATTTTGTTGGTGAGGCGATTTATAGTGACGAAAATTTTTTATCATAAGGACCTACCCGATGTTTTTCGTCCCTATAAAACCTCTCACTTTTATATCTACAGGCAGAAGTCCACTAGCTTAGGGTTCGAGTGGGAGAAGGTGGAAAGTTTGCACAATCGGGCTGTGTTTCTGGGTGGAAATCATTCAATGTCGTTATCTTCCCGGAACTTTCCAGAATGTGAAGAGAACTCAATTTACTTCACAGATCATAGGTGGGAAATGAACCCTAATAAATGCTTATCTGGTAAGAAGAGAATTGGCTATGGGGGTCATGATCTTGGAGTGTACAACGTGAAAGATAATATTATGAAGCCAATGCCATGTTATTTGACATTTGATCGCTGGATTATAAATCCACCACCCTTTTGGATTGTTCCTGATATAATCCATGGTTTTGGTAATGGAAGCTGAATGTTTAAGAAAGCAACGATTATACAATTCACAAGCTCTACTTGGCTGGAAAAAGGAGATTATTGGGGCAATTAATTGTTAACTTGCAGAACTATAAATTTCTAGAATAGATCAGGTTCTAAAAGTTGTATATATGTTGTAAAGATTATGAGATTGTCAGAGATGAGGATGCCATATTTTGAAAACAAAAGCCATTTTTTTCGAAATATCGATCAGGTAATATTGAGAATGAATACATGTCGCAGTAATATCACTCTGTAGTGTCTGTGGAGATATATATATTCCATTATGCATGGTTGTTTTGTAACTCTATAACTTCGTTCACGTACAGATTACACCAATGATATTATATTAATTGTATCATTTATTCAAAATTAATGCGCAGCACATACATGTGTGTTCGTATATATATTTATGATAATATGTCTTGTTAGATTATGTGTTTTCCATCGTTTCCTAATTGATATGTGAAGTGGCATGGATATATATCTGAGGGAGGCCTCGCTCAGAAGTCAGAATCTACAGATCCAGCGTAAATTGTTGAGTTCGAAGTGCTACTTAACTGGTTGATTTGGTTAATAACATGTTGGCGATGAAAAATTCCGATTAGGAATTTGACCCAACAATTAATGCGGACTGGAGCGGAAGCTGAACCGGGGACAATCAAGAGGTTTCAATTTGTCGTTGACTTGATGTTGACGAAGCGCAGACTCCCTTTAGTTTCCTCCCTCTGTATTCTCCCTATGCGAGCTCCCTCCGTAACCTCCCTATGTGAGCTCCCTCCATAACCTCCCTATGCGAGTTCCCTCCGTAACCTCCCTTCGTAATCTATCTTCGCTCTGTCACCTCTCTATGTAAACTCCCTATGTAACCTCTCTCCGTAGCTCCTCTTCGTAATCTCTCTCTGCTTCTTGGCTTTGACGAAGAAGAGGAGTCTCCTCTCTGTCGTCGGTGTGAGAGAGGAGGAGGGGGTACCTGCAAAAGACCCTCCGATGCCTAAGTCAGTATTTTTCTAATTGAGGTCTCGACTAGAGTTTGATGCCATACCTGGAGGTTATGCTTTCCTTTTATAGGCGGCTTACAACTTGGGCTGCAAGTAAACTTGCATGGCAAGATACCGATAACTTGGATGGCAAGCCACCATTAAGGCCGCACTTACTCCTATAATAACCGTCATTTATTGGCGGCCATGATTGCCACACTAAATGCATTAACCGTCGCATTTATGGCTACATTAACTGTCGCATTTACTGCTGTCATTACCTTTCTTTAATTGCCTTGATTGCATTGTCAGATTTGTTACTACCCCCACAATGCCCCCAAAATTTTCTCTTTGGGAATCTATTCCAAGAAAAAATTTTCGGAGTTCTACTTCATGGCTTTTTTGCGAATTCTCCCTATAGACACCCCAGATTCTCCTCAGGTCACCCACACTTTGGAGAAGCTTTAAGAAAATGTCCTCAAAGCTCAATTGAAACCCAAACCGCTGAGGCCCATCTCAAATCCGGACCAATCCTGCCCTGGGCCCAAGATCGATTTTTTTTTTGGACGACATGGGTCGGACCCGACCCGGATCCACCTCAGTCCTACCCGGACTTCGGCTCGCCTAGATCCGAACGCGGGTCTGACCCGATTGCCTGCCCAGCCCAGTCGCCACCCTTCTCCGACCCGTTCTGGAGCGTTTCCTGCCCGATTTCAACCGGATTTTTCGGGGTTTGACGCGCCAAACGTCTCCGACTTCTTCTGCTTGTCCATTGCCGTTCGTCTCCTATAAGAGCAGCTCGGCCTGGACTTGTTCTCCTCCACCCTCTTCCCTCTGCGCCGCCTGAAGCACGCGCCTCCAGCTCACCTCCGACCGGATCCTCGTCGCCCTTGACGACGTTTCGCGCCCTCGTCGCCGAACTCCATCCTCTGCTCGTTTCCTCGCCGCGCCCCACCGCCGGATCTGGAGGCTCCGGCCTCTCCCTGACGCGGTAGCTTCGATCGCCCGCACTCCATCCTGTTGTCGCCGCCGCTGATCCCTCACCCCACGCGGCGCCATCAAGTTCGACAGAGACTGTGGTAAGCCTCCTGTCCCCTGCTGCGATCGCCTCCTCCCTTCTTCTTTTCTTTCTTTTATTTCTTTTACCATATATATATATATGTGTGTGTATATATATATATATATTATTTTTTCTTTTCCCTGTATTACCTGGATTTTCTTTTCGTTTTCTCTTTCATTGTTGCCACCCATTCTAGTAGTATTTAACTCACTCTCACCGTTTGCTCGTTGGCCCAAATCTAAATCTGCCCTCTTATCATGAGTAAATTTTGGCTTTGCTATCGCTGTTTTCCCTTATTCTGATTTTTAGCTCTCTTTTTACAGCTTGGCATTACGCTCCCTATGGCACACATCAAATTTTCTGATTTATCTGTATCTCAGAACGGGAGCCTGGAGACCCATGGAGAACCCACGCCTTGGCAACCGACGCGTTCGACTCTAGAGAAGTGTGCTGAGGAGTATTCTATCCCATCATCGGTTAAACTTTCAGTTGTTCCCGCAGATGCAGATATCTACACGGGTAGGAATATTCCCGACGATGCCTTGATACTGTCTCCTGAGCATTTACGTTATGTCAGGTTCCCCATCCATCCTGTATTTCAACTTATGTGGGCTGTGCTCGGTCTGCATCCTCTTTAACTTAACCCGAATTCCTACCTCGTCTTGTCTGCTTTTTTGATTATGGGTTTGAAATGGGAAGTATCCCTAGGGCTGTCTGATTTTCTTTACCTTTACAACTGCGCCAAGCTGAACAAAGATTTTATGTATTTCAATTTCACACCCTTCCCAAAAATGAAGATGTTTACAGGGATTTCCGCTCGTGACAACGATTGGAAATCTAGGGCCCTGATGATTTTGGGTGATTGGCGGTCTCCCGAACTGGATTTGCTTCCCCCGAAAGTCTTCACCGACGACCTCGGTGCGTATCATGTGTCCTTATAGCACTCTTTATTATGATAATTTCTCTTTACAACTTGCCGATTGATTTCAGTTCTTATTTTGCGCAGCTTATAAAATTTCTCAGGCTAAGTTCAAACTCCCCCTTAATCGGGTAGAGTGGCTTGAGACACAGTTGGTTGGGCGAGGATGGTATCCCTCTCAATTTGCGACCCTTGGGAACCTTCTTGATGTGGTGTCCATTCGCCCCTCCACTCTATTTGGCCGCTACAGAAGGCGCGTGGATCAATCTCTTTCAGGAAAGTCATTGGCCCTCCTAGTTACACGCATGGAGGGCCACTTCTATGTGTCAGAGCGTTGCGAACCCTCATTCGTCGAGTACCTCGCAGCTAAGGAAACGTTCAGAAATGTCATCCCTGGCTCGGGTTTTTTGGTGGCTGAGGAGGATGGTGTGCATGAGGATTCCGAGGAAAGGGAAGAGGAGCCTAATGGCGATGGCGCCGACGAGGGGGTGCCTTTCCACACTGTGAGGGAGCTGCCTCAGATGATTCCCCCTCCTCAGAAATTGAAGAAGCGGAGGGTTGAGAGCCCTCCTCGTTGTATTGGGGTTGTTGATGTTCCATCTGCTAGCTCGTCTCGAAGCCCTTTGCCGCTTTCTTCTTCGCACGGAGGTTCGCTTCTCCAGGGACCTGTTCTGACTGAGGCTGCTAATCCTGTAATCCAGAGAACTTCTTCATTGCAAGAGGACCCGACCACTCTTGTGCCCCCCCCCTCGCGCCACCGAAAGCTTTGGAGCTCAAGTTCAAGAAAAGGGATGGTTCCTATATTTTAGCTGGGGAATCTCTTGCTTCCAATGGCTTGGGAGCATCGGCGGTTGCTGGTGCCTTTGTAGCATCGCACCCTAAACTGGGAGGTCCCTCTAAGAGCCCTATGGCGTTGTACGACGACGTTTGTGCCTCTCAACTCGATGTAAGTACCTTTTCTTTTTCCTTCTTTTCTGGAATCTTTGTTTTTATTAATTAATTTCCCTTTCCTCTTGTGCAGGCTCTTCTGGCATCCCATCGCCTCCTACGCGGCATTGACGCTCTCCATTCCAAACAACAACAGAAACTCGACGAAGCAAATCGTAAACTCGAGTTCAAGGATAAAGAGCTTGACGATCAGATGAGGACGATGGTTGAATTAGCCTCCGTCCTTGAGGACAAAAACCAAGAGATAACGAAGCTGAAG
This sequence comes from Rosa lucieae, assembly GCA_024704745.1. Classification (NCBI taxonomy): domain Eukaryota; kingdom Viridiplantae; phylum Streptophyta; class Magnoliopsida; order Rosales; family Rosaceae; genus Rosa; species Rosa lucieae. The sequence continues at coordinate 29,288,151 of CM045492.1, forward strand.
AATGATCTGGCCTTGGTAACTCGAAGCAAAGAGGAGGAGTTCCAGAAAGGGGCTGCTCAAATCAAGCGCGTGTCTGCCAAATACTTCCGACTTGGGTGGAATCAGGCTCTAACTGATGAAGAGAAAAGGTGCTACATAGGTCTTGATGAGTTTGATCGCTTTTTCGGGTTTGAACCTATGGCTTATTCTCCCATCCGCGACATGATTCAGGAGATGTTCCTTCGTCGACATCTAGCGCATCCGGCGATGAAGATGAGGATGTGTCATCTGATGCGTGAGAGCGTTTGGTTTTGAAGAGGAAATAACTACTTCATACTTTCGCTTTCTAGCATATTTTGTGATGCGACTGAGCCTTGCTTTTTACTTTTCATTGGTCTGTTGCTTTCGTTTTTAGGTCACTTCCAGTAGTCCCCTTGCAACAAATTTGTTTTTAATAAACGAATCATCTGTCCCCTTTAACGCCTTCTCGCATGTGGACTTCTCCACTTTAAATTTTTGATTGTATCCATTCATATCGAAATCTCCTGGTTATCCTCCATCCTGATTTGAATATTTCGCATTGAATGACAAATTCTCGAATCAGCAGTTACACCTCGCGCTCTTAATGCCGGAATTTATTGTTTAGAGATAAGATCAGATTCTTTAATTCCTGGATTAATTTCCATAATTCTGAATTTTGATACCATCTCAATGTTGTCTATATAAGTAGCCCTCCACTCATGGTTGATTCACAGTTCCCTTATCATACAGGTGAAACTTTATTATCATGGCACCCCAAAACACGCCCTCTAGAGTCATCCTCAACCTTCATGCCCGATTACCCGAACTTCCCTCTGCAGGTCGTGGAAAACAAATCTCTACTATCGATGAACACACTCCTGACCGTCGTACTTCCTCCCGATCATGATCATGTCTGATAGCTCATCGAATAGGTCTTTGCATTTCTCGTACTGTTCACACCTTATTATTCCCTATACTCCATATAGTCCTTCTTTAGAATTTATTGGAGGAGAAATGTCCTCATTAATGGCTTTTCCCGTTTTTTCCAGATTGCGCGGATGCGCAAAAGAGGGTCACTCCGACGACGACTTTTGTCGCTACCTTGAGGACATGCTGGATTCTCCTGATGCCGTGGAGATGAACACTCGCCGTACTTCCCGGGGAGATGCTAGCTCCAGCAGGCCTCGGTGTCGAAGCATGAGCATCGACAAGGCTCGGAGTCCAGAATCGCACCGCCTTCGAGCTCTCCGAGAAGAATCTTTCATCTTGCAAGATTCTTTGGAACATACCATGTCAGAGGTCTGTAAGCTAAAGGCGGAGATTCGCGATTTGTCTGCGGAGGTTCAGCACTCCAAAGATCACGCTGAACACCTAAAAATTGAGCTACGTGAATGCTACAGGTTGGAGAGGTTCTTTAGACGAAGTCAGGGTTCAAAGTCTTGAAGATGGCTACCATGATGCGGTGATCGAATATCGTCAGCGCATGATTATGAACTTCCCGGAGATTAACGATCTCTTTTGCCATATTATGTGGGACCTGATGGCACTCCTCGATTTTGAGGACGCTCGCGTCTCTTCCTTGTCTTTATGTTTTGTGCTTATGTAATAAATGTCGCACGAGAGGTGACTGCTATTTCTCTATTCATGAACTGTGGTTCTATTGTACTTTCTCGATATGTCAATAATACATGCACCGGAATTTTAAATATCACTTGTGAACGGCCTCACGTACCTTTGAAAAGATGAATTAACCTGTCCAAAAACTTTGGTTTCCCCCGCGTTGACGGTGGGCTTCGTGCCCCTTCCTTGTCGGTGTCAACCTCGATGAGGGTATTGAGGTTCATGTACGGCCTCCGGGGGTAAAAATGCCCCCATTTCCCCTGCACAACCGCCATATCGTGCAAATGTAAAAACCTATCTCGCCATCCCACCCCCGCCCGCAGCGAGGGTGTGGTCCATTATCTCACCCCTGCCCGTGGCGAAGGTGAGGCACGTTATCCCACCCCCGCCCTCGGCGAGGGTGTGGTCCATCATCCCACCCCCGCCTGCGGCGAGGGTGAGTCTCGCCATCCCACCCCCGCCCTCAGCGAGGGTGTGGTCCATCATCCCACCCCCGCTCGCGGCGAGGGTGAGGCACGCCATCCCACCCCCGCCCTCAACTAGGGTGTGGTCCATCATTCCACCCCCGCCCGCGGCGAGGGTGAGGCCCATGTGGTCACGCAAGTTATCTAAACGACATCGCATTATCCCGGCCATTGGTCATAAAAGTCAATGTGAATATAACAAAGAACGAGAGTTATTAATAGTGTTTGACTACAACGAGAGACATGAAGGGAACTATGTTACCCGTGTTGACACCCCGGCCGTGGCCTACCTAACTGTAATACCTTTTCAAATAAATTGCATTCCATGGGCGGGGCAGCATGCGTCCAGCGCCTAAGCTCCGAAGGCGGTATGCCCCATTACTGTAGACTTCTGTTACCTCGTAAGGTCCCTCCCAGAAAGGTTTAAATTTTCCCGCACCGTGGTCTTTGATGTCTTCGACTACTCATTTTAGAACGAGCTCTCCCACCCTAAACACGAGCGGCCGAATGCTTTTGTTGAAATATTGGGCCACTTGACTATCATAGTTAGCAAGGTGAATGGCGGCGGCCTCTCGCCGGTCATCAAGGAGATCCAGGTGCCTTGCTATTTGCTCCTCATTATTTCCTCTCTCCACCGTGAGAGTTCTAACAGTAGGCAGAATGATTTCAGTAGGGATGACAGCTTCCATCCCATAAGTCAAGGCATACGGAGTCTCATCAGTCGGTTTCCGGCGGGTGGTTCGGTAAGCCCAAAGAACATGTTGCAACTGGTCACTCCATTTGCCTCGTTTATGCTCCAACCGCCGCTTGACTCCGTCGAAAATAGTACGATTTGTGATTTTGTCTTGGCCATTACCTTGGGGGTAACTCCTTGATGAAAAATGTAGCGTAATACCCTGTTGGTCACAAAAAGCTCTAAACTTCCGATTATTGAACTGCGTTCCGTTGTCACATATGATAAACAGCGGAATGCCAAACCGACATATGATGTTTTTCCATGTGAAAGTTGTCACGGTTTCCCTTGTGATCGTGACATACGATTCTGCTTCTACCCACTTTCTGTGGTAATCCGTGGCTAGTAGCGCATACTTGAGTCCTCCGGGAGCTGTCGGTAAGGGGCCGACTATATTATTGGCCGCATTTCTTGGCATATTGTTCAGCCTCCCGCGAGAGATACGACCAATAATATCCTTGAGAGAGTATCTTATGCGCAACGGTCCTGCCGCCGATGTGTGCCCCGCATGACCCCTCGTGAACTTCTTCGAGAACGAGCAGTGCCTGAGAAGGTCCCAAGCATCTAAGATGGAGACCGAAAAATGAATGTCTGAAAAGCTCCTCCTCAACAACAAGGTACCATGCAGCCTTTATCCTGAACTTTCTGGCCTCCATCGGATCATCTGGCTGGATGCCAAATTCAAGGTAATTGACAATTCGACCTCTCCAGTCATTCGGAATTGACTCGATCGCCATGACCCGATGGCGAGGCTTGTTACCTTCAATACTTGGTCCTTCGAGCACCTCAATTTTAGCGACGTTGGTGATCTCTGTGCAACCTGAAGCGGCTTTAGCCAACTCATCCGCACGGGAATTCTTCTCACGAGGTACCTTGACCAATGAAAGTTGCTCGAACCAGCACATCAATCCTCGAACCAAATCCTGATACCTAGACATGCGTTCGTCCTTGGCGGCGTAGTCGTCATTGGTCAATCCAACGACTAGTTGTGAGTCGGAATATACTTGCAAGCGTTGGATTCGCAGTTTCTTCGCTAGGGTCAAGCCCGTCACCAAAGCTTCATATTCAGCTACGTTGTTGGATGCTGGAAAATCCAAATGTACCGCGCACTCGATCTGGATATCCTCAGAATTTGAAGTACAATACCTGCCCTTGCTCCTGAGAAATTGGACGCGCCATCGACATGCATCTCCCAGGATGGGTCTATCCATGAACCCTCCGGGATTGGTGCTGGGAAATGACATTCTACCAAGAAATCTGCTAATGCTTGGCCCTTGAGTGCCGATCTCGGCTTATATGTGATGTCAAATTCACTCAATTCGATAGCCCATTTGGCCATCCTCCCAGACGTATCTGGTTTCGACAGGATGGCATGAATTAGCAAATTGGTGTATACTGTGATGCTATGCCCCTCGAAATATTGTCGTAATTTTCTTTTCGCAGTAATTAGGGTGAGGATCACTTTTTCAGACGGGGAATATCTAGTCTCGGGGTCCAGGAGACTGTGGCTCGTATATGCTATAGGTTCTTGCCGATATCCCTCTTCTCTGAACAAGGCGGCGCTCGTCGCCACATATGATATCGCCAAATATATGCAAAGGGGCTCGCCGTCGCGGGGTACGGATAGAAACTGTCTTCCGGATAAGTACTTTTTCAAACTAGCCAAAGCTTCAGACTGCTTTGGGCCCCAAAAATCAGCTCGCTTATTCTTCAATGCCCTGAAGAAGGGTTTACATCGATCAGTGAGCCAAGAAATGAAGCGACTCAACGCGGCGATGCGACCAGTTACCACTTGTATATCCTCCTTGGTTTCTGGATCGCGCATTTGTATGATGGCTTCCACCTTCTCCAGATTTGGTTCGATCCCTCTTTTGCTGACGAGATGTCCCAAAAACTGTCCTGAGGATACCCCGAACACACATTTGGCTGGGTTGAGCCTCATGCCGTAACGCCGCAATATCTCAAATGCTTCCCTTAGATGCTCTATGTGGTCCTTCCGATGCTTACTTTTCACCACCATGTCATCGATGTAAACCTCCATGGTCTTCCCAAGTAACTCTTTAAACATTTGGTTGACTAGCCTTTGATAGGTTGCGCCGGCGTTGGTGAGGCCAAACGGCATGACCGTGTAGTAATACAGGCCTCGTTCTGATATGAACGCTGTCTTCTCCTGATCTTCTGGGGCCATGGGTATCTGATTATAACCGGAATACGCGTCCAAGAAGGATAAACGTTCGCATCCGGCAGTGGCTTTCAGGAGTTGGTCGATCTTGGGGAGGGGGTAACAATCTTTTGGGCATGCCTTGTTTAGATTCGAATAATCCACACACACTTTCCATTTTCCATTCTTCTTTCTTACCACGACAATGTTCAAAATCCAAGTTGGGCACCATACTTCGCGTATGAAACCTACCTCAAGGAGGCGGTCAATCTCGTCGCTGATAATTTTATTCCTTTCAGGGGAAAAACGCCGCTGGCGCTGCCTGAAAGGTTTAAAGCTTAGGTCTATATTTAATTTATGACATGCGATGCCAGGATCGATCTCGGGCATATCCTTGTGCGACCAAGCATGCACGTCTTGATTGTCTCTCAAGAATTGCAACAAACGAGCTCGTTCTTCCTCAGTTTGGAGGGTGCCTACCAGAACCTTCCTTTCTCCAAAAGCGTCAAGGGCTTCCTCGCGAAGTGGCTCAGTGGTCGCTGGTTCAGATTCAGATTCGAGCTCCGCATCTTATGCTGATGGATCCTCTTTTCCCTTATGCGTTGGCGGAGAACGCTTGATCTCCATGGCATACAACTTTTTAGAGAGTAGTTGATCGCCGCGAACCGATATCACTTGCTGGCCATTGTCGGAAATAAACTTGAGTACCTGACATCTGGTTGAAGCCTCAGCTCCCATCCTATTGAGCCAATCCCTGCCTAGAATGGCGTTGTAGGCCGACTGCTTCTTGACAATGACGAAGTTGACCTCCACGGTTTTCCCTCCCGTCGTCACTGGTAGGGAAATCTCGCCCATAGGCCATGTTTCCGAACCCTCAAAGGTCGTCAGCGGCGCTCTGCTGGGGTGGATTAACGTCTTGTCTAGTCTGAGTTGTTCAAACGCTTCCCAAAATATGACGTATGCGCTGCTCCCAGCATCGACCATTACCCACCGCACAAGGGCGTCTGCGATTTGAGTAGAGATGATTAAGGCGTCCTGATGGGGAAACTGGATGCCGATTGTATCGGATGTAGAGAAACTAATGACCGGCGTGGTGAATGAGCTCTGTCCCGCTGAGGGGCTGCCCGTGATCTGGCATAATCTACGTATCTTCTTCCCCTGGCGGGTTTCTGATCTCAAACGCACTTCCTCCTTTACAGCGGTATTTGGGGCTCTATGGATGGCCAGTATTTCTCTGATGATCGGTTCTATGCCTTTTGCTGGGGTTCTACTTTCAACCTTGTCTGCCACCCTGCCTTCATCAGCCTGACCGTCAGATTGATACTGATGCAACTTCCCTGTCTTCATTAGTTCCGAAATGGCTGGCCGCAATGCCTCACATTTGGATAACCCGTGCCCAAACGTCTCATGGAGTGGGCAATATTTGGCCCGTTCAAATACGTCTCCTGATTCCGGTTGAGGTGGAGGTTTCGTGAAAAGCCCTTCATGTTGGTGCTTTCTGAATATGGCCGTGGGGCTTAAGGTGAACCATTCCTTGGGAAAACGGGCTCGGGGCTTTGCCTCATATGGATGTCGGTTATCCTGCCTCACGCCATGGTGGCTGCCTCGATTTTGCCTTCTTTCGTCCCCGGAGGCGAAGACATTGGTGTATCTAGCCTCACATGCTTCTTTGGCTCTTTCAATTATGATTTCTCCCTTAACCCTTGTGATGATGTCATCCATGTCTTTTGGTGGATCGCGCAGTAAACTTTCGTATAATGGTGTTCCCAAAAGCAATCCTTCTCGAAAGGCGATCGCAGCGAATTGAGGGTCGCAATTGACATGGCGCATTTCGGCTTTAAACCTTTCAAAAAACTTCCCTACTCTTTCCCCCAGCTTCTGCTTGGTACTAAATAAAGTCGCCATGTCCTTCTTTTGTTTGCGATTGCAGAAGTATTATGAAATGAAAGCCCGGCTTAATATGTCGAAATCCGGTATGGAATGTGGTTTGAGGTCTTGGAACCATGTCGATGCTGGCCTTGTGAGACTAGAAGGGAAGATCTTACACATCAATTTCTCATCGGTCGTCTCGATGGACATTTGCTGTTTGTAGCCCTTGATGTGATCCACCGGGTCAGTTGTTCCATCATATTTCTGGAATACCGGCGAGGTTTTGCGGCATTCAAAATGTCGTCGGTAAAGGGAGATTTACCGACGTCCTTCGCGATTTCTGCCGCCAACTCTCGTGGGCGGCACGCTTGCATGCATCAATCATTTTTTCCATCTTCTCGCGCCACGTTTCGTTGCGCGCTCTTTTGGAATGGCCTGCTCCGACTGCACCGTTCAGACCTCCATTCGATGTGCCTCCCACCCCTTCGATGAGGGGTCCACCAAAGAGTCCTCCCAGAACACCGCTGGCTCCTGCGTTTGTTGCTACGTTGTTAGTTTGATGGGGATCGCCGATAGCGTCGTCATCTGACGAATCACTGTCAAGTTGCAAGAACCTTTCAAGTTTTCGTCGACGACGAGCCTCGCGGTCCCGCTTTTCCTTCCTAAATTGCTCGAGTTCCTGTCGCAGCCCTTGCATCTCGTCAGCTGGGGGAAAGTTCAGGTCACCAATGGGGCTCGGGATAGACCCATGCGGCAGCTGATGGGGAGGAATTTCGTCACTACCAGTCCTTAGTGACAGAAATGGAATCCCGTCAGGGGCAGCTTCCGTCATCACTTTTAGGGATAAGTGTTTCCCACAGACGGCGCCACTTGTTGGTGATGAAAAATTCCGATTAGGAATTTGACCCAACAATTAATGATGACTGGAGCGGAAGCTGAACCAGGGACAATCAAGAGGTTTCAATTTGTCGTTGACTTGATGTTGACGAAGTGCAGACTCCCTTTAGTTTCCTCCCTCTGTATTCTCCCTAGGCGAGCTCCCTCCGTAACCTCCCTATGCGAGCTCCCTCTGTAACCTCCCTATGCAAGTTCCCTCCGTAACCTCCCTATGCCTCCGTAATCTCCCTATGCGAGCTCCCTCCGTAACCTCCCTATGCCTCCGTAACCTCCCTATGCGAGTTCCCTCCGTAACCTCCCTTCGTAATCTATCTTCGCTCTGTCACCTCTCTATGTAAACTCCCTATGTAACCTCTCTCCGTAGCTCCTCTTCGTAATCTCTCTCTGCTTCTTGGCTTTGACGAAGAAGCGGAGTCTCCTCTCTGTCGTCGGTGTGAGAGAGGAGGAGGGGGTACCTGCAAAAGACCCTCCGATGCCTAAGTCAGTATTTTTCTAATTGAGGTCTCGACTAGAGTTTGATGCCTTACCTGGAGGTTATGCTTTCCTTTTATAGGCGGCTTACAACTTGGGCTGCAAGTAAACTTGCATGGCAAGATACCGATAACTTGGATGGCAAGCCACCATTAAGGCCGCACTTACTCCTATAATAACCGTCATTTATTGGTGGCCATGATTGCCACACTAAATGCATTAACCGTCGCATTTATGGCTACATTAACTGTCGCATTTACTGCTGTCATTACCTTTCTTTAATTGCCTTGATTGCATTGTCAGATTTGTTGACTACCCCCACATAACATTTGCATTATATCTCTGCCTGTTCCTCCTGCAGAAAGGTGAAATCATTTGGGATCATTGTGGAGCGTTCTGCCTCGATATACTAACACTCGGTTATGTGCCGCATTTATTTTTTAATTTTTGAAATTAGATTCAACTTATATTAAGTTCAGGGGATACAAGGAATATAAGTACATACATTTTAAGGCGATAGCCAGGATATAAACAGTTACCTACTAATGAGGTCGGTTGCTTGCAACAGTCGCAAAAGCAAACTTATAAGCCAATAGAAAGACGTGAAAAATTATCTTCACTTCTTCTCAAAGTCTCAAACATATTCTAAAGGTGGCCTTGTTAAAATCTTGTTAAGATAAAACCCATTGGGACAAAATTCTAAATTGAGGAAAAAATACACCCACATAAAAAGAGCCAAGACTGTAGTTGACCATTGTCATCTCGAATTGAGACATCTCTCGCTTGATAAGATGATGAGCCGCAAACAACATTAGCAGGTTGATAAACATAGATTGAAAGAAGCAACTTGAATGTGGGACATCTTCTAGTATCAACGTGGACACTGATCTGATCAATTAATAAGCTATGTACATAACAAATCCGTGGCAATGAAATCAATTACCTTATGGGTAATAAGGAAATCCATAAGTTTAGTGGAGACTGGAGAGAGGGGGGAACTAATTTTTCTAAAGGGAAAACATCACAAATGGTGTATGAACTTTAGACATTTCTACACTTTGGTGTACGAACTTTATTTATTTATTTTTTTTGCAAAGATAACGGAAAATTAACGACGTACACCAAAATGAAAGATTGAAGCAAACTTGATAGACAATTCTGATAGTTATGAAAGTTGATACACCAAAGTGTAGAAATGCCTAAAGTTCATACACCATTTGTGAAGATATACCTTTTCTAAAATTAGAGTATTTGGGCATTTCCCCCTTTTTTAAATTTTTACTTTTTAATTTTTTATGTTTTATTTTTTATTATTAAGCTCATGCTCATTTGGGAACGCTCTTACAAGTGCTTACTAATGGCATGCATACAATGTTTGTGGAGGGTTTAGTGATCATGACAGAATTTGTGGTTCAAGAATCAAGATATTGAATATTTTGCTTCTATTTTCAAGCATGTTTATCAAAAAGCAAATTTAGTTGCAAATGTTAGTACGAATTTGTCTAATTCTAGATTTAGCTTTTATGTTCGATCAAGTAAGTGTAGTAGTAGTTGTTGCAGACAAAATAGAAGGAACGAATGAAACTAACCAAAAGATAAAATTATTCGAGAATCAAATTTTACTATGAATGCTCTCGCCGGTATCATTCCATCTCTGACATTCTAAACGCAGGAAGACTGCCGACAAATTTGTTAAATGTATTTACAATTTCGATTTTTTAAAATTTGGTTGCTTTAATTAGAGGTTTTATGTAATTTATTATTTTTCTATAAAAGAATTATTATTGAACTGGCAGAATAACCAAAATGCCCCTGTCAGCTATGTAATTTGCCAATTTGGCACTGAGAATTTTCGTCAAAATTAGAATTACAGTTGGGCAAAATGTAATTTCCCTAGCTCTTATTTTGAAATTCTCTTATAAATGTAGAAATAGATGAATGGTTGGACTGGAGCTCTCTCTCCGATCAGAGAGTTAGAATCAATTTCTCAAATCCAGACTGAAGCGCATGTATCTCCTCTCCCAATTTGTTGTATTCTAATTCAATTTGCTCAGTGATTGATGTATCCATATTTGGATATGAATCTCTTGGGATTTGGTCTGCGTTTAATCATATTCAAGCTCCTAAGTGTAATTGTTGAAGCTTGTTTGTTTTACTTGGGTGGTTGTGGGTTTTGTTATCTGGGCCCTAAATCAGTGTGAAAATAAGGAAACGGATTTTCTTTTTGCGTTATCAATTCTGGTTTGATCATGTTTGGAATTGCATTTTGTTTCTTTTGAAGCCGAGTAAGTCTGAGTATTACAAAATTTCTGAATTTAATACATTTCATTGACACAGTGACATACTGAGCTGCTAACTAGAGAAAGCATTTTTTTTTTCCTGGTGTGTTATTGTTCTTGGTTTTTATCCAGCAAAATTGGGTTTTGTTTGTTTTCTTGAAAGTTTTTGGTGGCATGATTATCTCATATGGTTTCTTGGCTATTTGGGATTTGTAGGGTCGCAGTTGATAATGGCTCAGGCAGGAAAGCCACTTTGATTAAGGTGATTGAATTTCTTGAGTTGTCTCTGCAAGCATTTCGAAAGGATTGCTCTCTGAACATCTGATTCTTTGGTTTTTATTTATTTATTTATTTTTTTTTTGGAATTTTTCGCAGGTAGATAGTGCAATAAGTGTGGAAGTTTGCTACAAGTGGTTCAGGTTCGGAAATTTGAGTATCATTATAAGAAGGGCTTCCATTTCTGCAGATGGGGATTGGTTCATGGATGGTACGGTTTTGAGTTCCAATTGCTGTAATTGAGCTCTCAGTTTTTGGTTTCTTTGTGGCTGAGTTTCTTGGTTTGAATGGTGTGTTTTGCAGTGTTTCTTCATCACTGATCGATAGGGGAATAAGCTCTGTGATGATGGAATAGCTGAATGCGTTGAACAGGTAAATCTTCAATATTAATCCCTTTTTAATCCACTTTGTGAAATATGATATCTGATTTACAATGAAGGGACCCTTTTCTATTTTTATTTTTTTATCTGAAAGTCTCGTTGACATGGGGAAGAATGCAGCTTGGTGATTTTGTATATGCTATAAATTGATGGAATTTTTGGTTTGTTTTTTTTTTTTTTAATTGCAAGACTATTATAGGTTCTGTGGTTGGACTGATATAAAAAGATTATATGGTTTAAGCGTTATACAGTGTTTTTGCATATTGTTAATATCTTCAGTTTATTAGCTAATTTTACATTTTGCTTTTTTAGTTAGGGTACTATTAAACTTTAGATGTGAGCAAATTTGATTTGCTGTTTTTGCTTTTAAGAGGATCATAAGAGCAGAGCTCTAGGGGCTTTGATTAGGTCTGTCTACATTTGCATGCCGAGGATTTGGTTTCCCAGAATTGCTGATAATGGATGAAACAATATTGAGCATACTGTATTGCTAGACATGTTACTTCAGGAGGTGGTGATGTGCTCCTGTATGCTTCTAGGTATCATGACATTCCTGTGGTTGTCAAGCTTCTGCACGCTATGATCTGAAGAAAGGCATTGAAAAAATGCATGGGGAAAGAGTCCAAAAGACTTCATGTAGAGTCAAAAAGGAAGGATTCATTGATATTGATAATAAGCAACCCCAGTTTCATGTCTGGTAGACAAAGAGGTTTAGAAATAGTAGTTGTGATTTGTGAGTAAAAAATTGTAGCTGAAAAAGATAAATTCAAAAGACTAGATGCTTTTAGAAACTAGCTGGGGGCAGAGTGAATGTCTATGCAGGCCTTTCACACAGTTAGTTAAGCTATGCTTGCAGGAAGTGTTATTTTTCAGGTGACTGAGGATAGCTTCATGGATCACCTAAGCACCGATATGCATGAATCGTGCCTCAATATTGACAAAGATTGCTGGTAGGCAAACTGTAATGAACCATTTCTAGATAGTTTGTATGTTTCCTTCTCCTTTTGCCTTTTCATTTCTTGCATATTTTGCATGACCAATTTAATTGGGATTCTGTATATACAGGGTGTTAAATAGTCCATAGATCAGGTTATGAGTCCACTCCAGTTGAAGATGCATTTGAGTTTGCCAAGATCATACCTAACCACAAAATACATATTATCCAAGGAGCTGATCATTGTTACATGTCGAATCAACCTGAGTTGGACACAGTTGTTGTGGACTTCCTAAGGGCTGCTCTGCAGCAAGACAAGGCTTCTTTCAACTAGCTAGGCACTCTATGCCTATCAATTAGCATTTAACTTAATGTTGTGTATGTCCTGCGTCATTAGATTGTTGATTCTTATCTTATGATGCTGAATTCTTATCTTATATTAAACAAGCAGAGGACTAATATGCTCTCTATTGTTTCTGTAATATGTGAAAGAATCCCAGAAGTGGCTCTGGCAGCCCAATCAAATGCCTTTCCTTCATTTCTTATCGAAATATGAACATTTGATCAAAATTTACAATGAGACTGCTAAGCAATAGGAGATAGAACACATGTGAAAAGATAGGAGATAGAACACATGTGAAAAGAAGTATATTCTTTCTAAGTTCTAAGATTATGCCTGTACCTAAGACCAGTTTTGTTTTATGAAGGGCATTAGACTAGCCTTGAGCTGCTGAAGGTTGCTTCCTGCAGTCTGAGTCAATGATGGTGCTGAGGAGTTGAAGTTGTGGACCAGAAGTGTAACTTCATGTATAGCTTTATGGCAATTATTCAGGTCAATGGCTATCGGAGAGGTTTCAAGAGCACTTAGAATCAGAGAATTTGGGTTCTGAGGATAGGTGAAGATTTTCTGGAGTTGCCATATTACTTGTTCAAACCTGTGGAGCAATCCATCCACATCATGAGCAGCAAAAGAAGCATGTAGCATTGCATTTCCATTGTTCTGTAGAAGATCCTGGGCAGTTGTGAGTATAGCATTTATGTTGTGAATCACCTTCATCTCTGGGTTGTTCTTCCCGATTTCTTGAAAATTTATCTTGAACTTATCAAACTTGGTGGCCAGTGAAGGAAACTTGGAGAGGAAGAGAAGAAATTCTACCAAGGCTTCTGAAAGAAGGCAGCCCAAGTGTAAAGCCTGCTGGTGAAGACTTTGAAAAGCATTGACACAGTGAGTCAGAGAAACGTGACCTTTCTCTGTCAATATCAACGAATCTTGGAAGAATGTCATTGCTTCACCTGGCATTGTTGGCTTGTAAGGTATGGTCGGTGGCGCCTGCATGTTGTTCCAGAACGTCGCATGCAGCTTGACAAGCAATCGCTCATAAGCCTTCGTGTTGTTCTCTCCAAATTCTTCCATTTCTTCAGACCTTTGGATCAAGCTATCAACTGTGTCGCTTTCTTGCACTGGGTCAGCCCCTTCATTGATGTCAAAGGGACGGAGAACCGGGTCAGGGATTGGGTCTTGGTTCAGATCAGGGAGTGGGTCCGGATTGTCTGCGAATTGAAAGCAACCTCTGAAAGATGGTGGCGGGGGCCCAGAAGACAAAAACCTCTTTCTTGCTGCTTTTCTGTCTGTACTGACAGAGAGACGAAAGGAAAGGTTGAAGAAGACAAAGGAGCTAGTACGCCATTTTCTTGCTACTTTCTTGTTGAAGTCTGAGAATGAGAATGTGTGTGAGAGAGAGGGGGACAGAGACTGAGAGTGATTTCTGAGACTGAAGAAAGCTTCTGGAAATTTTTGTTTGTGTTTGTTACGGTCAGCAATTTATATCATATACCCAACCGTCTTCTATAACTGATTTCTGTTTCCGTTAACACAAGTTGTAGTAATTTTTTTTTTCCTTGGGTACATGATTTTGTTGTAGTAATTCAATACTGAAATACTTGAGAACGACTCTGCATTTCCACAACGGATCAGGATCCTCTCCTGAGCAACTTCCCCTCCTAACCTACCTAACCTTTTAATTAGATTTCGACACGTGGCCATAATGAATCTAATGGTCTACGATTTTTAGTTTATCTTTTTCATTTTTTTTTCTCTCCCCCATCTTCTCTTCCTTCACGCGCAGTGCCTCATGTCTCCTTCCAGTTCTTCTTCACTCAGCACCAATACAAAGTAAACCTGAAATCTTGCCTCCCACAACCCCTATAACTGGATTAGGGAGCCTTGATGAAGAACGAATGGGATAGATATCTAAGCACAAAGGTTTAAAACCAATTTCCAGAAGAGGGATTCTATATCCGGTGACGGCGAATTTGACGATGAAGGTGACATAGTCAGATTTGAGGGAGATCTCTGGCTGGCGCTACAAGAAGATGGAGAGGTCGGCTTGGATTTCGTCATAGATGGTTGGATTTCGTCGGACTGGGGGTGGTTTGGTTCCATCTGGAATGACTGGATTTGGGATTTTGATGAAGACATGCATCTGTAATTTGTTCGGTAAGGAGGTTGGGGTTGAATTGTTAAGAAAGTTGAAGACTTGGAGCTGACAACAATTGTGAGGAAATCGACAAGAAAGAATAAGGAAGTTGGGGTTGAATTGTTAAGAAAGTTGAAGACTTGGAGCTGACAACAATTGTGAGGAAATCGACAAGAAAGAATAAGGAAGTTGGGGTTGAATTGTTAAGAGATTTGGGAAGACTTGGATTGATTGAAGCCTTGAAGGGCCTCTGTAATTGGCCAGCACAGTAAACCCACTGTTTCTGTTGCCATTGAACACTGATGGATCATAGATTCATAGGTCACCTGAGCTGTGGATCATTGTATTCCGGGTTTGGATTATTAATCGGGTCCCCAAATTTCATAATCGGGTTTGGATTTAAGGACATCGTATTCCGGGTTTTCTACTGCAATTTTCCAAATACCTTGTCCAAGTTGAAATTTGGGGTTCTGTTTTTGCTTTGCTTGTAAAATTTGAGAGAATGTGGATGAAATTTTGCTGTAAATTGTTGTGAGAGACCTGTTTGTATTGATCCTTTGCTTGGAGAGGAGGTTCTCTCTTCTCATTTGTATGATTTCTGTATATTCTAAGTCATTCAAATGGAGGCTTTTCAATGGTTGGGTAGATGAAAAGAGCATTCAACACCTTCAAAGGTTGGCACGGGAATTATTATTGTTATCAAGAAATAGAACCCAGAAGGCTTCCAAGGCATTGAAGAACAGTAGAGAGAGAGAAAAAGAAAAGCTAAGCTTCTTGAAGACCATGAGATCTAATAGTATACACGTGTCACCATCTCCTTAAAAGCTTAGGTAGCTCAGGTGAGAACTTAGCTTAGGAGAGGATCCTCTCCCTTCAACAACACCTAATTTGTGAAAAATCATGCATAAAGCTTACATTTACAGGAAAACAAATTAACATCTCACACTATAGTACCCAAATTTAAAGCGATTCGACACTTTGCTATCTGAAGTTACAAAACAATCACTTTAATACCTTAAATTCTATTCCGTCATATATTTTGTGATACCCGCCGTTAAGTTTTCTGTTAAACTTACATTTTATGACAATGGTTTCATCAAATGACATTTTTTTAATTAAAAAGACATATATTTACTAAACAATAAGATAAATAAATATCTAAAGAACTCAAAAACTTCATCTCTTCCAATCTTGCGTCTTCTGCATTCCCAGATTTGTTTTACAAGAACCCAATAACAGATCAAAAATTTTAAGTTTAATCTTGAGGGTCAGTGGTTTGTTGATTGAAACTCAATGAACCCAATGGAGTAGCGGTGTTGCCAAGCACGTCTGGTGGTTGGAGATCTTCAAGCCAAGATCTGAAAAAAAAAATGAACCCTTATCAGTGATATGCGTGTAATGAAAAAAATGAGTTTTGAGTAGTCAAACACTTGAAAGATTTTGGTACATGTGATATTTTCTACCATCAATTGAACTTGATCTATAACATTAGAAAGACAATGGATAATCTACACCAGCTCGACAACTTAAACAGAATTTAACCAATTCATCAGCAAAGAAAAGAAGATCCAATTGAGTGGAGACTTAACAACAAAGGAAGTGTCTCACAGGCGAAAAATAACCTCAAATACCAAGACGGCTAGACCTAACGTGATCTCCAAGGAAAGTCCTAAATGGACTTAATTTCTCCTACACATGCCGATCTACTTTCTGAACAAACAGTGTGTTTGCTTTAAAGATTTTATTTATTTTCGGTGTGACTCGTCAATCATGGTACTTCCTTGCACGGTTGCACCAGCTTCTATATGCATCGTTATCCTTCGCGGGGATTGAGCTTCCAATAACGCACTGAACTATGCGAACAATGATCTTCCTCGGAGCCTTGAAGTTCCAATAAAACTTGCTGAGATATTAATTTGTCTTAGTATCGCTCGATCACGTGCAATGTTAGGATTCCTAGGATCCAAGCCCAGAAATGACATCGTAAAAGAAGGAAAATAAGTGAAATGTTGAAGGATGTCGACATAATGTGTGCCTCTACAAACTAGGGTTTAGAGTTGTAATAGGAATGTGTTCTAGGTATTCAATTGTAATCGGATTCTATTACCTTTTTGGTACCTTGTAACTCCCTATTTAAAGGGCTCCTATTATCAATAATAAACACAATTTCATTCTCCTACAACACGTTATCAGCACGAGTTCTAACCCTAACCCAAAAAAGAAAAAAAAACCTAAAAACTCTCTCTCAAAAATTCTGCCGCAGCCCTCCTTGCCCACAAAACCCTAGCACGCCTCCTGCAGCCCCTGCCCCCTGCTACTCGCCTTGCAGCTCCACATACCAGCCTCACCACAGCCTCCTACCGCAGCCCTGCTGCCCCAACCTTCCTGCCACACAGCTGCAACCTGCGCACCAGCCCGCACACGTCCCAGCACCAGCCGCGCAGCTCCCTGCGGTAAACCTTTCCTGCAACCCAAGCACCGTAGCCTGGCAACCCGCAGCAGCCTGCACATCCGCGTGCACCCCTGCGACCTGCACCAGTTCGCTGTTGCCTGCACACCAGCCAGCCACCTTGCAACGCACCTGCTGCCGAAACTGCCGAAGTTGCCTGCCTGCGTCCCTGCAAGCCCTCCCCCTTGCAAGCCTGCTTGCCTTGTGAAAGAAAGAAAGAAAAAAACAAAAACGAAAGGAAGAAACGCATAGAAGAAGAAGGGGAAGGAGTGGGCCCAGAAAAGAAAAGAAGAAAAGAAAAAAAAAGGAGGGGGGGGGGGGGGGGAAGCAGGCTTGGGCCCAAAAGAAAAAGAAAGAAAAAAAAAAGAGAAAAAAAAAAAGAAGGGAGAAGGGCAGCCCACCAACTACCAATTTCCGAACAAATTCCGGCAATCCTAATTTAGCTACATGCCTGCATCAACACGCGCGTGTCTTCAAGCCAAGAACAATCACGTAAGTTTTTATAATTAAGGTTGCTGCTTTCTTGTATTTAAATTTCCTTTATTTTCTGCAGAATATTGGAATATATGTTGCCAAATGGTTTTGAGTATTTAACAAAGAGGAATTGTGGGGATTCACGCTTAATGAACTAAGAGTGTTCGTATGGATTAAGAGTGTCCATAATTAAACGAATTAAGAGCGTTCGTGTGAACTACGAGTGTTCACAATGCTTGGACTAAGAGCGTCCGTAAGCATTAAATTGTGACCATATTAAAACATTATTGTTTGGTCTAATCCAAAAGAGATTCTTGGAAATTGATTTCTTGGTAGCATAGCTCGGAAATCTTATTGTTTTAGTTTTCGTGGAAGTTTAACTCCGAAACTAATATATCTTCTCTTCTTATTTTCAGGATGTCGAATGAACCTAGACTCGATTTTCCCATGCTTGACTCAACAGGCTCGGATTACCACAGTTGGGTAACCGATGTTGAGAACCATCTCACTTCAAAGGGAATATTACCCATAATCCAGGCACCTAACCCGGATCTTGTGTTCGTGCGAACACCTACAAAGCATGATCAAGCAGTTATCTTGATCCGATGCCATATGGACAAGACACTCAGATTGGAGTATATGTCGATCAAGAATGCAAGAGAGCTATGGGTAGCGCTAGAAGAGCACTTTGGCAATGTCCAAGATTCCCTCCTCCCTGACTTGAAGGTTCAATGGAACAATTTGCGCTTTGCTGACTTCAAGTCTGTTGATGAATATAATTCAGAGGCTCTTCGCTTACAATCCATGTTGAGATTCTGTGGACAACCTGTCACAGAGCAAGAGCTAATTGAGAAGACTCTCTCCACCTTCCCTGTTTAAGCCATTGTGGTATCAAAGCAATACCGTACTGAAGTCAATGCTGGACGGATCACGAGGTTTCATCAACTTATAAATGTTATATCTGTAGCTGAGAAACATGATAACATACTCGTGAGGAATTATAATTCAAGGCCCATTGGAACTAAGAGCATTCATGAGGCGAATTATAATGCACCCAAAGGAGGGCGCAAGGAGCGGTACCCTAAGAATGGGGGATATGAGGGACGTATGGGCCCATATAACCGCCCAAACGAGGAAGGAAACCGCAAGTTTGGTGTGGATACACGTAGTGGTAATGCCACACGTGGGAGAGGAGGTCGTGGTATCCCTGGCTGTAATGGTGGCGCCATGGGTCGTGGTGGTGGCACCAACCCTCCTAGGGAACGCCCGCAACGTGCACAATATGCACCTCAATTAAAGGGAGGCAACCACAATGATGAGTGTCATCGATGTGGATCAATTGAGCATTGGTTCAAGCAATGCAACGCAAGCGAGGAACTAGCTGCAAGATACAGGGCATATAGGGACCTGAGGGAGCAAGAAGTGTACCTTGCAGAAGAAGAAGAAGATGGTGGAGATGTCAATCTCACCATAGAGGACTTCAAAGCTGAAGATGAAGTGCACAAGGATGCAGCAGACTTTGATTAGATTAGTGCTTTTATTTTTCCAAGAACTTTTGTAATGGCAATATGCCTTAGTCAATAAATGACAATTGTATTAACTCTTTCTTATGTGGCGGACCCAATAAAATGTGATGTCTAGGAAAGTCATTGAGATTATTGGTACTTAAGAAAGTTTCGCTCCACCAACATCTCTCTCTATTTTCCTGGTCATATTTGATTGGAGTTACCAAACGGATAGAGTGACTACAATGTGTCTTACTTTGATTTTATTTTGGATTAGATTTTGGAAACTTTGTTGTAATCATTGGCTATTAATAAAGTGTCAATTCTTTTACTTAAGGTCTTGGACATACCCTAATTCAAACTTTATTATATAAGAGCCAATGGTTTTCATGTGGAAACACATTATGAGAATGAACAGAGTTCATTTGCATCACCTCTAATGACTACGGACATAAACGAGTATTAGAGAAACTTATGTGTCGCTCTAGTGGGTTGTATGCAACCACTATTCGAGTTATTGAATCCAACCATGTCATGAGAGACGACTTATGGGATTCTGACACATATAGGCTTTGGCATGATGATCCGTGTATTAAAGACTTTACATGGACATCCATTTTCCGAACGAAGAAAAGTAAGAACCAAGAATTGGTTCGAGTAGCTGCACATGCGCCTCATGGCGCCATGATTGTGCAAAGACCGGCCACACATGGCCTGCGCCGCCTACCCCCTGCGGTAAATACATGGCATTGACGCCATAAACCCTTTCAACTCCTCTCCCTACTTTTCAAGTCCATTGTGACATTGTGGCTTAACCAAAACCTTCATTGGTTGATTATAAGGCCCATGTTTCATTCTGTAAAGCCTGTTATTTAGGATTGAGACCATCCTATGCAAAGGAGATTGAAGAAATAATTCAATTCTCACAAAGAATTTGAGGGAATTATGTGGATTTGATCAACCAACTTGCGGACCGTATAGATGTTTTATGGTGTTGGTTGATATGCAAACACGCTGGTCACATGTTGTGCCATTATCCACTCATAATGCTGCTTACACTACACTCCTAGCACATAACATATGGCTACGGGCTCACTACCCAGATCATCCCATTCAGTCAATTTGACTTGATAATGCTACAGAGTTTACATCGAAAATTTTTGATGACTATTGCATATCATTGGGTATTGATATCAAGTATCATATTCCCATGTACACACCCAATTGGTCTGGCGGAAAAGCCACCATTAAAAGACTACGATGGTAGCCCGGGCTTTGGTAATGCGCACCAATATTTCCGCTTGGGTTATGCAATATCGCATGCAGCTATGCTCATTCGTCTACGACTCATAGCATCCACTCAACTTTTATTTGCATTACAGCTAGTGACTGGGTTCGAGTCTAAATATCTCGTACTTATGCATATTTGAGTGCGCGGTTTATGTGCCAATTGCGCCGCCACAGCGCATCAACATGAGTCATTGCAATGAATGCATATATATATATATATATATATATATTTGTGTTGGCCATAGGCCTCCAACTATAAGTCCGCTACGTAAAACCCTTGACAAGAGATCTCTATTTCGCTGGATTTGCGAATTGTCACTTTGATGAGACAGTCTTCCCATCGTTAGGGGGAGATTAGAACGTCAATGTTCAACAAGAACAACAGGAATTGTCGTGGTCTGTCCCCATTATGTCTCATCTTGATCCCCTAAAAGTGACGAGATCACATATACCTGCTGCAAACATGCCTGCAAGGATTGATGTCCCCACAAGAGGACATGGTGCCACCCAGAAGATGGGTATGGCAACACCACCATGGATGGCGGTATGGTGACGCCACAAAGGTGGCATAATGGCGTCATAGGCCATGGGTTCCGCTAGAGAGAGTAGGAGACCCATAGGTTCGATGGATTCTCACCCTAAGAAGAGAGCGAGTTTGGCACAACTTGATCCATTGATCATTGATACTCAAAATCCGTCTCATGAGAATATTTTGGATTGTGTTTATGTCTCAGAGACATCGTTGAGGGACGCCTCAATGTTAGAACCAATTCCTGAGAATATAAAGATCTCTACGAACTACACTAGTGTACATGAGGACGTGAATTGTTGAGACCAATGACATCGAACCTTACTCCATTGAAGAATTCCAACGTAGAGAAAATTGGCCTAAACGGAAAGATGCGATCCAGGTTGAATTGGATTCACTAACGAAGAGGAATGATTTCAGGTCTGAGATGCCATCACCTCCTAACATAAAACCTATTGACATTAATAGATCTTCGTTAGATAGCGTGATGTGAAAAAGAGATGGTAATCTCGCCTTATGGCGCAAGGTTTCTCACAACGCCCTGGAATCGACTACGAGAAGACATATTCTCTCGTAATTGATGTCATTGCACTCCACTACCATGTCAGTTTGGTAGTTTCCAAATAACTGAACATGCAGCTTACGAATGTGGTCACTACGTATCTCTATGGGGATCTAGATACGGAATATAATGAAGGTTCTTATGGACTTCATTTACCCAAGTCAAGTGGCTCTAGACCACGGATCGTATTTGCAATGAGGTTGAAATGCTCGCTAAAATGACTACTTGATTGGGAAGGGATATGATGAACTATGCCCACGCGTTTCCATGATAAGTTCTGGATTTGCAATTGTCGTGGTTTATGTTGATAAACATAATTGAAACCCTTGAGAGCTAAGGGAAACTGCTGAACACCTGAAATCCGAGTTTGAGAGGAAGGACCTTGGGAGAACACGGTTTTGTCTAGATTCAGAACTTGTGTACCGTGTCAATAGATGCTTTGCATTTTGATAAAGTCAAAGATGCACTCCCATGGTCGTCCGTAGTCTTGACCCTAAAAGGGATCAGTTTCATCCCAGGGATGACAGAAGTGCTTACTTATGTACTATAGGCACATTATTGTACTTAGCGCAATACAAGACCGGATACCTCAATTATTATGAACTTGTTTGCTAGATATAGCCCCGCACCAACGCAACGCCATTAGATTGGTATAAAGATAATCTTTCGATATTGAGAGGTACGATTGATATGGGCTTGTTCTATCCCTACAGAGAGAAAAGAAATGACTGAAGTGTGGGATCAGACCCCACAAGGCAAAATGCCACCTTCCGTGCTCCTCTTCCCCTCCATCAAAATGACAACAAGCACTTCTAAATATTGAAGTGAACCAAATCCGATCAGAGGATAATGTAGCAGACTTATTTACTAAGTCGTTACCAAAATCCACCTTCGAGAAACACGTAAAGAGCATCAGATTGAGAAAGTTATCTGAACTCCCATGATTGTAGCAATCAGGGGGAGATATTGATATCAGGGGGAGGCATGATGTCTACATGTTCGATCTCGAAGAGTGAAGGACGTGTTGTGCTCTTTTTGTCCTTCGACCAGGGTTATTTTTTTCCCACATGGTTTTTGTTACCTGGCAAGGTTTTTAACGAGGCAACAATCAAAGCGTCATCACCAAGTTTGAGCGGCACAAGGGGGAGTGTTGAAGGATGTCGACATAATGTGTGTCTCTACAAACTAGGGTTTAGAGTTGTAATAGGAATGTGTTCTAGGTACAATTGTAATCGGATTCTATTACCTTTTTGGTATCTTGTAACTCCCTATTTAAAGGGCTCCTATTATCAATAATAAACACAATTTCATTCTCCTACAACATGAAAGTTAAAAGGAAATGAACAAGAAAACTAAACTTCAATAATCTTTGATAATCCTTACAGCAATGCATCCCTACTATTTAAGCAAATGGGTGTAGAAACTATCTAGAACCCTCTATATGGACCAGGGCCCAAAATGATAACATGCAACACGGCCAAACAAAGCCTACAAGACAAAATAGCCCACGACAAGAATAAGAACCCCCCCTCCTCTCTTAAAAATAAGGCAGGCGCGCCCTCATGCCTGATGTAATGGTAGAAAATAGATAGCGCTACCAACACGAACTTTCTCCATAGAAGTGTAGTAGTTGTCATGTAAGGTTTGAACGGCAGTAAGTGGAGCAGAATATGCAGTCATAGCAGTAATATTCTGCACAAGTAGAAAGAATAGGTTCATGACATTAATTACCACCTGTGTCATCAATATTGTTATGTTGCTCCTCACAAATTTAACAACTTTGAAGGAAGCTATGGGTGTAGCCTGCAGCATTTCTAAACATTCACCAAGTAGTAAAGCCAAAGCCTTTATAAGACACCCAAGACTAAGAAGCATGATGTAAACCAAGAGCTTATATATAGAAATTAGATCACTGGCAATTAATTTTGAAGAAACAACATCATCTCTCACATCTTCAACGTTTACAATAAGTCCACCTTCTTCATTGTCCAGTATATTAGGTGCAAAGACAAGTGGAATACCATTTTCTACACCCTCTTGCCCCAATGCTTTCAGAGTTGGAGCTTGCAAAATGTAATAAACTTCCACTATAGCATTTGCTACAATCTGTAGTTTGTACTAACCCTATTTGTGCACATTCTCTACACCTCCTTCTCAAGAAAATCTTATTCATGTTCTGTCGTTGATGAATCAACATACCAACAATATTGATCCTCAAAGATAGAAACAATTGCAGGAATGAGAAGCAAAGGTATAATCAATAGTTAAGAATGAATCATGTTCTTATTGAAATTGATTACTCTCAAACCTGTGCAGAGCTCAAGACCAATGTTCGCAACTCTATTAATGTGCACAATCTGTGTGACCATAAGCAGAAGAAGTGCACTAGCTTTGTTAATTAGCAAGGAGCCTAGTGTATGTTCATTATCACTTAAACTGCAAAGTTGAACTGCTGGAAAATTTGACAACCAAGTGTGACTCTCAAGCTTGTATAGGTTACAACTTGAACTACTGCAGTACCAAAATCATGTACTTTTGAAAACTTCTCTTGAAGCATATGAAACATCACTTTCCTATAAAGAACATAAATATCCACAGTGGCAAGGTAAGGTGTCTCTTGGGTGTTTAGGTCATCAATTCACAAATTGGTAGTAGCATCCAGTCTTTTGGTCTCTAAAAAAACTCTATAATGAACCCCTCTTCATACATCAAGGCATGTATAACATTCCATCCCACCATCAGATGGTCAATATGATATGCCAAGCTTGGAATTATACTTGCAGCTTCTCTCTTAAACTTTGAATTAGGAAATGCAAGTAGCCAAATTAAAAATTAAATTCCAACGCCATCCATCTTGACATGTAGCTCCATGGAGTCAATGCTCTTTCCGCATAATGCAACAACAGTTGTATCCATTATACTAACATTTGAACTCATACGCTCTCTACTAACTCTCCTTAAAAGCATTTTGGCGGGCACGTTCATATATTCATAAAATAACTTGGCATTCCTTACCATTATCCCAAATGTGTCATCAGGAAGCAAATTCACAACATTATCATTGAAAGCATAATAAATCACAACATAAAGCTTATATAAGTCACACAATACCCCATCAAAAGCTGCTCGAAAATATTGAGGACTAGAAATGATGGTAGTGAATACATGAGAGACTAAGACTTGGGTCAATTCACCAAGTCCGTCGAATGCTTCCTTGCAAAAGAGTTTAGCCTCCTTTATCTCACAATGACAAAGTTGTAAACAGAGAATGAACCATTGCGCTCCCTTTGCTTCAGATTGTGTGTTAGCAGAACATATCACCATCTCACTGTCAAGTTCGAGCCATTCCCTAACAGTATAATCCAGATCTGTTGCATTCCCTTCACTTGCAAATTTTTTGATTCCCATTTCTCCCAAATGTCATCAAACATCATTCTGGCATTCCCTTCCATTTTCTCAAACTTATTAGCAAACAACAAACTCATCAAACAACTCATCGACTACGGGTATTGGAAAACAGTTTTTAATGGGGACCGCATTCAATTCCCTATAGTCCACACAAAACCGCCAAGTCCTTTCTTTCTTGCGGACAAGTAAAACCGGTGAGGAGAATGGGCTAGAGTTGGGCCTTATAATCCCTTACCGTAGCATAAAGGCAAACGTTGACTGGGCCTTTATTGGGCATTAAGGGAATTTTATGGTCAACAGGTCGGGGTGGGGGAAGGCCCAAAGGTGGTTCAAAAAGAGGCCCAAATTGGCGTAAGATGTTGGCAATAGAAGGATGATGGGTTAAAGTGGGGTTGTCGGGCAAGATAGAACACAACTGAGTGGGTGTTTCAAACTGGTCAAAGGGGATGAGGTTGAGGAATTCAATTTCCTCAAGGGTTTTGAGGTGATACCGCATAGGATGTGGTGCTTCCCATTAACTGAGAAGATCATGATCTTGTCGAGGAAGTGTCATCCAGTAAAACCCAGAGTGTCGAGCCAGTGAGCACCAAACACCAAGTCTCAGCCGACGACCGGTATGAGTAAGAATGAATCGATGAAGTTATAATCTTGGACAGAGACTGTGATGTTATGGGCTATACCCGAGGGGGTGAGGGTGTGACCCGAAGCTGCTGTCAACCGAAGAGCCTCAGGCGGATATATGGTTAGTCCAACTTGGTTACCATAGTTGGTTTGAGGAAATTCATGGAGGCACTGCAATCGATGAAGATATCGATTGAAATTTCTCCTATGGTGCCTTCCAAACACATCATGTCACTAAGCTTGGTATGGGTGATTGTATGAAGGGGGAAAATAGGCGTGTCCTCAGGTGATGTTACCTTAGTGTCAGAGGGAGTGAGGGTATCCTCTGGTAGCTCATCGAGCAAGTCGTGGTAATCAACAATGGCTAGGAAAGGACGTTTGAACACATGAGTGGAGGAGTATTGCTCATCGCAATTAACGCAGAGGCCCTTGGCTCCTCTCTCTCATTGTTCAGGGGTGGAGTGATGTCAAAATTAGGGGGGGGGGGGGGGTTGTCTCTATGGTGTGTTGGTTTGGGTATTAGTGAGCAATGGATGAGGATTTGTGAGATTGGTGGTTGCTGGTTTGATGGCTGGGTAACTGGTGGATGAATGGGTTGGGAGATTGGATTTGTAGGAAGGAGAGTAGTGTTGTGGTCGGGGCTGGTATGGCTGTGAAGATCGAAACTCACTGTTTCTGGTTTCAAAGCATTTGACCAAGTGTTGTGCTTCCAGCAGATCAATGGGATTCAAGGCTTTAACGTCATGCATCAATTCCGATTTCAGACCGGTGATAAACATGGAAAATATCTCACTATCTGGCCAGTCTGGGGCTAGACATTGTGAGCCCTAGAAAAATTTATCGAGCTTAATTGAGATCGTTCGATAAATCATTTACTTACGATCTCGTTAATTGTCAAAGTGCTTGAGAATATTCTCAGAAATTTTCATAAGGTTAAATCCTTGATTTAAGGATTGGATAATAAAGTACGCGACACAACGAATTTGTGAGAATTTTCGGGGAATTTTTCAGATACCCGAGCTATATGTTATGATTTTCGGAAGTTTTGCATTAAGGAAAATCTTTTTTCAAAAGAAAAGGAAATTATGATGCAATCTCGACCGTTCAATCTAGCACCGCTTCTCCAGAAATCTCTACCCATTTCGGTAGTTCGGTGACCCGCGACTAGGTCCGACCACTCATCCTCCATCCGGCCACCTCCTGCCGGGAGCCACCAATATGTTCCTCTCATCATCGCCGTCACGTTTCCGGTCTCCATTTCTCCAATCGTCGGCTGTGGAGGGAGAATCGACGGTGAGAAGCTTGAAGCTTTTCTGGCGGGTTCAGTGATGTTTGGCTCTAGTTTTGTTGCTGTAGAAAATTGGGCTGATTGTTTGAAGGCTTTCCACTTAAAACTAACTCTGGCACTCTTCATAAGAAATGATCCTTGGGATGTCTAGTATTAATCTGGAAAGTTTCAGCTCATTTCGATTTCATTTGGTTAGTCTGCCGCCCCTCCTTCCTTGTTTAGCTCGGTTTCTCCTAGCCGAAGTAGGAAAATGTGCTAAAGTTGACTTTTCATGCTTCCATAGTAGGCTTTATTTAGCCTCTAAATATATATTTCGAGCTTGTCGACAATATATAGCTTGAGCCACTGATATTGGCTCAATTTCTCCAAGACGTGCCTTGTCAGGCCAAAATGTTTATTTTGGGTCCAAACATTGCCCCCCAGACCTTGAAGTCAAAAGGTCTTCATCTTGACTGAAGAGGTCTTGAATCAGCACTGCTCTTATAATGTCATTGCTCCAAAGCCACTTGTATTGGCTTGACTGAAATTACTTGAACAGTGGCCTATCTCCCTCGTAATTATATATATATGAACAGTGAGCATACATATATTAATCGCCAGTCTTCCTTCGCGAACCATCCTTTGCTAGGCCATGTAATTAAAACCACTTCGCTGCCAACAATTCGTAACCCAGCTTTCGCCACAATTATTGGCAAAAATATTGATTTGACCTCCTCCACTGCTAATACCATACGAGGCATATTAAATGCCTCTTGTATATGTGCCCAGACCAATACCAATGGCCTCTTAAGTATATTAGCAAGTTTTAGCCACTATTAGGCAAGAACCCAATTTTTTGCATCCTCCGCGACGCACAAATTTGAAACTCTTTTTGTATTTTTGTATTTTTTTTTTTTTTAATAAGACATTGTGAATCAAGGTTTAGACATGCGGCCTAAGTATAGTCGTCTAGACACAAATTTTCTTTCAAATCCTTTGGGCAACCTTACTGAAATGGCCAGATGGGGGAGGGCGAACAAGAGAGGCAGAATCCATTTTGGCATGAGCTACTCCCATATAGTGGTTTAGGCCCATTTGCACGCACTTCTGGATTCAAAAACCTGTCATGAGCGTTGTCCCCTTTCTAGACACCATTTCACATAGGCTATACTTACTAAGACGAGAAAGGCCATAAGTGTGAAGACAGTTCAACAAGTGTTAATAAAAGCCTCCCTTAACCTTAAGGGACCTGAACTAGGCACCAATAAGGAGTTTAGGCCAATAGTAACAAAAGAGACTTCACCTATTCCGTTATGATTCACAAATGACGAAAATAAAAGTGAAAACTGAAAATTGACAGGAAATTTAAAAACAAAGAAAGAAGTTAGCAGCACTATGTTTGGCTAACCTCCAGAAGGCCACGG
The DNA here is from genome assembly GCA_024704745.1 of Rosa lucieae. Lineage (NCBI taxonomy): Eukaryota > Viridiplantae > Streptophyta > Magnoliopsida > Rosales > Rosaceae > Rosa > Rosa lucieae. The sequence goes on from CM045492.1 coordinate 29,316,241, forward strand.
GGGAGGCCATCTATGCTTCACTCCAAGCTCCAATGTAGCAAAATTTGTAGGGTAAAAATTCCTCCTCCGAGAGCTTGTAGGAAAAGAACAAAGATACTTCTCATTAAAGAATTTGGAGGAATTTGGCTCGTGAGAGAGGTAATCTTGCCCCCCAAGTATCTTTGTTGGTTGACGAGGCATGATCTTCAATTGTAATTTGGGAGATGACGGTGTCCCAAGATCGGCTTTGTCGCCAACTGTCGCCAACTTCTCTTGATCAAAGGGATGATCATGGGTCATATCTTGCCCCCCATGCATCTGATTAGTAGCCACATATTTGGCTTGATCAGTGGAGAAATCAGATATTTGTTCAGAGACAATTGTATTGTCAGAAGAACAATCTTGTTGATGACCTTTTCCATGCACAGCCTGTGTAAGGCTGTGACTCACCAGTGAGACCCTTAGTTTGATTGCCACCTATAGGCAAGTTAGTCTCAGAAACGACCTCTTTGCGAGCAGGTTTTTGACGTTCCAATTCGCCTCGCTGCGAATTAGCCAAGCTGGAACCTTCCTCGCGTAAGGTTGTGAACTCAGATGTGATGTTCGCGGCATGTTGAGTGGTCTGTTTGTCGCTGCTCAAGAAAGGCTTATGGAATTGTTCTCTAGCTTCTCGAGCGTTCTGCTCAATTTGTTGGTCCCAATGGCGAAACCTCTGCTTTGTTTTTGCGATCAAACTGGCCATGTCCCTGGCTCGCTTTTCTTTATGCCTCTCGCTGTTGGCCATGATGATCGCGAGCTGTTCCTCAATGCTTGCCCCCTCTGGGATGGGAATAGGCATAAACTCATCATTAATGGCAGTATCGCCAGTGGTGGCAACATTGACCATCTATTCAATTTAGGAATTTCTTTTGGTAAAGATTTTCCCCTGGCATCTCAATGATGGCGAACAAATGCAAAAAGACTCTAGTATAGTCCCACCGGGTGTGCCAAAATGTTTGAAAATGTTTTGAAGCCCGGTGGTTGAATGTGCTTCAAGAAAAAAAATTCTAACCTTGTCCCACTGGGCGTGCCAAAATGTTTGTTTTGAAGCCCGGTGGTTGAATGTCTTCAAGAGAAAAAACAAATTCTAACCTGGTCCCACTGGGTGTGCCAAAATGTTTGTTTTGAAGCCTGGTGGTTGAATGTCTTGTCCCACTGGGCGTGCCAAAATGTTTGTTTTGAAGCCCGGTGGTTGAATGTGCTTCAAGAGAAAAACTTCTATGATGTAGTCCCACTGGGCGTGCCAAAATGTTTGTTTTGAAGCCCGGTGGTTGAATATGCTTCAAGAAAAAAACTTCTAACCTTGTCCCACTGGGCGTGCCAAAATGTTTGTTTTGAAGCCCGGTGGTTGAATGTCTTCAAGAAAAAAAAAATTCTAACCTTGTCCCACTGGGCATGCCAAAATGTTTGTTTTGAAGCCCGGTGGTTGAATGTCTTCAAGAGAAAAAATTCTAACCTTGTCCCACTGGGTGTGCCAAAATGTTTGTTTTGAAGCCCGGTGGTTGAATGTGCTTCAACAAAAAAAAACTTCTAACCTTGTCCCACCGGGTGTGCCAAAATGTTTGGCTCCAATTTTGTTGCAGCTGGTCAACAGTCTCTTTTCTGCGCCGGCGTGCCAGCACCGTTCGGGTGCGGTCGTCGGGGGTGTCCCTTAACCTGACTTCTTTCAAGCGATTGTGGACGAGGAGAGCACCAACCTCGTCATGGGATTCTTTGTGCCTCGTGGTGAAGACTTTTGCTAATCTTCTTGCGTCACCAAATCGATACTCGATGTTGTAGATCGAGCAGAGCGAGAACCACCGGGAAGTAGAGAGAACTTGCTAAAGTGTGACTTTAGCTTGGCTGGGTTGCTAGGGTGTTACCCTTGCTTGGCTGGTTCCGTAACCGTTGTGGTCGCGGCACTACCGTCGGCTCCCGAGGAGACTAGGACCGAAGTACGTTGACAGAGGGTTTGGTGGCACTGAAAGTCGGCTTCTGAGAAGACTAGGACTAGGAGTGTGATCACCGCTAAGAGAAAGAGAAGGAAAGGAGTTGCTCTTAGAGAGGTTGCTCTAGAGAGAACTTAGATCATCTTAGAGATGTTTTGATGTTGTGAATGTGTCTTGGTGTTGGTGTTTGGTCGTGGTACTACAATCGGCTCCCAAGGAGACTAGGATCGAAGCACTTTGACAGAGGGTTTGGTGGCACTGAAAGTCGGCTTCTGAGAAGACTAGGACTAGGAGTGTGATCACCGCTAAGAGAAAGAGAAGGAGAGGAGTTGCTCTTAGAGAGGTTTGCTCTAGAGAGAACTTAGATCATCTTAGAGATGTTTTGATGTTGTGAATGTGTGTTTTAGAATGAGAGGAGAAGGTGTTTATATAGGGAAGAAAAAGAAGAGTGAAATGATGAGTGGAAGAAAAATAATGAAAGTGGAGTATGAAAGTGATTTGTAAAATATGGAAAAGATAGAGAAATGATGAAATGAAAGCAAATCATGAAGGTGCAGAAACATGGAAGTGATGATGATCTATTAAAGAGATTGTAGAAGAAAAATATATCCAAGGAAAAAGAGAAAAGCATCTAGCTTTCTTCATGTGGGTAGGAAACATGAACATGTGAATATTGAGGTGGTTTTAGGTCAGTTTCTGCCCCTTTATTCCTTCAATTATTTCTCCAACAAGACTTCAGTATCCAGCTTCGACTTCTTCATATGAAATTATCCACCATGAGTGTAGATTACTGTGGTAAAATTTCAGAATTTATTTCCATGTGGTTGGGCAGGAAATGCTTCTGGACCTCTTACAGGTCCAGTTTTCCAGTTTTGCTTCTGCAGAAAATTGGACTGATTGTTTGAAGGCTTTCCACTTAAAACTAGCTCTGGTACTCTGCATAAGAAATGATCATTGGGATGTCTAGTATTAATCTGGAAAGTTTTAGCTCATTTAGATTTCATTTGGTTAGTCTACCGCCCTCCTTCCTTGTTTAGCTCGGTTTCTCCTAGCCGAAGTAGGAAAATGTGCTAAAGTTGACTTTTCATGCTTCCATAGTAGGCTTTATTTAGCCTCTAAATATATATTTCGAACTTGTCGACAATATATAGCTTGAGCCACTGACATTGGCTCAATTTCTCCAAGACGTGCCTTGTTAGGCCAAAATGCTCATTTTGGGTCCAAACATTGCCCCCCAGACCTCGAAGTCAAAGGTCTTCGTCTTGACTGAAGAGGTCTTGAATCAGTACCACTCTTATGATGTTGTTGCTTCAAAGTAGTTGTTCCAAAGCCACTTTTATTGGCTTGACTGAAATTACTTGATTGATTCCATATAAGCCTCTAAATAGGCCATAAAGCTTGAATGCCACAATTTGAATTGCCTTTGTCTTGAACTGACGCTTCCTTTACCAAATTTATTGCCCCCATGTATCTGATGTCTGGTATGCAGTGAATTGGTGAAACTTGGGTAGGTTGTAGGAGATCAGAACTTTAGTGTGCCCCCCATGCGAATGAGACTGCTTTTGATCGCGAATGAGGATCCTTCTTTTCCTTAGTGGTAACTTTGCCATGTGTATAGCAGCAAGTATCTGCCTTGTTCGCTGGCTCTCTGTTGAGAATGCGATTGTTGCAGAAGAAGCCCAACTCGATGAACCTTTGGCTGCTTCTGAAGAAATGGGCCGCAACTTGGCCCCTGTCAGAGAACGGGCCACTCAGGCCGAAGCTGGTGCCATTGCAGCGAAACGCCACGTGGAGGAACTTTGTTTGAAATTGAGCTTTGGAGGCCAATATTTTTAGGCCCCCTCATAAACCGGTCGGTCTTCTCACATGCCAATAATCCCTTCTTTTAATAGCTAACTCCTCAAAAACCGCTCCTCACATGCTACTAGTCCTTTTTTTTCCCGAGATTTGGAATCACTAATCTCGATTTACTGACATCGGTTTGACTCTTTAACCATCCGTCCAAGGGTGGAGATTTGCCTGAAGTCCCTATAAATAGTTGTATTTTGGGCAGGGAATACTCACAACAAATCTTCTGAAACATTCAAGAAATGGCCTTTGAGTGCTTACTTCTCTTTCTCCTTCTTCACAAATCTTCCCCTAATGAAATGACCTTTAGCCTCTAAATTTTTAGGCTTTATGGCGTAATCTTAAGCCTGGATTAGGCCTTATGGCGTAATCTTAGGCAACCCCTTGTTTCGGCCTTCTGAAATTCTGCAACAACAATGCCAGGCTTCAGATTGGTTTAGAAACGCGAGGGGGCTCCGAGTGTGGGATCCACGATCATGCTAGTCATCTTCATCATAATCCTTACACGCGGAGCAAATCGGGGAAGGGAGGGAAGCCAAATTGAGGTTCGTCTTTCCTCCTCTGTTTCCTTCCTTCTGGACCCGGCCCGTGTTGTGCCCTCCAGATGGAAGAGGCTTTGGTTCTCACCTCCTTCTCCCCCTTTCTCTTCTTGATAGAATCTTGGAGGGATGAGAAGGGATGGACTCTTTGAAGGAATGGGTTCAAGCTACAAAATGGCTGTTCCTGTACTTCACGTCCAGCTAATGGTGGTTACCAAGGCTAGAGGGGGTGCAGAGACTCAAGCTGATATTCGGTTCCTTCACTCTCTGCCCCTCCTTGAGATAATGGCGAGGCTCAACCCGACGTTGGATTCCATAGCTGCTTCCAATTGAGGGGGCTTGGAGGCTCCATTTTCTTTTACAGGTGTCTCCCCTTCTCATGGATACTGGCGTTGGGCAAACCAATGTTGTATTCCTCTGCCGTTTCCATGTAAAGGGGGCGTGGGGGCTCCGGTACTCCTCTTTTTCCTTCTCTGAAGTCTTCCCTTCCTTGAGATAATGGCGCGGCTCAACTCGACGTTGGATTCCATAGCTATTTCCACTTGAGAAAAGATTCAGAAGATATCCGAAGATTCCTGTTTTTTATTCTAGCCACTTTTGGCTTTGTAATGAATGTACTGCTTTTGGCCGCAAAGCCACTTTATGAATACAATAATATTTTCTTATCCTGATATTCAAATATCCGTGAGAAGCCAATAATTGTGTCTCGCAAGGCCCCAAATATAGGCCCCCATAGTTGTGTATTGAAAATAATATGAACTTTTTTAAAATATGTTCTGCGTCAAAAAGAGCCTCGCGACGAGGGTTTTGAGAAAATGTTTATCTTTTGGATCCACTTGCTGGCCCCAACTCAATTCGCATTAGCTGTTGAAAACTCCACCGTGAGAAGATAATATTGAAAATGGAATAGTTACATCCTCGAAAACCGTTTGGTTCCCTCACGCGCCAATAATTCCTTCTTTTCCGAAATTTAGGGCAACTTTAATCACGCTTTACTGGCACTTGACTCTTCTCTTTGACCGTCCATCCAAGAGCGGACATTTGGATGCCTATATCTTCCTCCATATTGTAAACCCAAATTTCCAATCCCAAAATCGTTTCATCAACATCAATCTTTCTTAATTACTTATCATCATCACTCTTCCATTCTCACATTCTCTTTAATCCATCATCAATGGAACCACAAAACCGTCATCCAACTGAGGATGGAGGAAGCAACAAAGCCACCGAGAGTAGTCCTAACATGCATTGCAAGCAGAGTAACACCAAGTGGCTTCCTACTACAGATCAGATAAGAATCCTCAAGGAGCTTTACGATGACAAGGGAGTTAAGTCTCCCACTGTAGAGCAGGTTCAGAGGATCACTCTCCAGCTAAAATGGTACGGACAGATCGAGTTCAAGAACGTCTATTTTTGGTTCGTGAACCAAAGGGCTCGGGAGAAGAAGAAGAAGAGGAAGCTCACTTCGGATGTTCAAGTGCCCAAGCAAAGATCAGAGCTTGTTGGTGGATCCATTAATCTCAATTTTGGGTCAACTAGTTCTGCAGGTGTTGGTGGATCCATCATGGAACAACGAGGAGAAGATCACCAGGAGATTAAAACCCTTCCACTGTTTCCCATGCACAGTGAGGACATCTTTGGCAACATGAAGACTACATACGACGGAGGTGGTGGTCACGGTGGTGGCTCTTACATTTCCCTTGAGCTCAGCCTTTCCTGTGAGGGCAAAGCTGGAAAAAGTTTCCGGAGCCGCTGACTCGGCTTAGTAGCTTCGCGAGTGTAGGGACACTTAGAATTGCCCCCGAAGAGTTGTATTTATGACGTTTTTTTTTTTTTTTTTTTTAAGTAGCTGAATTCAATAAGACAATGTGAATCAAGGTTTAGACATGCGGCCCAAGTATAGTCGCCTAGACACAAATTTTCTTTCAAATCCTTTGGGCAACCTTACTGAAATGGCCAGGTGGGGGAGGGCGAACAAGAGAGGCAGAATCCATTTTGGCATGAGCTACTCCTACATAGTGGTTTAGGCCCATTTGCACGCACTTCTGGATTCAAGAACCTGTCATGAACGTTGTCCCCTTTCTAGACACCATTTCACATAGGCTATACTTACTAAGATGAGAAATGTCATAAGTGTGAAGACAGTTTAACAAGTGTTAATAAAAGCCGCCTTTAACCTTAAGGGACCTGAACTAGGCACCAATAAGGAGTTTAGACCAATATTAACAAAAGAAACTTCACCTATCCCGTTATGATTCACAAACCCTTACCAAATTCAACCTTTTTTTTTTTTTTTTTTTTTTTTAAACTATGAAAATAAAGGTAAAAAACAATTGAAAACTGATAGGAAATTAACAAAAAAGCAAGGAGCTAGCAATGATACGTTTGGCTAACCTCTAGAAGACCATGGGGGAGGCCATCTATGCTTCATTCCATGCTCCGATGTAGCAAAATTTGTAGGGTAAAAATTCCTCCTCCGAGAGCTTGTAGGAAAAGAACAAAGATACTTCTCGTTAAAGAATTTGGAGGAATTTGGCTCGTGAGAGAGGTAATCTTGCCCCCCAAGTATCTTTGTTGGTTGACGAGGCATGATCTTCAATTGTAATTTGGGAGATGACGGTGTCCCAAGATCGGCTTTGTCGCCAACTGTCGGACCAAACATATTTGGCTCCAGTGGGGGGGGGGGGCAATGTTGACCAGCTGGGAAGAAAGAGTCAAATATGAAGAAAGAGCCATATTTGGCACGCCCAGTGGGACCACATCAGAAGTTTTTTTGGCTCCAGTCTCTTTCTTCATATTTGGCTCCACTGGGGGGGCAATAAAGAGCCATATGTGGCCCCCCCAGTCACTTCTGATGTGGTCCCACTAGCGACGAGGTTGGTGCTCTCCTCGTCCACAATTGCTTGAAAGAAGTCAGGTCAAGGGACACCCCTGACGACCGCACTCGAACGGTGCTGGCACGCCCGCGCAAGAAAAGAGACTGTTGACCAGCTGCAACCAAATTCAAAACAAACATTTTGGCACGCCCAGTGGGACTACATCAAAAAGCTTTTCTCTTAAAGCACATTCAACCACCGGGCTTCAAAACAAACATTTTGGCACACCCGGTGGGACCACATCAGAAGTTTTTTCTCTTGAAGCACATTCAACCACCAGGAGACAAATTTTTTTGGCACGCCCAGTGGGACCACATCAGAAGTTTTTTCTCTTGAAGCACATTCAACCACCGGGCTTCAAAACAAACATTTTGGCACGCCCAGTGGGACTAAACTATAGTCTTTTTGTATTCACCATCATTGGGATGCCAGAGGAAAATCTTTACCAAAAGAAATTCCTGAAATCATGCCTGTCTTCATGCGCATACCTATCCCGGAGAATGCGAGCATAGAGGAGCGACTTGCTATCTTTCAACATAACACTGCTTCGTATTATGCGAATTTGAAAAAGGTCCTGGCAGCGCAGCAGAAGCGGATGGATGAGCTTTTCCAATCAGCCCAACAAGAGTCGCGGCAAACCTGGGAGCAGCTGGCCGACGTGACCCAACTAGCCCAAGAAAACCACCAGCAGTCGATGAATGTCGTTGCGACCCAGCATAAACAAACCTCATCGGAGTTCTCGACCTTGCGCAAAGAAGGTTCCAGCTTGGCTACTCAAGTCAGTTCGCATCAAGACAAATTGGAACATCAAGAAGCTGCTCGCGAAGAGGTCATTTCTGAGACTAACTTGCCTATAGGTGGCAATCAACTTAAGGGTCTCACTGGTGAGTCACAGCCTTACACAGAGGCTGTGCATGGAAAAGGTCATCAACAAGAATGTTCTTCTGACAATACAATTGTCTCTGAACAAATATCTGATTTCTCCACTGATCAAGCCAAATACGTGGCTACTGATCAGATGCATGGGGGGCAAGATATGGCCCATGATCATCCCTTTGATCAAAAGAAGCAAGTTCATGATCATTTTAATTGTGACTCTGCTACTGGACGTCTTGGTGAAGGTGATCAAAATCAGAGCCAACTTAATTATCAATTAAGTTGTGGTCTACAGAAGCCAATTTGTGGCTTTATTAATCAATTCAACTTGAAGTTCTTCATATATTCTTCAAGGCCAAGCGGTGGCTTTGATATATGTGGAGGGCACATCTACAACCCACGTTGCATGAATGGCCAGAACAATTATTCTAGTGGCCAAGTTGTCCTTCGCAACTGTAAATTTGAGTATCATCAATACAAGTTAACTCTTGTTTACAATTATCCAGCAAGCGCAGCTCTTGATATGGAGAATTCAGACCAGCAAGTGGTCGTCTATAATGGCCAATCTGTGGCTAATCCTGAAGACACCATGTTCTATGATATGGTAGTTGGTAACAAAGCCGATCTATACTCATCTTCATCTCCTCAATTGCAATTGAAGATCATGCTTCACCAACCAACAAGGATACTTGGGGGGCAAGATTACCCTTCTCACGAGCCAAATTCCTCCAAATTCTTCAACGGGAAGTATCTTTGTTCTTTTCCTACAAGCTCTCACAAAAGAGATTTTTACCCTACAAATTTTGATACATCGGAGCTTGGAATGAAGCATAGATGGCCTCCCCCGTGGTCTTCTAGAGGTTAGCCAAACATGGTGTTGCTAGCTTCTTTCTTTCTTTGCTTTTATTTTTCTGTTACTTTTTCGTTTTCTTTTCATAAAAATAAAAAAATAAAAAAAAATAAAAATAAAAAATAAAAAAAAGAGTTGAATTTGGTAAAGGGTTCGTGAATCATAACGGGATAGGTGAAGTTTCTTTTGTTAATATTGGTCTAAACTCCTTATTGGTACCTAGTTCAGGTCCCTTAAGGTTAAGGGCGGCTTTTATTAACACTTGTTAAACTGTCTTCACACTTATGACCTTTCTCATCTTAGTAAGTATAGCCTATGTGAAATGGTGTCTAGAAAGGGGACAACGTTCATGACAGGTTCTTGAATCCAAAAGTGCATGCAAATGGGCCTGAACCACTATGTGGGAGTAGCTCATGCCAAAATGGATTCTGCCTCTCTTGTTCGCCCTCCCCCATCTGGCCATTTCAGTAAGGTTGCCCAAAGGATTTGAAAGAAAATTTGTGTCTAGACGACTATACTTGGGCCGCATGTCTAAACCTTGATTCACAATGTCTTATTAAAAAAAAAAAAATACAAAAATACAAAAAGAGTTTCAAATTTGTGCGTCGCGGAGGATGCAAAAAATTGGGTTCTTGCCTAACAGTGGCTAGAACTTGCTAATATACTTAAGAGGCCATTGGTATTGGTCTGGGCACATATACAAGAGGCATTTAATATGCCTAGTATGGTATTAGCAGTGGAGGAGGTCAAATCAATATTTTTGCCAATAATTGTGGCGAAAGCTGGGTTACGAATTGTTGGCAGCGAAGTGGTTTTAATTACATGGCCTCGCAAAGGATGGTTCGCGAAGGAAGACTGGCGATTAATATATGTATGCTCACTATATATAATAAAGAGGGAGAGAGGCCACTATTCAAGTAATTTTAGTCAAGCCAATACAAGTGGCTTTGGAGCAACGACATTATAAGAGCAGTGCTGATTCAAGACCTCTTCAGTCAAGACGAAGACCTTTGACTTCGAGGTCTGGGGGCCAATGTTTGGACCCAAAATGAGCATTTTGGCCTGACAAGGCACGTCTTGGAGAAATTGAGCCAATGTCAGTGGCTCAAGCTATATATTGTCGACAAGCTCGAAATATATATTTAGAGGCTAAATAAAGCCTACTATGGAAGCATGGAAGCATGAAAAGTCAACTTTAGCACATTTTCCTACTTCAGCTAGGAGAAACCGAGCTAAACAAGGAAGGAGAGGCGGCAGACTAACCAAATGAAATCTAAATTAGACATCCCAAGGATCATTTCTTATGAAGAGTGCCAGAGCTAGTTTTGAGTGGAAGGCCTTCAAACAATCAGTCCAATTTTCTACAGAAGCAAAACTAGAAAACTGGACCTGTAAGAGGTCCAACAGCATTTTCGGCCCAACCGCATGGAATAAAAATCTGAAAATTTGTCAGGATGATCTACACTCATATTGGAATATTTTTTATGAAGAAGTCGAAGGCTTATTATGAAGTCTTGTTGGAGAAATAATTGAAGGAATAAAGGGGCAGAAACTGACCTAAAACCAGCTCAATATTCACATGTTCATGTTTCCTACCCACATGAAGAAAGGTAGATGCTTTTCTCTTTTTCCTTGGATATATTTTTCTTCTACAATCTCTTTAATAGATCATCATCACTTCCATGTTTCTGCACCTTCATGCTTTGCTTTCATTTCATCATTTCTCTATCTTTTCCATATTTTACAAATCACTTTCATACTCCACTTTCATTATTTTTCTTCCACTCATCATTTCACTCTTCTTTTTCTTCCCTATATAAACACCTTCTCCTCCCATTCTCACATACACATTCACAACAACAACATCTCTAAGATGATCTAAGTTCTCTCTAGAGCAAACCTCTCTAAGAGTAACTCCTCTCCTTCTCTTTCTCTTAGCGGTGATCACACTCCTAGTCCTAGTCTTCTCAGAAGCCGACTTTCAGTGCCACCAAACCCTCTGTCAACATACTTCGGTCCTAGTCTCCACGAGAGCCGACGGTAGTGCCGCGACCACAACGGTTACGGAACCAGCCAAGCAAGGGTAACGCCCTAGCAACCCAGCCAAGATAAAGTCACGCTTTAGTAAGATCTCCTCATTTCCCGGTGATTTCGCTTTGCTCAATCTGCAATATTGAGTATCGATTGTGTGAACAAGAAGAAGCTCAGCAAAAGTCCTCACCACGAGGCACAAAGAATCCCACGACGAGGTTGGTGCTCTCCTCATCTACAATCACTCGACAGAAGTCAGGTCAAGGGACACCCCCGACGACTGCACCCGAACGGTGCTGGCACGCCCGCGCAGAAAAGAGACTGTTGACCAGCTGCAACAAAACTGGAGCCAAACATTTTTGGTCCGAACATTGCCCCCCAGTGGAGCCATATATGAAGAAAGAGACCGGGGTGAGGACTTTGGTCCGAACATTGCCCTCCCAGTGGAGCCAAATATGAAGAAAGAGCCATATTTGGCACGCCCGCGCAGAAAAGAGACTGTTGACCAGCTGCAACAAAACTGGAGCCAAAATGTTTGGCTCCATTTTGGCTCCAGTTTTGTTGCTGTAGAAAATTGGGCTGATTGTTTGAAGGCTTTCCACTTAAAACTAACTCTGGCACTCTTCATAAGAAATGATCCTTGGGATGTCTAGTATTAATCTGGAAAGTTTCAGCTCATTTCCATTTCATTTGGTTAGTCTGCCGCCCCTCCTTCCTTGTTTAGCTCGGTTTCTCCTAGCCGAAGTAGGAAAATGTGCTAAAGTTGACTTTTCATGCTTCCATAGTAGGCTTTATTTAGCCTCTAAATATATATTTCGAGCTTGTCGACAATATATAGCTTGAGCCACTGATATTGGCTCAATTTCTCCAAGACGTGCCTTGTTAGGCCAAAATGTTTATTTTGGGTCCAAACAAGCGAATTCCGGCCACTCCGGCCACCGTTTGTGCTGCATGTGGTATAGAAATCGATCCTCTCATCATGCTATACATGTTTGTGTGATTAGTTTTCAAATTCGATTAGGTTTTAATGATTTACGATTTTGGGTGATTTCGGCTCCGCCGTGTTCTTTGACGAGATTCTTAGGGGGTTTTTGCTCGCCTTACTGCCCTCTACACGTTTGTGGAAGCAATCGAGTGTGGGTCGAGCCGTGGCTCGAGTTACAACGCCGAGAAGAGGCCGAGACGAAGCCGGAATCGCCTCCAGTCACCGGTCTTCGCTCTCCCAGCTCCGGCCACCTTTGGCCGTGGTTCCAAAAGGAATTTTGCACTTCAAGGGACGTAGATCATTTTCCCCAAGGTGGGTTGCATTGATTTGAGCTGTGGTGGTCGATTTTGCACGATTGGGAAATTAGGGTTCATCCGATTTGGAAATTTTGTGAGGTAAAATTATACTTTTTGGCTTATAATCTGACCTTGGTGTAGTTATGAAAGTTGTAATTAGAGTTGAGATGAAGATCTTTTGTGTTGGAGGTTTTGTCAAATTTTGACTTTGGGTGGGCGGCGGCGCCGCCACTGTGGTGGTGTTTTCCGGCCAGCTCCGGCCACCCCATGGACAGTTTCTGTCCCTCTTTGTGTTCTACATGTCGATACGATCGTTTTGACATACAATTCGTTAATTTGGGATATCGCATGAAATTTTTTGGAAATTTACAATTTTGATTGTTTCGGTTTTTGATCCGTGAGGATCGGACCGTCCGATCGACTTGCAATTTTGATATATTGATTGTAGAAGTGTTTCAGAGACTTTGGATGGTCTGGAATGAGGTTTTGCCTAGATTGGTGTCACTTTCGGATTTTTGGATCGAATTGGGAGATTCGAAATTTAATTGTTGTGGTGATTCGTGTACCGAGATGAGACCGTGTGTGATTAGGTACTTAACAGAATTGTGTTGAGCGGTTTGCGGCGATTTATGCTTATCTTGGTTAGCGTGTGAAGACGCAGCAGGATTTGGAGGTGAGTAAATCTCACGTGGTTCATTTACGAACGGATTTATTTATTACTCGGAATTACTTGTTTAATTGTTAAATCATTTTCGAAACAAATTATTTGTTTTAAAATATATGAACTTGATCGACAATGGTTCATGGGTAAGTTAAAACAATGTTTTGATATAAAATGATTTTCGAGAAGTATAATTTATAAAACTATAGTTGGTATTAGTGGCATCCCTGAGTGGATGACTACATATATATATTTACGTGAAATATATATATATATATCTTGGTGGAATTGAGTGTGTAGTTTACTATTGTTGTGCAGTGTGATGTTGAGGAAAATATATGGTTTTGGAAAGAAAATATGGTTTTGTTGGCTTTGAGTTTTGAAAGAAATAGGTATGGTTTTGGTGATGGTTTGAGTTGAGAAACAATATTTGGAAAATGATTTCATTATTGTTTGAGGCTGTTGGAGATGAGGAAACAATATTATGTGATGACTTGTGTGGTGATTTGTGAGATGACCTGTGTAGTGATCTGTGTGATGACCTGTGTGGTGTCCTGTGTGGTGATCTGTGTGATGAGCTGTGTGGTGGTTGGCGTTATTAATGGATGTTTTTAGTAAATGTTTCTATTTATTTATATTATTGAATTGTTTGTTTTCTTGGTAATCTCCTGAACTAAATTCTATGCAGGGATTATTGTTTCTGAATTGGTTGTTTTAATGTAATTCCCTGAACTAAATTTTATGCAGGGATTACTATGATTTTTATTATTTGTTTTAATGTAATTTCCTGAACTAAGTTATATGAACTATATGCATGAGTTGATATGATTTGAATTGTGTGCTTTTAGTGATCTCCTGAACTAATTTTCTAAGCAGGGATTACTGGTTTTATTTACTTTAATGATGTGAGTGCAGTTGTGGTTGAGACTCGTAGTGAGTCAAGAAATGTTTTATCACGTCATTGTGGTGATAAATGCTTTATGTTGAGACTGAAAATGATTTATGGTGATAAAGAAGTGTGATTTCGTGGTTGTGTTGTCGAGACTGAAAATGATTTGAAACGTCACTGAGGAGAGAACTACTTTTGTTGAGACAAATGAATGATGGTTTTGTATGTTTGGTTGTGTTTTGTGGAGTTAAATGTTGTTGCTTTAATTTATCTCACGAGTTGAGAAATTATAAGTATGCGTGACGTGAGTCATTTTAATTGAGTTTACTCACACGAGCTTGCAAAAGCTTACCGGGTTTGTTGTTTCAACCCGGTGCACTATTCCATGGTGTAGGGTCTATTGTGCAGGTTAGAATATTGATTAATCGTCGTCGAAGCTGAGGTGTATGTTCGATAGCGTAGACGTCAAAGGGTACTCTTAGTTTTAAGTCTTCCGGCCTCTGTGGAGTGAGTTGTGATGGGTGTGTTTACTTATTGAATTGTCATTCAGTTTAATTTGTAAACTCTTGGTAATGTAATATGTGACTCTAAAGAACGAGTCGGTATTTACATACTGAGCTCAGTTGTTAGTTGCTTAATTTAAATGAAAAATTTTCTATGTATTTTTCTTGTGCTTGTTAAGTTATCGTGTTTCGGATTTGAATTTATTTATTCAAAATTCGGGGCGTGACAAAGGCATTTGGATTAGTTGGAAAATCTGGATGAGTTGATAAATTGATATTGTGATGTTGAATAATTAGTTGTATGGATTTGAATTGGTTGTGAGGATGTGCCTATGCTGGAATCAAGGTTCTAAAAAACTCTAGGCACTAGTCGAGCGGTGACCCGGGGACTAGCACCTAGGGGGCTAGGAGGTTTTTATTTTTTTAATTTTTTTAATTATTTTTATGACCTATAATAATATAAATATAAATATTTAAAGCCTAAAAATTAATTATAAATATAAAAATATTCAAAATATAGAATAAATTAGGGTTTAGGGTTGCATAGCACCGCCTAGACCCCCTAGGCGGACGCCTAGTAGCCCAGCGCCTAAGGGCAACGCCTAGGCCAAATTCCAATCAGTTCCTTACCGCCTAGCACCTAGGCCATTTTTTAGAACATTGGCTGGAATACCTAGAATGGGTTGTGAGGATTTCAAATTGGGTGTCCATAGTAATTCCATCGAATTACTATGCGACGAAATCGTTAAGTAAACTTGACTGTATTCGTTCACAATATTCGGAATTTGATATAATTTTTGTTTGCTTGAGCATTATGTGAAATGATAACAAGTAAAGAAAATGAATTAATATATATTGGGTGACCTTTGTAATTCGGGTGCACCTAATATAATTGGTCGATATCTTAAATTTCAAGTAAGATGTTCGGAATTGGGATAGTTATCGAACTTCTCTTGATTGGTCAACTTCGGTCAAAGCATGGTCCATCCTGGTCAAACCGGGAAAAGTTGGTCGGACGAGCAAATAATCGTTGAGATTTTTGATAATGGTTTAATGGATTATTAATGATTATTATGTTAGAATCAAGGACTCCAGTTACCCGATGAACGGAAGGTACGCGACTCTCAGAGTACGTGAGGAAAAGCATCAGAATCCAGGTAAGGGATTCAGGACTTTTCTCGATTACTGGTTTTATTATATTATACTTTTTATAAAATGATGCATGTTAAGTCTATATGGTTTGGTTATGTTAAAATGCAATGCGTACTAACCAAACCGTGAGAGATGTGATGGCTTGAGAGCGAAGGGTGGCACTGACTTCCTTGGGTTCGATCCCCTTAACCTCCAGAGGGTAAGTTAGTCGGTCGTCCAGGTATTCTAATCATAATGACGGGCCCGGTAGATGTGTGTAACTAGGTAGTGGACGCTCTCGCTACGCTTACCTAGTTATAAATTAATTTGAGGTAAAGTCGTGTAGTAGGTCTATGGGACCGGCCATCAGGTAATATTTGGTGCATCGATTTTCAAGTGGGAAAATATTTATAAGTTTGTCGTTCTTTAAATGACCTGGTTTTGAGTATGTTATTATACTGTGGCCACAAAGCAATACTCTATTGTTTTCAAACCTAGTTGAGATGAGGTTTCCCATTGAGCAGCAAGGACGAAAGCTCACCCATACAACAGTGTCGATGCAGGTACTGTGCACTGGTGATGGGATTGACGGATGAAGCAGGGTGGAAATCAGGTTCTGCGTTGAGTCTTGAATTCAATTTCTTGAAAGTCATTAATCTAGAACTTGATAGTCCTTGTTCCGTCTTGTATTGAAAATGTGTCAAGTATTTTTTTACTTACTGGTGAATCAGAATCACTCTAGACGGACTAGTTCGATAAATGGTTATAAAAGTTTTCACCACGGAAAGTATTTCGACGTTTTCGCTACGCGTTTTATGAAAAACTATTTATTTAAAACTGCCTTGCGGGTTTTTAGGATGTAAACTATACATTCAGTTTATGTCTTAGAGACACGCTGCATTGTGACATGCTCAAACTGATGAGGTGCAGTTTGGGGCGTTACATTAATAGCCTATAATTCCTCTGTGACTACTGATTGGATCATCACAAGTAATAAAAGGGCGAGGAACTACCAAATTTTTGTTGTCTAAAGGCACAATGTTTAAAGTCATAGATGCTCTGTATGCACCAAGAGCTAATCGAACCATGTTAAGTTTCAAAGATATTTGTGCCAACGGTTATCATGTAGAAACCCACTATGAGAATGTAACTGAATACCTTTATATTACCTCTAATGAATCTGGAAGGAAATACATTTTAGAGAAACTAATGAGTCAATCTAGTGGACTGTAACTCACTACTATTCGATCATTGAGTCCTATGCTATCACCAACAATGAAATGTGGGACATTGACTCATACAGGCTTTGACATGACCACCTAGGGCACCTTAGTCGTGACATGATGGTCCGTATTTTAAAGAACTCAAACGGACATCCCTTGTTTCGAGTGAAGAATAAAATGGGACAAAAATCCACCACACTACAAGGTGTCGGTCATAGTACTGCTCAGATGCAGCCATTGTCTTCTGAAGTACAAGAAGCACTACCTCCCTCCCATTATGCCACATTGACTATTTCAAAGGGACACACTCATTTTATGATCGGAGTAATATTTTCTATGTTTTTAGTAGCATTTTCCCAACATTTTACTTAGATATTCCTTTAACAATATCATTTATAACTTACTTTGTTGTATTTAGGTAGAAATGAACTTCAAACGCAAGAAATGAGCTAAGAAGAGCTAGAAATGATGGAAATGAAGGCAAGGAGGAAATGAAGCTCAAAAATGGGAAAGAAATGGAGAAATAAAGCTTTCCTAATCCTACCAGGAAAAGGAATCCCAGTTGAAGTAGGAATCCTAATGCAACTAGGAGTGAGCTCGGAAAAATGATGTTCGGAAATGAGAAATGACAGAATCCCAGTTGGACTAAGAACTTGATGACACTAGGAGTCCTGGTGGTGCTAGGAGATGCTGTGGCTTCAAGATGACTCAAGATAGTTCAAGAAGGTTTTAGAATGCACAAGAAATTTCGGCAGCAAAGGAATAGACTTTGAAATTGTCCAATGGAGAAGCCTGGCCCAAGGATTGAAGCATGTGACTTGCACATGAGTTTCTAGACCCTTCCATGACGTCTTGAGGAGTCCATGGTCCATTCTAATTGCTTTTTCCGGGCAATACAAAGAAGATTCATGAAGATTTCGGCAAGAGTCCAATTAGGGATGTTTTCGGATTTCTTTGGAATTCTTGGAGAGAAAATAGAGCAAGAAGAATTGAATTATGATTCTACATACAAGGAAGCCGAAATATAGTCTAAATACATGGAGAATTCGGCCAAGGGGAAATTTACTTGTTCTCTAATTCAATTGGAATTTTCTTATTGGTTGAATGATGTCACAAAAGGAGAATTCCTAGGAAACCCTAGCCCTAGGCCGTGCACTATATAAAGGGGGAAGCTATTGCCGTGCAAATCATCTCTCAACCCTGAATCAAAATTGCAATCTCTCCCCTTTACTCTCTCAAAGTTTCGGCCTCCCCAAGTGTTCAAGATTTTGAAGTCGTGAAACAAGTTCTTCCTCTATTCTTCATCCTTGCCATAGCTATCCTTGCTGTCCACCTCCTTTGAAGACCTTCTTGGATCCTTGAAGCATCTTTAAAAGTGTAACCATGAACCTTAGAACTTTGTTTTCTTGTAACTTTAAAATCGAATTGTGTAGCGTTCTATCTTTTTGGTTTTCTTGGATGTTGCGATTTCATGTTAGATTAAAGTATATGTTTTGATGTTTAATTTCCAATAGCCTTGAAGCATGAATTCGTTTAAGGATTTTCAGATTATAATTTGCGATTTCTTTATATGTTCTTGAATGTTGGTTGATTTTGTTCTTTAATCCCATCTTTCATGTTTCGATTTCTTTGATGACCAACTTAGGTTTCGAATTGCATGATTGAATCCATAATAAGATGCTAGCGTTCTAGGTTTTGTTAATTAACGTGGAAAACGTATAATTACTTAGGTAAATCAACAAAGAGAATTGCATGCTCGATTAGCGTTCTAACTTGTGTGTTTTTCTTAAATCAATCAAACTTTCTAAGTGTTTAATGCGTTGAATGTGTTTGTTATTGGATTGGTCACTCATTAGCATAACATGTTTAATAGGGTTAACTATGGTGCGTTCATCTAGTTAATTTAACTAAGGAAAGTAAAAAGAACTTATGCATGCGTTCATGGTTTGTTCTTGATTGATTTCATTCAAGTATGTGTTTTGATTCAAAAATTATAATTTGTATTCTTGAATTCGTGTTAAAGGTTGTTAATTACATCATTGCATCTCATCCGTCCATCTTATCTTGATTTTTGGATGATTGGTCATTGTAATTAGTTAGTTAGATAATTAGATTAGTGAATAAACAATTTTCGAAACCCCTTGTTAATTCTTTGTAATATTTTGTAAATATTGTATAGTTATATTAATATTCTTTGTTTGATGCTTAAATGACAAGAGCACCCTCAATCCCCGGATAGAACGATCCCTAGTTGCTATATACTAACCATTGTCAAAAAAGGGTTAATTTTGAGAACTCATTTCGAGATCATCAATTTTTGGCGCCGTTGCCGAGGATTGAAAAGTCTCGTTGCATTTGTTGCGTCAATATTGTGTATATAATATATATATATATATATATATATATGAAATCATAAAAATTGAATATTGTTTTGTGTTTTTCGTTTATGATGATGTTTGGTAGGGATAAGAGTTTTATTATAAGTTTGAAATTAATTTTGGAAATAGGTGAAGTCTCTTTTGTTAATATTGGCCTAAACCCTTTAAGGGCACCTAGTTCAGGTTCCTTAAGGTTGAGGGAGGTCTTTATTAACACTTGTTGAACTGTCTTCACACTTATGACTCTTTTTATCTAAGTAATTATAGCCTATGTGGAATGGTGTCTAGAAAGGGGACAACGTCCATAACGGGTTCTGAATTCAGAAGTGCATACAATTGAGCCTAAACCACTATGTGGGAGTAGCTCAAGCCAAAATGAATTCTGCCTCTTGTGTTCGTCCTCCCCCACCTGGCCATTTCAGTAAGGTTGCCCAAAGGATTTGAAGGGAAGTTTGTGTCTAGGCGACTATACTTGGGCCGCATGTTCCAATCTTGATTTTGGATTTATAATCGAATTTTTGTTCTTATTAAACATTGGAAGAAACAGAAAATACACATGTAAAATTGTAAAGTCTTATACCCCACAAAATACTTGTAAATTTCGTGTAATATGTATGGTTAATTACTATACTTGTATTTTTCTATTAATTTTACTTTACTAAGTTATTCTTTGAATTCCAGGGAAAATCAAATGGCTGAAGGTACCCAGTCTATTAAGGACCTTGCGTCCTCTAATGTGCCTGGTGGGCTCCCTAATGCAATTGTGTACCCTGCTGCTGCAAATGGAAAGTCTACTCACTTTGTAATGAAATCTGGACTGCTTCAAAGACTTCCCATTTTCCATGGCTTCAACGTTGAAGATCCTAATAAACACTTGAAGGAGTTTCTATTTGTTTGCTCAAGTATGACACCTCAAGAGGTTGATGAAGACATCTTCAAGTTAAAGGCATTTCCATTTTCTCTAGAAGATCGTGCAAAGGATTGGTTATATGAGCTGACTGAAGGACATATTACATCTTGGAAAGGGTTAATGAAAGCATTTTTGGAGAAGTATTTTCCCACTTCACGTGTGATCATGCTTAGGAAGAAAATCACAGGAATTACTCAAGATGTGCATGAGACTTGTCCAGCTTATTATGAGAGGTTCAAGGCCTTGTTATCACAATGTCCACAACATAACTTCAAGGACGAGAATCTCCTCCAATTCTTCTATGAAGGACTCACCCATTTGGATAGACAAATGCTAGATGCTGCAAGTGGTGGGGATTTTGTAGACAAGACGCCATCAGAGGGAATGAAATTGATTGCCAAACTTGCTTTAAATGCTCAACAATATGAAGGCCTTGGTAATTCAACGTAGAGGGTAAGTGAGGTAAGTAATTATGATCTTTTGGATGAAAAGCTTAACAAACTTACTTCAATTGTGAGCCAGATACTTAGCATTCATGGACAACCAATCTTCCAAGGTTGGGAAGATTGCAACGTTATTGGTGGCTATGTTCAACAAGGCTTTCACAAGCCTCAGGTTTCTCAAAACTTTGTTTCTTCAAATTTTGATTCAATTTCTAACGTTAGTTATGATAAGATGCTTGAAGCTTTAGCAAGTTCTACTCAAGCACTTGTGGAGAGTCAACAAGGTCATAGTAAGGACATCTTGGAATTGAAGGAACAAATGGGTCGTTTGGACTTTATAGGTATAATTTCGGACCCAAAACTCCAATTTGCTAAGGCTGTCACAACAAGAAGTGGACGTACACTTGTGGATCCACCCAAGAAAGGCAAGAAAGCCCAAGCCGTGATTAAGGAACAAGAGGAAGACATTGAGTCCTCCAATAGGGTACTTGAGAAGGACCCTGCTACATCTAAGGTTGAGACACAAGCACCTCCAACGTCTGAACTATCCAAAGGTAATGATCTTAACTTTCAAAGTTCAGTTATTGCTAATCCATCTCCCCCTATTCCATTTCCAAACAGATTTGCAAAGTCAAAGAAGGAGGAGGAGGAAAGAGCAATCTTGGAGATTTTTAAGAAGGTACAAGTCAACATACCTTTGATTGAGTGCCTTACTCAAATCCCTAAGTATGCTAAGTACTTGAAAGAGCTCTGTACCACTAGGAGACGTACACGTGAGAAAAAGGTAGTAAAAATGTCAGAAAACGTCTCAGCTGTGATTCAGAGAAAGCTTCCACCAAAGCTTAAAGAGTCCGGAAGTTTTTCTATCCCTTGCACTATTGGTAACACGAAATTCAAAAATGTGATGCTAGATCTAGGAGCTTCTATAAATGTTATGCCTTATAGTATTTATGAATCTCTGAACCTAGGTGAGCTTAAAAATGATAATGTGATTATCCAATTAGCTGACAGATCTAATGCTTATCTGAAAGGGTATGTTGAGGATGTCCTTGTGCAGGTAAATAGCTTGATCTTTCATGCGGATTTCTATGTATTGGAAATGGAGGAGGCTCCTACGAATTCAACGCCATTCTTGCTTGGAAGACCCTTCATGAGGACGGCTAGGACCAAGATTGATGTGTTTAATGGCTCCTTAACTATGGAGTTTGATGGTGAAGCTATTAGCTTCAACGTTTTTGAAGCTATGAGGTACCCTCTTTCAAATGATTACTCTATTAGTACTACTGATCTTCTGGACTCTCTTGCTCAGAAAATTTTCAAAGTAATGAATGAGGATGCTTTGCTCACCACCATGGAAAAAGGAATTGGTTACTCTAGCAAAGGTAAGGAAATTGCAATAAGGGAATCTATGGAGGATGTCTTGGATGACAAAGTACTTGAGAGTGTGGCTTACCTTGAGTCAACGCCACCTATTGTAGGTAAAGTTCCTAAACCTTTGTCAATTCAGTTATCTACTAATAAACATGTCCCTTCAGTGATTCAGGCACCTACATTTGAACTTAAACCACTTCCGGATCACTTGAAGTATGCCTTTTTGGGAGATAACGACACCTTACCAGTCATTGTGTCTTCAAAGCTCATGGCTGAACAAGAAGGTAAGTTGGTGGATGTATTGAAGAAGCACAAGACTGCTATTGGATGGACTTTGGCAGACATCAAGGGAATTAGCCCTACACGTTGTGTACATAGAATACTTCTTAAGGAAGGGGCAAAACCCATAGTAGAGGCCCAAAGGTGCCTCAACCCTCCAATGATGGAAGTAGTCAAGAAGGAGGTGATCAAACTCTTGGATTGTGGAGTCATCTACCCCATTTCGGATAGTAGGTGGGTTTCACCTGTGCAAGTAGTGCCAAAGAAGAGTGGAATCACGGTTGTGAAGAATGAGGAGAACGAGCTTGTGCCACAAAGGACTGTGACTGGACACAGAGTTTGCATAGACTACAGAAAGCTCAACGCCACTACAAGGAAAGACCACTTCCCATTGCCCTTCATTGATCAAATGCTTGAGAGGTTAGCTGGTCATTCTTTTTATTGTTTTCTTGATGGATATTCTGGATATAACCAAATTTAGATAGCTCAAGAGGATCAAGAGAAGACTACCTTCACTTGCCCTTTTGGCACTTTTGCATATCGTAGAATGCCATTTGGACTTTGCAACGCCCCAGGTACGTTCCAAAGATGCATGCTTTCCATATTTTTTGACTTTGTTGAAAAGATTATTGAAGTATTTATGGATGATTTTTCAGTTTTTGGAAAAGATTTCGAAAATTGCCTTAATAATCTTAAATTGATTTTGGAAAGATGCATTGAAACTAACCTTGTTTTAAATTGGGAAAAATGTCATTTTATGGTAACTCAAGATATAGTTTTAGGGCATTTTGTATCTGCTAGGGGAATTGAAGTAGATAAGGCTAAAGTAGATTCTGTTAGATACTTACCCCCTCCCACATCTGTGAGAGAGGTATGTTCTTTTCTTGGACATGCAGGATTTTACAGGCGCTTTATCAAGGACTCTCAAATCTCAAGACCCCTATGCAAGTTGTTGCAAAAGGATGTGGCATTTGACTTTGATGAGGAATGCAAGCAAGCTTTCGAAAAGCTCAAGGAGTTGTTGACTACTGCTCCTATCATTCAACCACCAGATTGGTCTCTTCCATTTGAGCTTATGTGTGACGCCTCTGACTATGCAGTTGAAGCTGTCCTTGGTCAACGCAAGGACAAGAGACCTCACACCATTTACTATGCTTCCAGAACTTTGAATGACGCTCAATTGAATTATTCCACAACAGAAAAAGAACTTTTAGCTGTTGTTTTTGCTTTAGAGAAATTTAGATCTTATTTACTTAGAACTAAAGTGACTATTTTCTCTGATCATGCAGCTTTGAAGTATCTACTTTCGAAGAAGGAAGCAAAGCCAAGACTTATACGTTGGGTGCTTCTTCTCCTAGAGTTTGATGTGGAAATCAAGGACAAAAAGGGAAGCGAAAACGTGGTGGCAGATCACCTTAGCCGAATCATACATGATGAAGACGCCCTACCCTTGGTGGAGACATTTCTGGATGAACAACTCTTCGGAATAGAGGTAAGTAGCCCTTGGTATGCGGATATTGTTAATTTCTTGGTTACCAATAAAATCCCTAGTCATTTGTCAAGTCATTTGCAAGCTAAACTTAGAAAAACTACTACGCAATTTGTGTGAGATGATCCTTACTTGTGGAAAATTGGTAGTGATGGCATAGTTAGACGATGTGTTGATAAATCTGAATTTAATGATATATTGTCTTTTTGCCATGCTAAGAATTGTGGGGGTCATTTTGGTTCTCAGAAAACTGCATTAAAGGTGTTAGAATCCGGTTTTTATTGGCCTTCGTTGTTTAAAGATGCACATGCTTATTGTATGACTTGTGATAGGTGTCAAAGAACTGGAAACTTAGGACCTAGAAATCAAATGCCCTTAACTAATATCCTTATAGTCGAAATTTTTGATGTTTGGGGAATTGATTTCATGAGACCCTTTCCTTCATCTTATGGTTTTCTATATATCTTGCTTGCTGTTGATTATGTGTCGAAATGGCTGGAAGCAAAAGCCACCAGGACTAATGATTCTCAGGTTGTTTCAGAGTTTATAAAGACTAACATCTTTGCAAGGTTTGGAATGCCAAGAGCAATTATTAGTGATGGAGGGACACATTTTTGCAACAAGACCATAGCTGCTTTGTTCAAGAAGTATAACGTTACACATAGAGTTTCAACGCCCTATCATCCTCAGAAAAGTGGACAAGCAGAAGTTTCTAACCGTCAGATCAAGCAGATTTTGGAGAAAACCGTGAGCACTAATAGGAAGGATTGGAGCAAACGCCTTGATGATGCATTATGGGCTTACAGAACAGCATTCAAAGCGCCAATAGGGATGCCACCTTTCAGGATTGTGTATGGTCCTGTGGAGCTTGAACATAGAGCATGGTGAGCCATGAAGACGTTGAACATGTCCATGGATGATGTGGGAGTGTTGAGGAAGCTCCAAATGAATGAATTGGAAGAATTGAGGAATTATGCTTATGAGAGTTCACGGATTTACAAAGAAAAGACCAAGGCTTATCCTGATAAGATGCTTCGTGGCAAGACCTTTGTTGTGGGACAAAAAGTCCTATTGTTTCACTCTCGACTTAAACTCTTTCCTGGTAAACTTAAATCTCATTGGATTGGACCTTTTATTGTTACTCACGTTTTTCCTCATGGTGCTATACAGATAAGAAGTGAGACAACAGACAACGAGTTTAAGTTGAATGGCCATCGTTTGAAGCCATATTATGAGGCGTTTAGGGAGACAACTGTGGAGGAAGAGGACCTCCACATTGCGCCACCTCCTATGGATTAAGAAGAAACCTCCGTCTGGCTGAAAGACGTTAAACTCAAACGCTGCTTGGGAGGCAACCCAATTCAGAAAAGTAGATGTGGAGGAGATCATCAACGCAGATTTGCTTTGTTTAACTCTATCTCCTCTGTTTCGATTTTTCTAATCGTATTTGTTCTTTGTGTTTTTGGTTTTTGTTTTTAGGATTTCTTGTGTTAATCATTCCATTCACATAATAATTGTTCATTGCATGATTTAACTTGTTTTACATTGAGGAAAATGTATGATTTAAGTGTGGGGGGAAGGATTAAATGCTTGCAGTTAGTTTTGTGGTCATAAAAAGAAAACAAAATAAAAAAAATTGTAAAATCAGAAGAAAAAAAATTGCGTTAACTTTGTTTTAGGATTTAGTTTTAGGTTTTTATTTTTCATGTCTTATGTGTTTAAGTATGAGTCAAAATTGTTTTTGGGTTAATATCTTCTTCATCGTAGGCGCATCCAATGAGATGTGATGTCTAAGGTCTAGTTTGGATACGAGAAGTGCTGACAAAGGGTCTCGTCCCCTGTCAAACAAGTGAGCTAAGCTCCGCCAAAATCATTCCTCTCTTCACCTGGTCATGTTCCAAAGGAGTTAGCGAAAGGAGAAGAGAAAAGATCCTAAGTCCAAAATGTTTTTGTCTTGTTTGTTGCGTCACTTTTCTGTTTGTTTTTGTTTTGTTTTGTGATTGAGTCTTGGGTTGTCTTTTTAACTGTCTAGGATGATTTTATATCTCTGAAATTAAGGCTAAAAGATGATCATGAGATTGAGATAATGTTTGATGATATTCTTTGGTTAATTATGATTTATGAAAAGCATATGAATGTGTAGTAGATATGGTGCAATGTTAACTTTGGTACAGAATATGAACATGTTGAAGATGAGTATGATTCAAAATAACCCTTGTGAGCTTTTGTGCCTATGTGCTTTTTATTCTGAGTGATGAATGAAAAATATATTCTTGAATTTGTTGGCGATACTTAGTTGATCTCATTATTCTTTCATTTGATTGATTACATGTCATAGCTCTTTAATGGACTAGAGAATGCTAGAATTCACTTTTATACTTGTTGAAACTTTTATCAATATATACCCCTGATTCTGGAAAGGATAAAGGCACTTTAGGATTGTTACCACCATTGCCAAATAAACCTGTGTCCATTTGTGCCCGTCGTGGGACTCCCCTAGTTTAACCCCTTTGAGCCTACATTAAGCTTTTTCTTTCATCACCCTAAATTTTTCTTAACCTTTAACCTTAGTATAGTCATATCTTTACCCTTTGTTCTAAAGACTTAGTGGAGCTAATTTTGAGACCTTGCAAAGGAAGAAGGCGTCAAGGATGATTTTGAAGACATGAAGAAGCTCAAGTGTGGGGGTAGACTTGTCCATAAGAAAAATTGTATGTATGATGCCGTGTGAGGAAGGAAAAAAGAAAAAGAAAAAAAAGATTGAAATCGAAAAAAAAAAAAAAGAGAAAGAAAAATTACGGCAAAAGAAAAATAAAGAAAAAATGTGTTTATGGATTATAGTTCCCTATACTTTGTGGATTTGGAGTTTATTTTGAAGTGAAGCCCCATTCAAGAAAAATTTGGTCTTTGTCCAATTCACAATGAAGTCTCTATGGATGCATGACGTTGAAGACATGGTGGATAGTCTCTCTACATCAACAAAGCTCTACTTTGTTTTTAGAACACTTTGTGATTTTTCCTTATCCCTTCGTTTCTTTAAACCCTTAAACCTTGGCCCCATTACAACCCTTTTATAAGACCTCTTTGATCCTGGCCTTAAGATGGGGTAACCTTTGATTTCTGGAGATGAGTTATAACTGTTGAACTTATGGCTTGAGTTCATTCGTGCATGAAGTTGATATCCTTCATGAGATCTTTGAAAAAAGATGATGATGGTACTTTCGTTTCTTATACATATGTGATATACTTGCTATTCTTTCACATATACTTGAGTGATAAGCTTTTAAGCATACCCTTAAATTCTGAGAGAAGAAAGAGTGATATATCCATGTGAGGTTTGAATCATACTTGTTTGATGCATGTTGAGCTCCAACCATCACCATTGTTACACCCAAGTCTTACATGCTTATATGTGGATTATATCTTGTAATTAATTTTTGAATATTTTGAAGATGTAAATCTTGGTTAAGTGCTATTCTTGGTGCCTTGAAAGTATGAGATTGCTGAGACAAAATGTTGAAGGGCGTTAGAGTCATTGTTATTGTAAAACGTTGGAGTCATATACTTAGTAAATTTTTGTTGGTTTTGTCTTTTGTTTTTCGTTTTAGGTTTTCTATACTTAGTTGTTTTCGTGTGTGTTGAGTCTTTGTTTATGTTTGTGTCTAAGTTGTTTTGATTTTGCTAAGGGACTAGCAAAAAGCTAAGTGTGGGGGTGTGATCGGAGTAATATTTTCTATGTTTTCAGTAGGATTTTCCCTACATTTTACTTAGATATTCCTTTAACAATATCATTTCTAACTTACTTTGTTGTATTTAGGTAGAAATGAACTTCAAACGCAAGAAATGAGCTAAGAAGAGCTAGAAATGATGGAAATGAAGGCAAGGAGGAAATGAAGCGCAAAAATGGGAAAGAAATGGAGAAATGAAGCTTTCCTAATCCTACCAAGAAAAGGAATCCCAGTTGAAGTAGGAATCCTAATGCAACTAGGAGTGAGCTCGGAAAAATGATGTTCGGAAATGAGAAATGACAGAATCCCAGTTGGACTAGGAAACCTGATGACACTAGGAGTCCTGGTGGTGCTAGGAGATGTTGTGGCTTCAAGATGACTCAAGATAGTTCAAGAAGGTTCTAGAATGCACAAGAAATTTCAGCAGCAAAGGAATGGGCTTTGAAATTGTCCAATGGAGAAGCCTGGCCCAAAGATTGAAGCATGTGACTTGCACATGAGTTTCTAGACCCTTCCATGACGTCTTGAGGAGTCCATGGTCCATTCTAATTGCTTTTTTCCGTGCAATACAAAGAAGATTCATGAAGATTTCGGCAAGAGTCCAATTAGGGATGTTTTCGGATTTCTTTGGAATTCTTGGAGAGAAAATAGAGGAAGAAGAATTGAATTATGATTCTACATACAAGGAAGCCGAAATATAGTCTAAATACATGGAGAATTCGGCCAAGGGGAAATTTACTTGTTCTTTAATTCAATTGGAATTTTCTTATTGGTTGAATGATGTCACAAAAGGAGAATTCCTAGGAAACCCTAGCCCTAGTCCGTGCACTATATAAAGGGGGAAGCTATTGCCGTGCAAATCATCTCTCAACCCTGAATCAAAATTGCAATCTCTCCCCTTTGCTCTCTCAAAGTTTCGGCCTCTCCAATTGTTCAAGATTTTGAAGCCGTGAAACAAGTTCTTCCTCCATTCTTCATCCTTGCCGTAGCTATCCTTGCTGTCCACCTTCTTTGAAGACTTCTTGCGTCCTTGAAGCATATTTAAAAGTGTAACCATGAACCTTAGAACTTTGTTTTCGGTTTTGTTTTCTTGTAACTTTAAAATCTAATTGTGTAGCGTTCTATCTTTTTGGTTTTTGTTGGATGTTGCGATTTCATGTTAGATTAAAGTATATGTTTTGATGTTTAATTTCCAATAGCCTTGAAGCATGAATTCATTTTAGGATTTTCATATTATAATTTGCGATTTCTTTATATGTTCTTGAATGTTGGTTGATTTTGTTCTTTAATCCCATCTTTCATGTTTCGATTTCTTTGATGACCAACTTAGGTTTCGAATTGCATGATTGAATCCATAATAAGATGCTAGTGTTCTAGGTTTTGTTAATTAAAGTGGAAAACGTATAATTACTTAGGTAAATCAACAAAGAGAATTGCATGCTCGATTAGCGTTCTAACTTGTGTGTTTTTCTTAAATCAATCAAACTTTCTAAGTGTTTAATGCGTTGAATGTGTTTGTTATTGGATTGGTCACTCATTAGCATAACATGTTTAATAGGGTTAACTATGGTGCGTTCATCTAGTTAATTTAACTAATGAAAGTAAAAAGAACTTATGCATGCATTCATGGTTTGTTCTTGATTGATTTCATTCAAGTATGTGTTTTGATTCAAAAATTATAATTTGTATTCTTGAATTCGTGTTAAAGGTTGTTAATTACATCATTGCATCTCATCCGTCCATCTTATCTTGATTTTTGGTTGATTGGTCATTGTAATTAGTTAGTTAGATAATTAGATTAGTGAATAAACAATTTTCGAAACCCCTTGTTAATTCTTTGTAATATTTTGTAAGTATTGTATAGTTATATTAATATTCTTTATTTGATGTTTAAATGACAGGAGCACCCTGAATCTCCGGATAGAACGATCCTTACTTGCTATAAACTAACAATTGTCAACAGGGTTAATTTTGAGAACTCATTTGGAGATCATCATTTTACAAGGCCTGCTCTTTAGCAAAAAAGGGATCGAGACCTTCCTATGCTAAAGATACAAAACAAAACATTTTATTCTTACAAAGGATACAAGGAGATATATGTGGACCTATCCATCCAGAATGTGGACCATTCAAGTACTTTATGGTTCTGGTGGATGCTTCGACACGCTGGTCATATGTCACATTATTGTCCACAAGAAATGCTGCATTTGCAAAACTCCTAGCATAGATTATACGTTTAAGGGCTCACCACCCTGATCACCCTATCAAGTCTATAAGGCTTGATAACGCTGGAGAGTTTACATCAAAAGCATTTGATGATTATTGCATGTCTATTGGGATCGACGTAGAGCATCCTGTACCCGATGTGCATACACAAAATGGTCATGCAAAAGCCACCATCAAAAGGCTACATATGGTGACTAGGGCACTGGTTATGAGCACCAACCTGCCTATATTTGCTGGGGTTATGCAATGTTACACGCAGATTTACTTATTCGTTTCAGACCCACTGCCAGCCAACCATTTTCTGTGTACCAGTTGGTAACTGGATATGAGCCTGACATTTCACACTTACGCATATTTGGTTGCGTAGTATATGTGCCTATTGCGCCCCCACAGAGCACAAAAATGAGTCCTCAGAGACGATTAGGTATTAATGTTGTATACGAATCTCTAACAATTATTCGTTACTTGGAACCCTTGACAGGCTATCTCTTTGCCGCTAGATTTGCGGATTGTCACTTTGATGAGACAGTCTTCCCATCGTTAGGGGGAAATAAGAAAAAAGATTTTCCAATGGAACAACAGGAATTCTCGTGGTTTGTCCCCACTCTGTCTCATTTTGATCCCCGCACTTCACAATGTGAAAGTGAAGTGAAAAGCATAATCGATCTTCAGAACATAGCAGATTCGATGCCTGATGCGTTTATGGATATCGCAAAAGTGACGAGATCACATATACCAGTTGCAAATGTGCCTGCAAGGTTGGAAGTCCCCAATAAGGGGCATGGCGCCGCAGATAGAGGCGCTGCAACCACACTTAGTGGAGGTGTGGTTGAGGCCATGGCTCCCCAAAGAAAGAGGGGGAGGCCACTTGGTTCGACTGACACTCACCCAAGGAAGAAGAGGGCAAGTGAGGCACAAACCGATCCATTAATCATCAATGTAGAGAATCCCTCTCATGAGATAGAATAAAAACTCAAATTTTATTCATGAATAAGCCAACGAATTACATCAAAGGTTTTGATTCAAAATCTAATCCAAATAAACTCATGCAATAGTTATTATTCAATTCTTTCAGTAACTTTAATCAGCCGCGACCAGGTAAGGTAGGAAGCGATTTTGGTGGAGCGAAACTCACTTGAAAACACCTCTCATGCTAAGATATTGCCTAGACAATGCATTTAATTGGATGAGCCTAGTCATAAAAGAGCTATAAGCAATTGTGACTAATAGAGTTTTATGACAAATGTCATTACAAACATTCTTAGAAAATAAAAACTCTAATAAAAAAATCTGCGATATCCATATCATCTTTGCCAGATTTGAAGTCGTCCACCTTTAAATTGATATCTTGATCTTCAAGTTCTGCATGATAAGCTTCTCTAGCTTCTCTCCAAGCTCTATATGTCGCAGCAACTTTGTCAGATACATGACATAATTTTGCCAAATGATCAGTTGCTCCACATTGAAAACATACTTCATAATTGTAACTCGATTTATGGTTATCTCTTGTGATTAAGGTGCATTATTTGCACGTGAAGGACAGCCCTTAAGACCGGCGGCGGCAACGGCTCCTCTATTCCCACGACGACCTCGGGTCTGCTAATTATTCTGGTGGTTTCCTTCCTAAGTAGAGCGATTGTATGGACCAAATCATCTAGATTGGTTATCCTTAGGTTTAGGGTTTCGTTCGCGGCGGCCTCCCTTAGGTGCGCCATTATAATTCGACTTCTGAATAGCCTTAGTGCCAACAGGTCCTGAATTGTAATTCATCACAAGAATGTTGTAGTACTTTTAAGCTACAGACTTTACTGAAATCAGTTGATGAAATCTTGTGATCCATCCAGCATTTATATCTATTTGATATTCCTTAGTTACCATCATAGCAGAGACGGGGAAGGTAGAGAGAGTCTTCTCAATCAAGATATTCTCTGTAATAGTCTGATTACAGAATTGCATCATTGATCTGATGCGGAGAGTTTCCAAATTGTATTCAAGCACTGTCTTGAAATCAGCAAAGTGGAGATCATTCCACCATTCTTTCAAATCGGGAAGTAATAGGGAGTCTTGCACATTCCCAAAACTCTCTTCAAGTGCAAACCCATAAATTTCTAGGGTTCTCAACCGTATATTCGAGTTGAAGCTAGTCATCCATATGGTGCATCATCAAAATGAGGATTCTTGCATCGTTTGTTAGGAATCACTGAGCCACCAAATCTCAATTTGGTGCTTGGATCGTAGATAGAATCCCTTTTGCTTGGAAATGGTTTTGGACATCACTTTCCCACTTGTGGTATCCGACACCACTTGTGTCCAATGGAGAAAAGTCGAGTTTATTCAAGTTAGACACCCTGAAATAACCAAAAACAGGAACATATTAGTTGCAGAGCCTAAAACTCTTCCATGAAAACAAGGAAAAGTTTTGAGCGCAAGATTGCTACTATGAAATTAATTTCCGAGAGTTTTGGATTGGACCGAAACAATGATGTTTCTAATGGTCAATCGTTTAAATTCTCAACGAACCTAAGTTCGGAGTAGCACGGACTCCCACAGTTCAGTTTAAAATCCCACGTTTTAAGAAAGGTGGGAGGTACAAGAATGGATATAAGAATCCCCGAAAAACCGAAAGTGAGAAATTTAAAGAAAGCAAGAACGTTTAATAAAACTTACTTGGAAAATTTCTCGAAGGCTATTGTGCTAGGATTCCAATGGTGCTTTCAATCCTGGTGCAAGATTGCTACAGTCTTGCAATCCCGGTAGGCAGGAGTTGCTTGCTGGCGATGCTTCACAGCTGTTGCAGTGGTAGTGCTGGGGAGGCTGAGATTGGTCTAGTTCAGTGTAGGAGGAAAGGCAACGTTGGTTTTGGGTTTTGGGCTTTTGAATCAGGGTTAGGGCTCATGCTAATAATGTGTTTTAGAGAAAGAGAATTCAGGAGAATATACTTTCTGTTGAAGGATGTCGACATAGTGTGCCTCTACAAACTAGGGTTTAAGATTGTAATAGGAAAGTATTATAGGTATTCAATTGTATTCGGATTCTCTTACCTTTTGTATACCTTGTAACTCCCTATATAAGGGCTCCTATTATCAATAATAAACACACAATTCTATTCTCCTACAACACGTTATCAGCACGAGTTCTAACCCTAGCTTCAGAAAAAGAAAAAACCCTAGAAGAAAAAAAAACCTTTTTCTTCTCTGCCGCCAACCCAAAACAAAAAAAAAATCTCCATTCTGGCCTCAGCCTCACCTCACCGGCCGGACCTCTCCAGCAGTACCTGCAAACCCAGTAACCCAGCCCGGCCGGCCTCCTCCCCAGCAGCACCAGCACATCGAACTGCAGCTGCAGCCCAGGCCTCCGATCTGCAGTACCTCCAATCAGCCTCCCTCCGCATAGCCCGCGCACCAGCCCCCTCTGCACACCGTAACACCGGCGAACTGCAGGGAGAAGAACCAGAGGAAGAAAGAAGTCGCGAAAAAAAAAAAGGAGGAAGACCGAAAAAAAAAAAACAGAAAAAAGAAGGGACCCGGCCCAAGAAAAAAAGGAAGAAAAGGAAAGGGACCCGGCCGGCCCAGAAGAAAAAAGGGAGAGAGAAAGAAAAAAAAAAGAAGGAGGAAAGCCCAAAGAACGACAGCCCAGTGAGAAAAAAAAAAACACGCCTGCTCCAACACACGCGTGTCCTCAAGCCAAGAACAATTACGTAAGTTTTTATAATTAAGGTTGCTGCTTTCTTGTATTTAAATTCCTTTTATTTTCTGCAAATACTGGAATATATGTTGCCAAATGATTTTGATATTTAACAAAGCGGAATTGTGGGGATTCACGCTTAACGAACTAAGAGTGTTCGTATGAACTAAGAGTGTTCATAATTAAACGAACTAAGAGTGTTCGTGTGAACTAAGAGCGTTAACAATGCTTGGACTAAGAGCGTCCGTAAGCATCAAATTGTGACCATATTAAAACATTATTGTTTGGTCTAATCCAAAAGAGATTCTTGGAAATTGATTTCCTGGTAGCATAGCTCGGAAATCTTATTGTTTTAGTTTTCGTGGAAGTTTAACTCCGAAACTAATATATCTTCTCTTCTTATTTTCAGGATGTCGAATGAACCTAGTCTCGACTTTCCCATGCTTGACTCAACAGGCTCAGATTACCCACTATGTCAAAAAATGCTTCAGACCATACCCCTCAGACGACAGAAGATGTTTTTTCTGTTGTCTGATTTTTTTGAACGTCTTCAGACAACAGATTTAACTATTTATGTCGTCTAAATGTTATCAAAATCAACACTATAACAAACTTTTTCAAGTTTGTTATAATTTAGAAAATTCAGACAACAGATTCTGTTGTCTGAGTAAAGGGAGAAATTATTTCTCCTTGTGTGGACAAAAAACTGTTTTTGGCTTAACTAAATGACCTAGCTAGACCCCGAGTTCTCTAATAACACTTGTTTAAAAAAACATACGCCTCTTTTCTTCTCCTCGAGCAGTCGACCTGGAACCCTTCTCCTCGAGTAGTCGACCTAGAACCCAATTGAGCAACAGATCAGAGCGAACCCAGATCAGAGCTAGACCCCAAATAGTCAACAGATCAGAGCGATCTCCGATCCCAGACGACCAATAGATCGGTACCATGCGAGAATGAAGGAGAGAACCGCCGCGAACAACAGAACCCGGACGAGCGTGTCGTTGAGCTGATCCATCAGCAGCTTCAGGATCGACTGATCCTTGTGCTTCTCCAGTTCGTTCCATCAGTACACCGCCCGGCGCTTCTCGACTTCCTCCTCCGACAGCCCCGAGTCGCTGCTGACCTTGAACTCGTCCTCGCATTCCTGATGAAACTGAACTTGTAAGTCTCTCATCAATATTCCATGCTAAGTGAGATAGTTAACTGAGAAGTACATGATGGGGCTGCATTGTTGTGTTGCCAATTAATATATGTTTTTTCTTGAGTTTAGTGTTATTGGAAGTGAAGGATGGGGTGGGGATCTTTTGTAAATCTTATTTTTGATGCCAGCTATCCATGATTTTAATGGCTATATCTACCTACTCATCTGGTACCTATGCGAAAGTGATATCTATAAGAAGTTCTTCATATGTATTTCAGACACATGACATGATAATACTGCACTTTATAATTTGGAAAAGACAAGAAATTTTGTGGACAAGTTTGTCTTTGACGTGCTGGCCTCAGTGGGGGTTTACATAAAATGAAATTTCTATCTTAATATGATATTCATATTGTTAAAGGTGGTTAAACAAAAGTACACATCTTATTTTACTTCAACAGTCTCCATAAGAACTTATTGGACCTCTTCATGAGGTTTCCAGTTATTTCATTATAGTGCCATGTGTTATTGAAGATTTGTTGTAAGATTTAATTTTTTTTTATCACAAATTGTGACTTGTGTCCTTGTATTGGGCAGATATTGGATGAGGCTGCGGTGCAAAATATATTTTTAAAGTCCCTAGACAACTATATAAAGTGGTGTAACTACTTGTGCATTCAGCCAGTTTGGAGCAAGTATGGACTTCTAGATCTGATTTCATATCCTTTCTTACTTCACTCTTCCGATGATAAATTGATATTTTCTTGTTTATTAAATGATGGTGATTGATGATAGTGACTAATGGAATCAATCAATTTTGTGCAGTTTGCAGTCCAGTTAGCAAGGAGAAAAAGCTACTGTTTGTTTCCATGTACTGTTGATCTGGGGTGAAGCAGCCAATTTTAGATTTCTTCCAGAATGCTTGTGCTACATTTTTGATCATGTAAGTGGACCTTTTATTGAATAACTGGAATTGATCGTTAGTTTTTGTTTACTTCTCTCTCGTAACATCCTTCTGCATGGTTCACCCAATTTAGTTTTAATTGGTGAAGTGAATGATCAGTATGAGGCTTTAAATACAAAGCACATGAATTCAATAAAGTGTCACTATGTTTTTCTGGTGAATTTGCAGCAACTGCGATGAAATGAAACAATGAAAAAATAGGCATTCCATTAGTTGTGTCATTGTCGAATTTACTTACCTTTGATTTTGAAGTGATATGGAATCTCTATAAATTTTCATAAGACTGGCGTTGAATCTGAAACACTTGTCTGTCCTTTTGATCTTAAATGCTTCCCCAAATACCTCCTTTTTCTGTTTGGTTGTTTGTTTTTAGTCCAAATTAAGGTGTCTATTCTTATTCTTATAATTATTTTATGATCAATCAACAATGTGTCAACATGTCTTTTAGCAGTCAGAATTCACTCATGCTTGGTGAAATTGCTTTTCTCAGTTTGGACGAGAAATCTAAAAATTGATACACCACTTATCTTTCTTCAAACTTTTACAACTGTTTGTAAAGAGATGAATTAGTATTGAGATGCCTAAGGTTTCATAACGATCTCAAAGTAGTGTAAAAGGGTATTGTTCTGATAGATATATATATATATTTATTAGCTGTTTTGAGTCTTTTGTTCTCAATTCTGGAGGTCATTGTTATTGTTCTGGGTTTTCATTTGTGGTTGTGGGTGCAGCTGCCGTTATATGTATAATTACCAGATTAAACCTGCTGTTTTTCTAAGATGTTTTTATTTTTATTTTTTTTTCCTCTCCAGTTCCTGCACTTTGGTTACAATGTCGGTTAACAATGTGATTACAAAGTTTGGCTTTCTTTTCTTGCTGTTAGTCCAAAAGCTATAAGCAAAATGTTGGAGTTGTTACTCATCTTGAAGTTTGTCCAGATTAGTATTTGTTAAAGTCTGAACTCACCTTTTCTCCACATTTTCTTCTTTTCTTGCCATGACAAATAAGTTATGAACGAAACCAACAGAACAAAATAGTATAACAATCAAAACAAAGTTTATCTTTTTTTTTTTCCTTCCCCTTTTTTCTTTAGGAGATGTGGTTTTGTTAGTACTATAACTTGAAGATTATAGCATGACATTTTATCTTTCTTGGTGAGACTGGAGTGTTTTTCATTTATGTGAGATTATGATTTTTAAGTTTTAGTATTGACAGAGTGCAAACTAATTTTACTTGAACACCATGAACAATGGATTTGATTCAAATTCATGAAGCAGTCATATTGTAAATGTACATAGATGAACTGCCTTTCAAGTTATTTCATGAAATACACTTTCATCAGTTATTGTTGAGCTTCATTTCATTTGGTTTGCACTTAAATCATTTTACAGACTTGCATGCTTCAGCATTCTGTTTTCTGATAAAAAAGCAATTTCAGCACTTTCTAGTTGGCTCTTCCTTTCATACGCATCTCCAAATAGAAATATATCTTTCCCTTAAGCTATTCTGTTACATCCATGATTTTTTGTCCTGTTCTATTTGTGCAATCTGAACTTGTTCTATACTACATATTGCTGATCATGTTTTTTTTTTTTTTTGCTCTTGGTGCTATGTAGTGAAAGCTTGGAGTTAGGCTCATTAGGCAGGCATTGGAAGCGGATAATTGGCTTAGCTCTGACTTAAACAAATTGAGGTAAGCATTTATAATCATCACATAGTTCGTTCTTCATTTTATTTTTGTGAACTTTCTGTTCTAGAAGCACATGAATTATTGGAATTTTATAGTTCTGGTTACAATGTTTCATTTTGTGTTATAGAATTGAATGTTTTTCATGGAGTGAACTATTTTCTACTAGAGTTAGGCTCACGAGTTATTGAAATTTTCTGTTATATTGATGCTCATGTTTGTCATGGAGTAGCTACATTCGAATGTTAAATTAAGCTCTGCTGTATGTTTATGAATTAATGTTGCTTCATGTATCTGTGTGTGTATATATATGTGTGGTGAAGTTGTTTAATAGTGATATGTACGTTTTTAAGCTTTCGATCCTAGGTGATAATATAGTTCCTAATTGTGTAATGTGTTTATATATAAGATGGATAAATCATGGATGCATGCTGACAGAAGATCATTGAAGTTTAAGATAGGACTTGAAGACTTTCTTAAGTTCACTTTGGCAAATGCAAGCGACATATCAAAAAAAGGTTGTCCTTGTTTGAAGTGTTGTAACAATGATGAATTTTCTATTGGAGTGATCAAGGACCATATATACTTTAATGGTATTGATGTTAGATATAAGCAATGGAAATGGCATGGAGAACCTTCCGCCATGAATGCGGATATTTTAGGTGAATCAGAAACAGTAGATATGGGTGCTGATTTTGGGATAGGGGATGAAGATGATGAGATTTCGAGTGACTCAAATGAGTTTCTTAGGTTTGTAGAGGATGGAGATAAGCCTTTGTATCCGGGTTGTACTAAGACTACAAAGTTAAACGGTTTGATACAAACCTTCAATTTGAAGGCAAAACACGGAATGACGGACTCTTGTTATTCTGACATGCTAATCATGATTGGCATGTTGTTGCCTGAAGGGAATGAGGTGAATGGGTCTCTATATGAGGCTAAGAAAACACTTGCTACATTGGGCATGGCCTATGAAAGGATTCATGCTTGTCCAAATGACTGCATCCTTTATAGAGGGTAGCATGCAGAAGCAACAAGTTGTCCAACATGTGGTGAATCACGTTGGAAACTGGGCAGAGACAATACTAATAAGGAAGGGGTACCTGGGAAGGTCTTATGGTACTTCCCACCAATCCCGATATTCAAACGGATGTTCCTATCGAGCAAGACAGCTAAGGATTTGACTTGGCATGCCAATGATAGGAAAACAGATGGAATGATGAGGCACCCAGTAGATTCCTCGACTTGGAAGTTAGATGACACAAAGTGACCAGAATTTGGTAGTGAACCGAGGAACCTTAGGTTAGCCCTTTCCTCAGATGGGTTTAATCCCCACAGTTCATTAAGTAGCCGGTACTCTTGCTGGCCTGTTATTCTTGTTACATATAACCTTCCTCCTTGCCTATGCATGAAGAGGAAGCACATGATGTTAACATTGTTAATATCTGGACCCAAACAGCCGGGAAATGATATTGAGGTTTATTTGCAGCCTTTGATAGATGATTTGAAACTACTGTGGGATGGGGTTGAAGTGTATGATGCCCTTAGAGGAGAGCCCTTCAAACTAAAGGCAGTCCTATTTTGGACTATTAACGACTTTCCCGCATATGGGAACCTCTCGGGCAGCATTACCAAAGGATATAATGCTTGTTCAGTTTGTGTTGATGAAACCCGACCATACAGTTTATTTGCAGCCTTTGATAGATGATTTGAAACTACTGTGGGATGGGGTTGAAGTGTATGATGCCCTTAGAGGAGAGCCCTTCAAACTAAAGGCAGTCCTATTTTGGACTATTAACGACTTTCCCGCATATGGGAACCTCTCGGGCAGCATTACCAAAGGATATAATGCTTGTTCAGTTTGTGTTGATGAAACCCGACCATACAGGTTGAAGCATAGTAACAAAATGGCATTCATGAGACATCGCAGATTTTTGCCAAGACATCATCCATATCGAAGGCAAGCTGCAGCTTTTGACAATACGATAGAGGAAGATGTCGCTCCTTCACCATTAAGTGGAGAGGAGATGTTGTCAAGAGTTGAAGGTCTGAACATACCATTTGGGAAAAAAAAAACCTTCTACCCCTTATAAGGGTGTTGAAGCGAAAAACATACCTTGTTGGAAAAAAAAAATCAGTTTTCTTTGAACTTGATTACTGGAAACATCTTCCAGTGAGACACATTCTCGATGTGATGCACATTGAGAAGAATTGCTGCAATGCTATTCTTGGTACCCTATTGAACATTCCCTGGAAGACCAAGCATGGAGCTGCTTCTCCTTTGGACATGGTTGATATGGGCATCAGAACTGATTTGAAGCCTACACCTGGTCCAAAAAGGGCCAAGTTGCCTTTGGCGAGTTGGAACTTGCTGCTAGATGAGAAGAAAATATTATGCTCTTCCTTTTTCAACATGTCGGTTCCTGTGCGCTTCTGCTCAAACCTAAGGAATCTGGTTTCAATGGAAGATTTGAGACTCGTTGGTCTTAAATCACATGATTGCCACACGATTATGCAGATTCTTCTCCCTGTGGCATTACGATCAGTTTTAGAAAAGCCAGTTAGGTATGCTATTATTCAGTTCTGCCTATTCTTCAAGGCAATTTGTAGTAAGGTGATAGATGTTTCAAAACTTCAACAGATGCAAGCTGACCTTATTGATACAATTTGCTTGCTTGAAAAGTTCTTCCCACCTTCGTTTTTCGATGTAATGATTCATTTAACAGTCCATCTTGTTAGAGAAGTAGAGTTATGTGGTCTGGTGTTTCTTCGATGGATGTACCCGTTTGAGAGGTACATGAAAGTGTTCAAAGGGTATGTGAGAAGTCACCATTTTCCTGAGGGGTGTATTGCTGAGAATTACATTGTTGAAGAGGCTATAGAGT
The DNA here is from genome assembly GCA_024704745.1 of Rosa lucieae. Lineage (NCBI taxonomy): Eukaryota > Viridiplantae > Streptophyta > Magnoliopsida > Rosales > Rosaceae > Rosa > Rosa lucieae. The sequence goes on from CM045492.1 coordinate 29,356,080, forward strand.
TTTGCTCAGAACGTATGCTTCGTGAAGATGATACCACTGTGGGAATTCCATCAAGAAGCTTATCTGGACTGTGTAATGGATCCAAGCCTTTATCAGGCACAACCATGGTGACCGTTTCTGCAAAGGAGTTACGACTTGCACACCTGTGTGTATTGCGGAACACTGAAGATGCCATGCCATACTTCAAGTACGTATTACTTTATGCAATGCTACTGTTTTTCCTTTGTAATATCAATACCTGTAATATATATTCATTTGAGTTATATTGTTGATCAGTTTTCTTTTCCTTGTACTTAGGGAGCATATGGAACTGTTGGAGTTAACCTTCCCTAAGTTCAAGAAAAACGAGAGGTGGTTGAGGGAAAAACATAATGCGACATTTGGAGATTGGTTAAAGGAAAGGGTAAGTTCATATGGATTATGCTTATTCATATGTTGATTTGGAATGTTCTGAGTTTAATTATTTGATTAGAGCACTTTATTAATGTATAATTCAATTAGCAGGTTGCAAATGCGATGCATGTTCCCGACAATGATGTTTCAGAAACAATGAGGTGGATGGCTGGCGGCCCAAGGCGTGAAGTACTAACCTATAGTGGATACCATGTCAGTGGAGTTGATTTCAACACCAAAGCGTGGGACAATGTCAAATCTGTTCAGAACAGTGGTGTTTTTTTACTTGCTAATACAATGCAAGTTGCAAGTGCAAAGGATCGAAAGCCCAGAACTGATGATATGGACTTCTACGGTGTAATTAAAACAATATGGGAGGTTGAATATTACAAATTTAGGGTACCATTGTTTAAATGCGATTGGGTAGAGAGTTCTAGCTAGGGGCGTCAAAGTTGACGATCTTGGGTTTACTTTGGTGAAACTGAATAGGATAGGACATTTAAATGATCCGTTTGTCTTAGCTATGCATGTGAAACAAGTTTTTTTTATATTGAAGACCCCCTCGATGCTGAATGGTCAGTAGTGGTGAGGTGCCCGAATAAAGACTACAAAGTGGAGCAGCTAGCATTTATTCCGACAATGTCATCAGTTGAAACCTTTGATGATGTAGTTGGTCATCAACCTAGCATTCATATGCGAGATGGTGATGAAGGAATATGGGTTGACAATTAAAGTTTGCCTCGTGACTGATGGGAGTAGCATGGTGTTTAGGATTTTGATGCTTATGTATGCATATTAGTATAGGCTTCATTTCCATTTGTAGCTTTTAGCTATTGTACTTTAATCTGTTAGTTGATGGAATATATGCTGATTCAAGTTGTTACTTGATTACCTAAGTGTTTGATTTTCACTAATATGTCATTTTAATTGTAAGTGATGCATCCTATATATGTCATGTTGCCTATCATGTGGCTAACAGATTATGTGCATGTGTGTTTTAGATCATGGCGCCATCTAATAGAGCAGCAGCTGCCGCTAAAGTGATAGCTTTGAGGATGAAAGTTGTGCAAATGAAAAGAACTAGCTCTAAGCTAGGATGCAGGACCGTCAACCACACCTAAGGCTTTGTCTCCAAATAAGAGGGTTGTGTCTGCCAAAAAGAAGGAGATGTCTTCGAAGAAGAAGGTTGTCGAAACTAAGAAGAATACTACATCCCCGAATAAGAAGACAAAGGCTGTATCAAAGAAATCTGTATCAAAGACCAAGTCTGGAAATAGTTCTAAGTCTAATAAGACAAAGAATGGTGATGATGAGGAAGATCCCGATGCAACTGGTGGTTTGAAGCTGCTAAGGCGAGGGATGGTGACAATGAATCGCATTACAAGGCGACTCATCAGAGGGAGAAAGCTAACTATACAGATTAATGATAAGGGGGAACCTTATGGTAAGGCAGCCAAAGAAATGCAGTCTTACATTGGGGTCTTAGCACGTACAAAGATCCCAATTGTCACTAGTGATTGGAGAGAGGTGGACCTTGATGAAAAACAGAAAATCTGGGAATCTATTCAGGTATTTAAACTAAATCTTACAACATATTGCAATCCTTATCGCTTTCAGTCACACTTATTTCCGATGTAAACTAATCTTCTTTTTCTTATACATAGGATGCATATGTGATCCCTAAAGAATGTAAGAAGCTGGTGATTACCTCTGCTGCAAATAAATGGAGGGAATTCAAGAGCAAATTGACCAACAAGTACATTATCCCTTATATGGATACCCCTGACACTACTAGAATATTGCTAATAGACATCACGTCATTTAAATCGGTTAAGATTTCATGCGATGTAAAATGTGCATTCTAACATCGTTTTCTGAAAAACCGATTTCTATAAAATACCGATTTCTATTTATATATTTAACATCAGTTTTTACTGTTGACTGATGTCTATAATTTTATTCCAAAATTTTGAAAAAAGGCGGAAATGACTAAGTTGAACTTTTATGCGGGGGAACAAATATTTCGATTTCCTCCCACACTTGGTCAGTTTCCCACACAACTCATATTGACTAGCACGACTTGGTCAATTTTCGTTCTCAACCCTAACCATTACGACAGCCGACCCCCTCTTCCTCATCCTCCTCCTCGGACCAGCACTCGACGGCTCTCCTCTTCCTTCTCCGGCTCTGACCGTTCTCAACCCAATTTCGAAGCACCACTTCTCTCATCCAGTTTGATTTCGGCGCACCTATCCTCTCATCTCTTTTCTCTAATTCACCGAATCCGACCGTTCTCCACCCAACGCCGGAGCTCCGCCTTGTTCCCTCGTCGAGCCCACGAAGGAAAAGACCCTAACCTTCAAGACGGGTTCGATTTAGGTATTTTGTTTTGGGTTAACTCGATTTTGCGTATTATAAGGTGGTTTTCGGTTCAATTGTCAGTCTATGCTGGGTTTCTATTTGATTACACTTAATAAAACCTGTTTTTGCTTTTGGATTTTGTTGAAACAGAAGAAAAGAAAAGAAGAGGAGGAGGAAGAAGAAGAGGGAGACGGGAAGAAGTTGATGCTCGATTTGAACAGAAATTGAGTAAACTGATGAGTCCAGGTATTCTACGATGGCTTCGAATTTGTTTCATTTATTTTTTGTCGGTCTCTCAGCTTTTCGACCATCATACATCACCGTTTTGGGTTTTGGTTTTTCCAGCTATGGTTTCAATTTCTTTCCCATTCTATTTCATTTGAAAATTGACGAAAGCAATGTGATTTAATCAATATCCCCATGTTTATATTATATAGATGCAAACCCCACAAAAAAATTATTTCCAGCATCTGAAAACGCGACTGATTTAAGATTGAAGATGTGGTAACTCATTTCATAATTGCTATTCTTATTTATATTTGTGCTTATTTTGTGATACATATGTTTAAAGCTTCCCTTCCTTAATGTAATAGAATGCTTATAACTGTATCATGCATAACTGAAAGTACTTGAGGCTATGGAAAACTTGCCTTTGGCAATGCATCTAATTAATTCATGTGGATGTAATTAGAGAAATTGCACAAAAGAATTTCTCATGAAGATAATATTTATATCTTTGTAACAGAACTCTCTAAAATGGGATCCTTTCATCAGTTCTAATTTGAATGTCTTTTCAAGATAGATTATTTATTAGGCTGTCTTGTTTTAGTTCTATAAAGTTTCTAATATACTTGGATTCTGTAAATGTGCGTAGAAATGCATGGTGGAGTTTGGGCATGCTGGTCCTATATGGTTTTGAGAAAGCTGATTAACCATTAGAGGAACAGGGGGAAAAATGAAGATAGTAATAGCTCTTTCTTCCACAAGGCTTCCAAGTACAAGGTAGCATAAAAATCCTTTAAATATTCAATACATAATGAGAATGAGATTGACTTTTAATTTTTAATTTTTTTCATTTTCTGGACATGCGTACTATTCTTTGTTTGCTGATTATATAGAAGAGTACTGTCTGTGGGTTAAGCACTTATATGAGTTTTTCATTAGTATTTCGACTCTAGCAGAGTATCCCACAATGCTCAATTTTAGATCAGACCATATTTACTGCATTTGCAGAAGTTGGAGAACTTCCTCACCCAGGCACCCTTTGTTGTTATAATTACTATGCCTATGATACTGTGTCTCTTTTTATAGTTGATATTAGTTACTTATATGTTTGTTTTGAGGCCCTTGACTGTGGTGAAGAAAGGAAGTCTTTGTTTGGAGACTTAGAAGCACATTACTAATACATGTAAGAGCTTATTAGAATTAGATTTAGTTACCAATTATAGATCAGAGCACTCACTGCAAGGCTGTAATGCTTTGAAACAGATCCACGCCTGACAGATTATGAGACATTGCTTGAAAACATACATGGCCTAAAAGTGGGGAAGGCTGTTGAGGTCGCAATATATGATTTCAAATCTAGCTCTCACATAGGTTACAGGTAGTGCATTTGTGCATGATGTGGAAAATCCTTTGCCATGTTGACTTCCCATCCTCCTTAAATTCCATTTCTACTGTTGACTTGCTTATGTTATTGTTGATGTGATACGAAATTTAACTGACTCCTAGATGAGGTTCATCATGTCTACACTTCTTCTTTTTGTGCCTTGTGAATAATTTTAGTTGCTCGCGTGTCTTATGATATTGTTGTATATTCTTGGTCATTCACATGCTTCTAACAGGACAGTGGAGGTCCCTAGCTCTCGTATTGTAATAATTGAGGGCATATATGCCTTAAATGAGAAATTGCGGCCTTTGCTAGATCTTCGCGTATCTAGAACTGGCGGAGTTCACTTTGACCTTGTCAAACAGGTTTTACGAGACATCCAACGTGCCGGCCAAGAGCCTGAAGAAATTATTCATCAAATCTCTGAAACAGTTACCCCTCTATCATGTGCTAGAATTTCTTTTTGTTCCTTTTCTGTAACATGTAATGATTGGCATACAAAGGATTTCTGGTGCTTGACATCTATATTTTTGATACAAGTGTATCCTATGTACAAGGCCTTTATTGAGCCAGATCTCTAGACAGCACATATTAAAATTACCAATAAATTTAATCCCTTCACTGGTTTTCAGAATCCAACTTATATATTAAAGGTTTGCCGTAAACTTTTTTTGTTTAGGTCTTTCTTTCCGCTCAGTTTGTATGCTTCAGGTAACACCTATTTATGCAAGCTATTTCTCTGTTCATTTTTCCTTATTGCAGTCAAATAGGGCAGTGACAGTGGATCAAATCGGGGCTGTTGTTTTTGAAGAGCACAAAGAAACCACAGAAGAAACTTATGACATATATCTTTTACCACCAGGTGAAGATCCTGAAGCATGTCAATCGTATCTACGGATGAGGAACAGGGATGGCAAATACAATCTCATGTTTGAGGTTGGACATTTTTTAAACTAAAGTTCCTTAAATTAATGTTTGTGTTAATTCTACCGGTGTCCTTGGGTGTTTTCAGTAATTGATCAATACTAAATAAATCAATTAATCAATCTATAAGGTTTATTTCAAATTTGCCTGAATATGAGAGGTGTCTCACACCTCATACTAATGTGCCCCTGTTCTAATGGACGGAGTAGTAATTATCATCATTATCTTACTTGCTGCCCTTAGTGTTTGGCTCTTCTTTGTCAGCCACCACTATGCGTTACTAACTGCTGTAGATCCAAAAGAAAGCTGCAGTTCATGAGTGCTTTTTTTCAATTTTTTTCTTGTGTACTTTACATTAATGAACTATATGAAGTTATCAATGCCTTGAAAACATCTGATATTCCTAACCTATAACTACATGATTTGTTTAGTTCTACTCACTGGTTTTCAGTTCCTTATATTTATTGCTATAAATTTTGTATACTAATGGAGTTGAAAATTGTGGTAGTGATGCCTTTTGGTGCTCAGTTGTATATATATATTTTTCTTGGTTGATTGCATCATCTGGGCTACATTAATCATGTAGGGAACATTGGATATTGACAATTATTTGGGAAGAGAAATCTACGTGTTAGACCCTTTGCTTAGCCAGTCCATTACTAATCATGGGAGAACTCGGTGATAAAGTAAGCACTATTCTGATTTTCTATTTGTATTTTTCTCTAACCAAGTAACAATATGTTGGATAATCACATAGTTTTGTGGTGTGCAATGCAGTTAAAGCTTTCAATGCTGAAATGGGTAGGGTTAACAAAGTGCCCAAGGTGAAATTACTTCCGGTAAGTAATGATATATGTGGTTGATTATCAAATTCAATAATGCATTTCTAATTCAATAATCCTAATATATAGGGCGTACCTAAACAACCGGGTGGAGTTGAGTGTGGCTATTATGTGATGCGATATATGAAAGATATTATAAATGATGACACTCTTTAATTTTCAACCAAGGTAAATGCATATATTATAGTTTGACAAGCAGTTTAATTTAAATAGCTTCAATGATTATGACTTATGTTGTGCTATACATTTCTAGTGGGCGGCAAAGAGTCGGAACTCATATACCCAAGAGCAACTTGATGAGGTGCGCATTGAAGCGGCTGACTACTTGCAGACTTTTCTATAGCTAGATCTTGACAAGCAATATGATTTTGAGTAAGGCTAGATTTTGCTGACCATTTTGTAGTAGATATATGTAGTGATATCAGGATGAATTGTGAACAAATTATGCTGCATGTAGTTATTGCAGTAGTGGTATCTTCTACACTAGCCTTAAAGTATGTTAGGGTTTATTGTGCAAAACTTTTGAAACTACCTCAAGCTCTAATTTTGTATAGAAATTAATACAATTCCCTAATATTTAAAGTACATTTGAATTTCATGTTATTTGTGGATTAGCTTTCTAGTACCAAATACAGCAGCAAAAGGGATATATATATATATATATATATATATATATATAACAGCAGTCAAGAAATGAAAAAAACATCAGTTACTGGTGAAGAACTGATGTCAGAAACAGAAAATACATCAGTTTGGAAACAAAAATCGATGTCTAGCATTATTATGAACATTGATATATAAACAAAAACGATGTCTAATATAAACATGGACATCGAGATATAAACAAAAATCGATGTCTATCATTACTATGGACATTGATATATAAACAAAAATGATGTGTAGTATAGATATGGACATCGAGATATAAACAAAAACCGATGTCTAGGATTACTATAAACATCGATATATAAACAAAACCGATGTCTAGATTACTATGGACATTGATATATAAACAAAAATCGATGTCTAGCATTACTATGGACATCGATATATAAACAAAAACGATGTCTAATATACACATGGACATCGAGATATAAACAAAAACCGATGTCTAGCATTATTATGAACATCGATATATAAACAAAACAGATGTCTAGCATTACTATAAACATCGATATCTAAACAAAAACCGATGTCTAGAATAACTATGGACATCGATATATACACAAAACCGATGTCTAGCATAAATATGGACATCAGTTCAAACTATACTATAGAATGTAGATTGAATATCTAGTGAAATATTATGTACCAAACACACGAAAAGCTTATGAACCACAAACAAAAAATAATGGGAACCGATGTGTAAAATATTATCAGACATCGTTTCTAAATCAGAAACGATGTTAAAATGGATAATTGTGTTGTTAGACCTATATTTCATTAAGCATCTAATGCCAAAATATGAAGGTTTGACAATAGCTAAACACACCAAAATGGTGATCACATTAACGTTTTTACATCGATTCTGAACCTTAAACTGATGTCTGGTCGCAAACTAGACATCAGTTGTGAACCGATGTCTTAGTTTTGGCGATCTTTAACATCACCCACTAGCTAAGACATCAGATTTTTTTTTTTTTAACATCAGTTGTGAACTGATGTCTATGAACTTTATCCTAGTAGTGTGAATTGCTTGAAAATCCACCGGATGATTATCGATGTGTTAAGAAGGCTGATTGGGATATCTTTGTCGCTGACAGGATTTCTGAAAAATTTCAGGTTTGTTAACTGTTGGAAACTTAGTTCATATGTTGGTTTCATTTTTGATATGTTGATTTCATTTTATCAGTGGTTTGTATAAGTTCAATGCAATGTAGTGCCTAAATATTCTTTGGTTTGTAGGAACTGCGTGATGCACAAATAGAAAAAAGAAAGGAAAATCGGTACCTTCATCGTATGGCACGTAAAGGATATGCAAACTTAGAAGCCGAACTGGTTAGTTTTTGGATGATACTTATTGAACTTTGTGAATAGAGCTTGTGGTTACCAATTCTAATATAATTTTCATTTTTTATAGTCCGAGTCAATCCCTTTAGAGAAACTGGATCGTGCGACGATGTGGGTGAAGGCACGGCAAGATAAGAATGGCTGCTTCAAAGAACCTGAGGTGGAGAAGACGGCAGAAAAAATTGTAAGTCTTTATCTGAAACTTCACTGGCTATATACACACATATATTTGTCCTTCATATGTGAATTACTTAATAAGTGAGCTTATATACATATATTTGTACCAGGAAAGGTTAAAGAAAAAGGAGTCTGATGGAGAGCTTACAACAGATGGTTCAGATGATGTGCTCACCTTAGCATTGGGGAACCCAGAGCATCCTGGGAGGGTACGAGGCGTTGGTGGTTTCACCAAACCAACTTCATACTTTAACCTCCCAAAAAGCAGAAAGAAAAGTGTGGAAGAGACTGTGAGGAAGAGTGTGAAGTTGATTTTGGAGGAGGAGAATGAAAGTATACTCGCTAAGGGAAGAGTTGCATGGGAACAAGAGAGAGATAGACAAGTTGCTGAGGAAAGAGCATATTGGACAGCCAAGATTGCGAGGTTGGAAGCAAAAATTGATGGGAAAGAGGTGCCACTAGAGTCACCAAAACAATTGACACCACTTAATGAACATGGTTCAGGCGAAGGGAGCTGTTCCCGACCAGCTGAGAAGATTATGATTGACATTGTGGAGGGTGAGGCCAAAACAGTGAAGAAGAAGTTGGTTTTAGCTGACGAGAAGATATTTGTTCAAGAGGACCAGCAAGTGGCTACAGATCAACCAAAGTAGAAACTGACTTCTATAATTCAAGAGGAGGTTAGAGTCCACATATCTTCGAAAAATTCTTTCAATAATGACAATGTAAGCACCTTTGTTGCCTTAATTTATCTCTGTTCTCCTTAACTTCATTTTTCTTTGACTGTCTTTATTAGAAACTACAATAACATCACTAAATGTGGAATTCATATAGTGAATGATTAACTGCTCATTGTTTGACATAGGAGCTGGTTGATGGGAACGATTGCGGACTGGCATTAGATAGGGTGGAGAATATTGTTGCATATGGTACCATCATTCAAGTTAATGTTGAGGAAGGCAATAAGAAGATCCATGGGGTTCCATTGGGAGAGGACAATGTGCGCGTCTCAGTCATTGGAACCATTGTGCATGATGCCTTGTTACCGTTTCCAGTGAAGGATGCTGACATAGTCACTGTCGGAGACGCCATTGGGACTTGTGTTGCTTGGCCAAGAAAGCTAGTTGTTACCCCTGCACCAGAGGCACCCCCTAAACCCATTGAGCAGAAAGTAACTCATTCTTAATTCATTTATAGTCCATCTTCTTTTATTTATTGATGTTTAATTAATGTGCAAATTTGTTTCATATATATGGTATATGGTATATGTTAATATTGGAAAGGGTTGATAACATGTAGTCTTATCGTTACAAAATTAGAAAATAACGCGTGCTAATCCGAAGAAGAGAAGAAGAGAATCATTTGATGATGACAATGAAGACCTGGAAAACTTGCCGACGAATCTGCCATTACCAGTAAAGGACTTGTGTATGTGGGCCAAGAATGGATTGATGGATGGCGCCACAATCCACACAACATTTGGTGGGGAAATTTTCGGTCATTCTAGGAAAGCCGTCATCTTTAGAAGGGATATCTATAACATGCTGGAAGTATCTGGAGGAGTCATTGTTTTTTACATGAGGTATAGATCAGTTTTCTATTACCTTATTCTTATCTTTAGTAATTGACTGTACTGCTTAATCTTCATAATCAGAAGCCTTTTTTTTATCCCTTTAATATTGCAATATTATTTGTAGCTACCTTTATGGAGTACTGAAAAAGTCTAAGATGCTTGATATGGTTGGCTTTATCGACCCTGCACACACCGGTATAATTGGGTGCGGAAATCCCACTGAACGGGCACGGTCTATGTCAAATCGGTACATGTTAGGGAAACCGGGGCAGATATTTTTGGTTCCATATAACTCAGGGTATGTAATCAGTATTACTACAATGTTAGGCATGTTATGTTGCTTGTTAATAGCTTCTATGTATAGATTTAATGGACTTAATCCTTTCTGAAAATTTTACATCTTTTTCTATAGTGCTCATTGGATGTTGTCGGTGGTGAACCCGGATGAAGAAATTGTGCATTTCATGGATCCACTAAAAAGGCGACTTTGTGCTGGTGAATGGAAAGCTATTGTCGACAGTGAGTCTGCTTCCCAATTATTATTTTTACCATATTGATCAGTTGATGTTGTTTCTTCATGTACTGAACTTGTTGCTTACTAATTTTAATTTTTGTGATGATCATTTTGAAGCTCCATTAAAATCTTCAATGCCCAAAAGAGTAGGAAAGGAAGGAAAATAATCCAATGGAAGAATCTTGCTGTAAGTTGGTTAGAATTTTTGTAGTCTCCATTAAGTCGTACTTCCTCATATGGTATGATATATTTCCCGGCGCAATGGTTAATACTAGTTTATTATTTTCAGGGTATTCTAGAGCAAACTGATTCTAAGACTTGTGGTTATTTCATCTTGCGTTATATGAAAGAAATCGTAGAGGACAAGAACTTGGAGTTTGCTAACAAGGTAAGAATGTTCAACTGCTTTTGTTCTGAGATGAATTAGTATTTCATCACAAGTACTTCCATATAATGGACTTGCTGCATTTGCTTCTCAAATTTAATGAACTTTATTATGTCAAAATCTGAAATACACCTATAATATGAAATCTGATTACATCATAATAACTTGCTGCATTTGCTTGTTTCAGTGGGAAAGGAAATCAAATCTTGCTTACACACAGAAGGATATTGATGTGGTTCTAGCTGAATGGGCAAATCATGTTATGAAGTTCTAACATTGGTTCTGTTTAAGGTAGATGAGTAGCACTAGGAACTGCTTTTGTGCATTTATATATAACTGATGGAAAGTGTTGATATATGAACCTATATTATGCATGCAGTTTCTCTGCCTAGCTACTCTTTCTTTACCTTATAGGTTTTTGACTTGGTGCAATATTAGGTAAATGATCGAGATAAGATGGTTTTTTGGTTCTCGATCTCGATCACTATGTAACTGTTGGCTAGGTTTAGAGTTGGAACTATGAATTGTATTTTGGATGATGTTCATGCAATGAAACGTAGGCATCATTTTGATTGCTGATTTTAGTCCAATTTTATGGTTTTCATGATTGTAAATGAATGATGTTGAAATGGTTGAAAGGCAACAGATATATATATATATATATATATATATATATGCAGGTTTCACAATTTATGTTGTATCAAGAAAATAGAAACAACATAAACAAATGATCATCTGTTGTTTCTACCAAGTTCAAACAACATAAAAGTAGAGTTCAAAGAGCTCTCAGACAACAGAAGTAGGTGGTTGATATGTTGTTTCTACCTACTTCAAACAACAGAAAAGTGGAGTTCAAAGAGCTCTCAGACAACAGAAGTATGTGGCTAATATGTTGTTTCTACCTACTTCAAACAACAGAAAAGTGGAGTTCAAAGAGCTCTCAGACAACAGAAGTATGTGGCTGATATGTTGTTTCTACCTACTTCAAACAACAGAAAAGTAGAGGTCAAACAACTCCCAGACAACATAATTAGGTGCTTAATCTATTGTTTCAAACTACTTCAAACAACATAAAAGTATACTTCTAATCACTCTCAAACAACAGAACATAACTAAAACAATGGTTGAAAGTCCAAACAAACAACAGAAAAATGAGATTGAATACTACTTCAGACAACAGAAATTTGAGTAAGACTATACTCCAAGTGACATTCAAACAACATAAAAAAAACTAAAACTATAGTTGGAAATCAAATCTAACCACAAGAATCACAATTATCTGTAGTCCAAACAAATGTCAAACAACATAACTCACGATATAAATGTTGTTTCATATGAAATCAGTCGACATATAACTGTCATTGTACTTTAAATCAGACAACAGAAGTATCAATTAAGCTTAATATTGGTTCAACCAAACGACAGAAACAACAAAAACTCTGTCATCTTACATTAACTACATCGACGGTTATTTTTTGAATCTGTTGATGAAGTGAATTTCCAACAACATTAATATGTAGTGGTATAGTGATTCAGACGACAGATAGACCCTGATTCTTCAATATTAGGTACTTCAGACGACAGTACCTTAAATTGAATCTGTCGTCTGAGTGCATTATCAACGACGGATAATATCTGTCGTCTGAGTGGCTTAGAGACGGCAGCCACCTAGACAACAGATTTTTACTTCATCAGACGACAGATATAATATGTCGTCTGAAGGCTTTTTTGGCATAGTGACCACAGTTGGGTAACTGATGTTGAGAACCATCTCACTTCAAAGGGAATATTACCCATAATCCAGGCACCTAACCCGGATCTTGTGTTCGTACAAACACCTACAAAGCATGCTCAAGCAGTTATCTTGATGCGACGCCATATGGACAAGGCACTCAGATTGGAGTATATGTCGATCAAGAATGCCAGAGAGCTATGGGTAGCGCTAGAAGAGCGCTTTGGCAATGTCCAAGATTCCCTCCTCCCTGACTTGAAGGTTCAATGGAACAACCTGCGCTTTGCTGATTTCAAGTCTGTAGCTGAATATAATTCAGAAGCTCTTCGCATACAGTCCATGTTGAGGTTTTGTGGACAACCTGTCACAGAGCAAGAGCTAATTGAGAAAACTCTCTCCACCTTCCCTGTTTCAGCCATTGTGGTATCAAAGCAATACCGTACTGAAGTCAACGCTGGACGAATCACGAGGTTTCATCAGCTTATCAATGTTATATCTGTAGCTGAGAAACATGATAACATACTCGTGAGGAATTATAATTCAAGGCCCATTGGAACTAAGAACGTTCATGAGGCGAATTATAATGCACCCAAAGGAGGGCGCAAGGAGCGGTACCCTAAGAATGGGGGACATGAGGGACGTATGGGCCCATATAACTGCCCTAACCAGGAAGGAAACCGCAAGTTTGGTGTGGATACACGTGGTGGTAATGCCACACGTGGGAGAGGGGGTCGTGGTATCCCTAGCCATAATGGTGGCTCAATGGGTTGTGGTGGTGGCCCCAACCCTCCTAGGGAACGCCCGCAACGTGCACAATGTGCACCTCAATTAAAGGGAGGCAACCACAATGATGAGTGTCATCAATGTGGATCAATTGAGGATTGGTTCAAGCAATGCAAGGCAAGTGAGGAACTAACTGAAAGATACAGGGCATATAGGGACCTAAGAGAGCAAGAAGTGTACCTTGCAGAAGAAGAAGAAGATGGTGGAGATGTCAATCTCACCATAGAGGACTTCAAAGCTGAAGATGAAGTGCACAAGGATGCAGCAGACTTTGATTAGATTAGTCCTTTTATTTTTCCAAGAACTTTTGTAATGGCAATTTGCCTTAGTCAATAAATGACAATTGTATTAACTCTTACTTATGTGGCGGACCCAATAAAATGTGATGTCTAGGAAAGTCATTGAGGTTATTGGTACTTAAGAGAGCCTCACTCCACCAACGTCTCTCTCTACTTTCCTGGTCATATTTGATTGGAGTTACCAAACGGATAGAGTGACTACAATGTGTCTTACTTTGATTTTATTTTGGATTAGATTTTGGAAATATTGATGTAATCATTGGCTATTAATAAAGTGTCAATTCTTTTACTTAATGTCTTGGACATACCTTAATTCGAACTTTATTATATAAGAGCCAATGGTTTTCATGTGGAAACACATTATGAGAATGGACAGAGTTCCTTTGCATCACCTCTAATGACTACGGACATAAACGCGTATTAGAGAAACTTATGTGTCGCTCTAGTGGGTTGTATACAACCACTATTTGAGTTATTGAATCCAACCATGTCATGAGAGATGACTTATGAGATTTTGACACATATAGGCTTTGACAAGATGATCCGTGTATTAAAGACTTTACACGGACATCCATTTTCAAAACGAAGAAAAGTAAGAACCAAGAATTGGTTTGAGGAGCTGCACATGGGCCTCATGGCGCCATGATTGTGCAAAGACCGCCTACCCCCTGCGGCAAATACATGGCATTGATGCCATAAACTCCTATCTCTACTTCTCAAGTCTATTGTGACATTATGGCTTAACCAAAACCTTCATTGGTTGATTATAAAGCTCATGTTTCGTTCTGTAAAGCCTGTTATTTAGGATTGAGACCATCCTGTGCAAAGGAGATTGAGGAAATAATTCCATTCTTACAAAGAATCCAAGGGAATTATGTGGATTGGATCAACCAACTTGCGGACCGTATAGATGTTTTATGGTGTTGGTTGATACGCAAACACGCTGGTCACGTGTTGTGCCATTATCCACTCATAATGCTGCTTATACTACACTCCTAGCACATAACATATGGCTACGGGCTCACTACCCAGATCATCCCATTCAGTCAATCTGACTTGATAATGCTAGAGAGTTTACATCGACAATTTTCGATGACTATTGCATATCATTGGGTATTGATATCAAGTATCATATTCCTTTGTACACACCCAATTGGTCTCGCGGAAAAGCCACCATTAAACGATTACGATGGTAGCCCGGACATTGGTAATGCGCACCAATATTTCCGCTTGGGTTATGCAATATCGCATGTAGCTATGCTAATTCGTCTACGACTCATAGCAGCCACTCAACTTTTATTTGCGTTACAGCTAGTGACTAGGTTCGAGTCTAATATCTCTTATTTATGCATATTTGAGTGTGCGGTTCATGTGCCAATTGCGCCGCCACAGCGCATCAACATGAGTCATTGCAACGAATGCATATATATATTTGTTGGACATGAGTCTCCAACTATAAGTCCGCTATGTAGAACCCTTGACAGGCGATCTCTATTTCGCTGGATTTGTGAATTGTCACTTTGATGAGACAGTCTTCCTGTCGTTAGGGGAAGATTAGAACGTCAATGTTCAACAGAAACGACAGGAATTGTCGTGGTCTGTCCCCACTATGTCTCATCTTGATCCCCTAAAAGTGACGAGACCACATATACCTGCTACAAACATGCCTGTAAGGATTGATGTCCCCACAAGAGGACATGGTGCCACCCAGAAGATGGGTACGGCAACACCACCATGGATGGTGGTATGGTGACGCCACAAAGGTGGCATAATGGTGTCATAGGCCATGGGTTCCGCTAGAGAGAGTAGGAGACCCATAGGTTCGATGGATTCTCGCCCTAGGAAGAGAGCGAGTTTGGCACAACTTGATCCATTGATCATTGATACTCAAAATCCGTCTCATGAGAATATTTTAGATTGTGGTTATGTCCAAGAGACATCGTTGGGGGACGCCTCAATGTTAGAACCAATTCCTGAGAATATAGAGATCTCTATGAACTACACTAGTGTACATGAGGACGTGGAATTATTGAGACCAATGACATCGAACCTTACTCTGTTGAAGAATGCCAACGTAGAGAAACTTGGCCTAAATGGAAAGATACGATCCAAGTTGAATTGGACTCACTAACGAAGAGGAATGATTTCGGGCCTGAGATGCCAACACCTCCTAACATAAAACCTATTGACATTAATAGGTCTTCGTTAGATAGCGTGATGAGAAAAAGATATGGTAATCTTGCCTTATGGCGCAAGGTTTCTCACAACGCCCTGGAATCGACTACGAGAAGACATATTCTCTCGTAATGGATGTCATTGCACTCCACTACCTTGTCAGTTTGGTAGTTTCCAAATAACTGAACATGCAGCTTACAAATGTGGTCACTACGTATCTCTATGGGGATCTAGATACGGAATATAATGAAGGTTCTTGTGGACTTTATTTACCCAAGTCAAGTGGCTCTAGACCACGGAGCGTATTTGCAACGAGGTTGAAATACTCACAAAAATGACTACTTGATTGGGAAGGGATATGATGAACTATGCCCAAGCGTTTCCATGACAAGTTCCGGATTTGCAATTGTCGCGGTTTATGTTGATAAACATAATTGGAACCCTTGAGAGTTAAGGGAAACCGCTGAACACCTGAAATCCGAGTTTGAGAGGAAGGACCTTGGGAGATCACGGTTTTGTCTAGATTCAGAACTAGTATACCGTGTCAATAGACATTTTTGATAAAGTCAAAGATGCACCATGGTCGTCCGTAGTCTTTGCCCTAAAAGGGATCCGTTTCGTCCCAGGGATGATGACGAAGACGTGTTAATAGCAGAAGTGCTTACTTATGTACAATAGGCGCATTATGGTACTTAGCACAATACAAGACCGGACACCTCAATTATTATGAACTTGTTGGCTAGACATAGCCCTGCGCCAACGCAACGCCATTAGATTGGTATAAAGACAATCTTTCGATATTTGAGAGGTACGATTGATATGGGCTTGTTCTATCCCTACAGAGAAAAGAGATGACGGAAGTGTGGGATCGGACCCCACAAGGAAAAATGCCACCTTCCGTGCCCTCCATCAAAATGACAACAAGCATTTCTAAATATTGAAGTGAACCAAATCCAATCAGAGGATAATGCAGCGGACTTATTTACTAAGTCGTTACCAAAATCCACCTTCGAGAAACATGTGAAGAGCATCGGATTGAGAAAGTTATCCGAACTCCCATGATTGTAGCAATCAGGGGGATATTGACATCAGGGGGAGGCATGATGTCTACATGCTCGATCTCGAAGAGTGAAGGACGTGTTGTGCTCTTTTTGTCCTTCGACCAGGGTTATTTTTGTCCCACAGGGTTTTTGTTACCTGGCAAGGTTTTTAACGAGGCAACGATCAAAGTGTCATCACCAAGTTTGAGCGGCACAAGGGGGAGTGTTGAAGGATGTCGACATAGTGTGCCTCTACAAACTAGGGTTTAAGATTGTAATGGGAAAGTATTATAGGTATTCAATTGTATTCGGATTCTCTTACCTTTTGTATACCTTGTAACTCCCTATATAAGGGCTCCTATTATCAATAATAAATACACAATTCTATTCTCCTACAACACTTTCATTGATAATAGGGGCTTCTAATTATAGAGGATTACAAGTATAATATTTTCAAGTACAAGTAGGAATATGCTAATCCTATTACAACTAGGCTAAGTAATCCTAAACCTATTTGGACTAGACACACACTATCTTGATTTCCTGCAACAATGGTACCTATTTTTCATGTACGTATTTCACATTTCTGTACTTCACCTTCTATGGTATGATGGGAGTGGCCTTCACACCGAACCTGCACTTTGCTGCTATAAGTTCCGGTGCATTTTATGCAGTGTGGAATGTCTTCTTCGGGTTCATAATCCCACGGTAAGTGTTACTCGCTCTTAAATTCTATTGCACGTTTCTTCAGTGCCTGTAATATACCTATTTTCTGATACCACAATTCTCTGTCTTGTTCTTTTGGTACAGAGGATTTCTATATGGGGGAGACGGTACTATTGGGTACGTCCAGTGACTTGGAGCTTGTATAAATTGGCTACATCACAGTTTGGAGATCTACAGACCAAGCTTGAGACGGGCGAAACTGTGGAAGAATTTATGAGGACTTGCTTTGGTTCAAACATGAATTTCTAGGAGTGGTTGCAGACTTGCAGTAGTAGTTGCTGGATTTGCAGTACTCTTTGCATTTGTCTTTGCTTTTTCAATAAAGATGTTGAATTCCAGAGGAGATAGAAAGTTTTGTTACATCAGTAAACATGTCAATTTGTACAGCTGCCAAGGATGAGTCTTCTCTTCAGCTTTCATCTTAATAGTAATTGCACAACCTGTTTATAAAGCAAACCCAATAATTTCATTGGAACTAAAGCAGTCAATCGACTGGAGTACCGGGCTTCCTGTGTATATATTATACAAAGCACGCGTAATCTCATGGCCCCAAGAAATTATAAATCTAAAACAAATGGATTCAATTAAGCAAAATTCGTTCCTCATTTTTTTGTCCCAAGACACGTCTCTCAAAATCTTCGTGCTGAAAAGGGAACCCAATTGATTTTCCCAATAAACTATTCAAATCTGTGTACTCTTGAACTGAAGAAAGAAAATTTCGAGCAACTCCGTGAATATTGTAGAGGAAGTATTTGCCTGCCAGCATTTGATACTTTGGTGCCGATACGTGTCCAATGAGGACAGCCTGGGTCGTAACATCTTCAGGATTTGATAATTGGATACCATTACATGCCTTGCCCTCATTTTCATTCTCGTACACAAGTTGGACTGCAAGCTCCTTTATCAAGAGCCGAACATCTCTGTGCACAGGAAACCTGAAATATTTGCTATCCACAGAAAAACGTAGTTCTTCCCCGCCCTCTAACTCATCATTCTCAAACTGCCAATGGCTTAGCCATGACATTTCTTCATTCACTTTTGGAAGACCTACACTGACAGGGTAATATGACCACATAAGACCCTTCGCTTCATTACTGACTTTTAGAATGAGTGAACCCATCATCGGATCTTCATCTTCAACTTCATCTCTGGAGTGCACATCATAATCTGGGGTGTACACAACACAGACATTTAAGCCTTTAATCTTGAGTTTAGGATGGGAAGGAACAGTGATGGACAACGCGGTTTCACCCCTGTACTCGTACCAATCAGGAATATTGCTTCCACGAAGGAAAATGCTGAATATGCCACATTCACAGAGTCCCTATTTCACATGTTAGAACAATAAAAGGCTAATTATTCAAACAGCTAATTATACATCATCACCAACAAAAAAAAAAAAACAGCTAATTATATACAAATACTAATAACTACAGGTGTGAGCAAGAGTGAGAACCTGGAGGGGACATGTCCTGCTTGTTACTGTCAAGAAATTTATCATTTCAAGCTCCTCAGTTCCTCCAGAGGGTTCCAAATTGTACAGGCCAATATTTCTTATCATTTCCATGTCAATTTCGCTGATCAATGGCTTTATACTGAACATGCCTCCAACTTCAACTAATTCTCCAGCGGCAAAAAAATTGACTAACTGTGGACCCCGCATATCGGGTACATTTGTTACCTTTTTCAATGATGTACACTTCATTGCTTGTAATCCACATAAACTTGGTGGGAGCTCCGGAAGCATTTTGACGTTTTCGCAGAAGTCTATACGGAGACGCTCGAGCACGGTAAGACTCTTCATGTTTTCAGGTAGACTCATAAATGGATTAAAGCTTAGATCCAGTTCCTTCAATGAGGAAAAGCTACTAAGATCATTGGGAATCTCTGATATACTGCAACGATGCAGTCTCAACCGTACTAAAGAATGTGGCAAATTTACCAATGACAAACTGGTTGGTTCAACACTTTTTCTTGGTGATACACGCGACCAAATTGATTTCCAGGATTTATTTGATAACAGGCTGAAGAAATTCATCATATTAGTAGCTGTATTAGCATGAAGAGCAAGGTTTGAACAACCAGAAAGGTTAAGCTCCTGAAGAGATGTCAACCTGTCAATTGTCTCCGGGAGCTTCTCGAGATTTTTGCAGTATTTGAGATTCAAGGAAACAAGTTTCTCAAGATCACCAATGGATTCATCAATCTCAGCAATGTTCGTGCAACCTTCAAGGATTAATCTCTCAAGGTTAGAGAGTCCTGACAAGTCGGGGGTTGTAACAAGATCAAGTGAATCACTGAGATCAAGGATTTTTAATTTCGGCAGATTCTGTTATAAAAAGAGGAATGTTATTAGTTTCAATGATAATATTAGAATAAAAGGAACCATTAATCAAATGACTAAATGATTTCCTATTTGGCTGATTTTTTTTTTTTTTTGTTGGATTCATACGGAAATAGGAAACTAGACAATGCTTGGCTTTTGTTAAAATGCATGATAGAAATATGAGGGTCGTCAAATTTGAAATTTGGAACAACTATGTTTGTGTGTGTATTAGTTACATACCTTTTTCCCCTCCCAAACAACTTTCAGTTGGCTGTTTTGCAACTCCAAAACAACTAGAGTTTGCAAATGAAATTCTTTCGGTATAGATTCTGAAGGAAACCCTTGCCAAGAAAACCATGATATTTTTTTTGGAAAGTTGTCACAGCAACCACTGAATTGTACAAAATTGAGCAGAAGAATTTTAAGATCGTGCATCCTTTTAAGTGCCTCTGATTTGAAGTTTGGCACATCTGAATATAACCCTGTTGAGGAAAAGTTGTTTAATTTCCATGAGAAGAAACCAAACCAACGCCATCTGGAACAATTTCTATCGTACTCTTCAGTGTGGCATCGTTTATTTTTAAAAAGGGTATTTTCCTTGTGAAGGTTGAGCATGAGACCCTTAATAGTTTCTGTACCCTGCCTACCCTGCCAACAAATCAGAACAGTTGGTTAAGTAATTAGTGTAAATGAACAACGCAACTACATAAGCATACACTTGAAGATCGCAGATGTGTCTTACTGTTATGTTATCCAAAACATCAAATGCATCCTCATCCCACAGTCTACTACGTTTTCCAGGGTTCTCTGGGGACTCTTCACGAATAATTCCCCTTGCCATGTCAATAAGTAATTGATTCATGATCAACCTGTCATTATCAATTTGCAATAAACATCTATCGACTAGATTTTTAATTCCAATTATTGGGAAAAGATCAAGGTCGTTCAGTACTGTAATTGCAAATTTTTTCTCCTTTCCAATGAAGAAACAGGATATATGAAGAAACAAATTTTTGTCGTAATCATCTTGCAGAGAATCAAAGCTTACTCTTAGAACCTTTTGGATATCGCGATGAGGAATCACATCCAACTTCTCTAATGCACTTTGCCATACATCTACACTTTCTCCATACAGAGAAGACCCCAAAACTCGAATAGCTAACGGAAGCCCTCCACAATGTTGTACTACATCTGTAGAAACCTCCATGTAGCTTTTGATAGGATGAGCTTGTCGAAAAGCATGCCAACAGAAAAGCTCAAGTGATTCATGCTCATCAAGTTCTTGTACCATGAACCTTGTAGAAACCGCATTGGCTTTCAGCAAGTGTAAATGTCTAGTTGTTATGATAATCTTACTTCCCGGATGAAACCATTCTCTCATTCCAAGAATTGCCCTGAATTGGTCCAAATCATCTACATCATCAAGAACAATAAGAACTCTTTTGCAACATACAACGTGCTGGATCCGGCTCATTCCTTCATTAACAGAGTATATCTTCTTTGGCTTCTGCTTCTGGATATCAGATATAAGTTTCATTTGCAAGCGAACCAAACCATTAGGTTGTTCTGAAGTTGCTCTAATATCTGCAAGAAAGCTACTTCCTTGAAAGTTACCCAAGTTCATGTTATAAGCAGCTTTTGCAATGGTGGTCTTGCCAATTCCACCCATTCCATAAATCCCAGCTACACCAACATCAGTTGATCCTTCTCTTAACCACATGTTTATATCTTCCACACGATCATCTATTCCAACCGCATAGGGAGGTAGATTTAATAGTTTTGGTTCCAGTTTATTTCCAATCTTCTCAACAATATTTGGATCAGCTGTGATTCATACCTGTTGAGTATTCATATAACAAATTCAAAACTTAATTACAAAATTCCGTTAATAAAAATGAGTGCATGATTAATTTATATAAGAGGAATGCTCAATGCAGACGCAATAGATGTCTGATCAGCAGATCAAAACTACCATGAATGATCTTCTTTTGAATCTCAAAGAACATAGAAATAAACGAAGAGAAATAGAATCAAATTTGAGGATTTTTTTTTTCTTTTTCAGATTACAAAACCTCAAGATCCCCAAAACAAAACCAACCCATCTCCGTCAAAACCCATTCCGTATGGTCCCGAACAGAGGAACCCCAACTCCTAATCTCAAGCTCCACTAAACCACCTCCTCAGAAAAAAAAAAATTTAATTTTGATTGACTTGGTTTTTCAGGGAATATTCTGAGTCCCGTTGGTGTACCTTAACTTTGGATTGTAGCAGTGTTTTAAGTTACTTGAGAAGAAGAAAAAAAAAAAAACCAGCAAATAGTTTGAAATTAATGGTAGAGTCAGGGATGAAATGACTTACTGATCTCCTAATTCCATCCCACCCAGATCGGCAGCATCTTTAAGAGATCTTCTCCACTCGTGCACCTTGCCCATCTCCTCCTTGAAGCGCTCTTCATGTTTGGCAAACGCTTCTTCAAAACTGCCAGTCTGATGTCTAACATTGGATGGATCCACCTTATAGAAAACTGGCAAAACCATGTGTCCATCTTTTCTTCTACGTTTCATGATATTGGCAAGCTCATCCAAGCACCATCTTGAGGAAGCATAATTCTTGGAAAACACGATTATTGATACCTGTGATTCCTGGATAGCCTTCTGCAGCTCTACTGCTATCTCTGCTCCTCCCTCAATTTCTTCATCATCTCTTAAGGTGTGAATTCCAGCCAACTCCAAAGCTCTATAGAGATGATCACTAAAGCCCTTGCGTGTATCTTCGCCCCTGAAACTCAGGAAGGCATGATAGCGGCATCTGGATGGAGAAGCAGCCATGGGGAAAAAAGAATCAAACTCTCTTGCCAATCAAATAGATTGAAGAATACGAGACTTGAAATTTTTTGATCCAAAGAAAGTGAATATGAGACTTGAAATTCCTCAGTAATGAAATGCGCAAAATTTTCCTTGTATTTAAAGCCGAAGCTTCTTCTGTCGACTTCTTAATTTTATTTTTTTATTTATTTTTTTATTTATTTTTTTTTAAAGGATTTTCAATTCATTTACAAACTACACACCTCAGTAATTGATTTTTGAATAGACATATGCATAAAAAACGATGACACGACGTGGTTTGTTAAAAAAGAGTGCCAATCACCCTCGGTTTTTTATTACATACTATGAAATACACAACTCTTTTCAAGTTTCACATTTGCAATTTTCAAATGTTTCCATTTGAAAATTGCATATTATTCAATCACCGCCACCAAAGAAATACAACCAGGCTGCTAGTCAGGGGTCTCCACACGCCTTTCGTTATTCCGATGCCTAAGTCAGCCAATGTATTTGTGTTGACAGCGTACGTTAGCTAGATAATTAATGCGTAATCAATGAAGAGAGACGAATGGACCTTTTATAGGTGAGGAGGAGAGTGAACTTCATTTTGTTACCAATGTGGGACTAATGGGGATCAGCTTTGTGATTTCTGATGCCTCAGCAAGGTGATCTTGATGCAACACATGACGGCACTTCCAAGTTACATCTAAGAACTATTGATTAAGAAAACAAAAGCACAAATACAAAACCAATTACCCAGATTTCTCTTCTCCTGCCTCAGCCCAAAACACATTAATGAAGACCGATGCTCTTCCTCCTCACATCAAAAACCCAATAATCTAGAAACACCTCCCTTCTCCTTGCGGATGACAAACCCAATATCACAACCTAAACCCCTGCATCATCGAAACCCCAAATCAGTCACATACAAAGATTCAATGTGAATTTCAAGAAGTTCTTTCAAGAAACCAACAGATCTACATAACTTGAAAATTTAGACATAAATTGAACACAGCAACACACACAATCACCCACAAAACCAAATTCACATGACAAAAAAATTCAGATAGATAAACCCAAATTCATATGCACGTACCACCCAAAATTGCATGCACTGAAATTCAAAAACCCAATCAATCGCACCCAAAATTCAAGCTTACCTTCCATTTCCGTCTTCTTTTGAATTTCTTCTTCTTTCCCTTCTTCCTCTGCTCTCTTTGTTCTCTCTGTCTGTCACTGTGGAGCCAAAACACCCAAAACCGAAAGATGAAAGCGGCGTAATCGATTAGAAGAAACCTAAAAAAAACACTCAGATTCGTGTTCTTCCTCAAATCAAAACCCAAGAACCAATATTCACCTTGTTTGTGCTCTTCCCGTCCCTATGTCCATATCGAATAGAGCGAGAGAGAAATCAAAACAAGCTAGAGAGAAGAAAGAAGATCGGCGGTCGCATGCAGAAGAAGGCTTTTATACCTTTGGCAGAAAAGAAGGGCAAAATCGTCATTTAATAGTATCGGCTCGGCTTGAGCCGGCACTATTACTAAGTCGATGAATAGTGAACTCAGAAATAGTATATAGTAAACTAGAATTTGTGCCCGCGCGTTGGAACAAAATCTAAAACTTTAGAAGATTCTGGAGTTATTTTATAATAATTATTAATAAGTATGTGGATTAATAAGTAGGAGGAACGCCATGAATCTCTCACTCCAAATTTTTTTTCATTTACTATATATTTGTTAAAAAAAACAAATACAAAATGATTATATTACCAACAATTTTTTTTTTCAAATTCAGGATTTAAATTTCTACAATTGTAAGTCCAAAGTGTAAACCGACGATGGCACGGGATTGCTTGCTTGCTAATGATGAATGCTTTGATGCTCATGTCACGTCGAGGCATTGATCGATTCAACCTCTGAATTAACAGGTAGATAATTCCAATCACAAACAGACCCAAAGCCGTTATTTTCTCCTTCGCTCAATCACCGGTCTACTGCAAATTCAAACAAAATCAATTCTCATACTAAATTCTCATGAGAAAAAGAAACAAACTTGAACACAGAACAGAGCAATTAGCACCACGAAGTCACAAACATTCTCACTAACCCAAAAAAAAAAAAAGGGAAAAAAAATGAGAAAAATAGCTAGTTCAAAGCAAGTACTGTGCCATAAAATTTAGGGAAAATGATCATTTATCCGATTTTAGGCTAAAAATTGCCCACTTGCTCCACCAACTGTTTTTTAACCCCATTTACCCAAAACACTCTAAGGGATTATTTCCCCTTTACCCAATTAATTCTTTTTTCTTTTTTTTTGAGACTTTTTTGCCCTCTCCTTTCTCACTTATAGAGAGAAGTCACCCTCCACCTTGCTGTGCTCCGGTGACCAGTGGCCGGCGCGGTCTTCGGCGACCGGACTCCGGCGACCAATGACCGGACTCCGGCGAACGGTGACCGGATTCCGGGAACCGGTAACCGAAATCCGGCGACCGATGACAGGAATCCAGAATCCGGCTATTATTGCCCCCTAGTAATCATATTACTGCCCCCCAGTAATCATATTATTGCCTCCCAAAAATCATATTATTGCCGTCCAGTGAATTGTATGAACTCCCAAAACCAAAATGAATACACTACAGGCACAATTGATCAATTTATAATTATATTAGTGCCTCCCAATAATCATATTATTGCCCCCCAATACAAAGTCCAATGTCTTTACTGCCTCCCAATAGACCACCAAAAATGCACCATTTTGTAGGATTCACAGATAATTTGACTTTAATACACTGAAAACAACATGTAACTTATCAAAACACTACACTATAGTGATCCATGTCCCTCGTATCAAAGTCTACTGGGGGCCAATAATGTGTCTACTGCCCCCCAGTAGACCATTAAACAAACCCCACAGTTACATTGCAATCTCAGGATACCGGAAAAAGAAAAAAAAAGTGTTATGGGCACCCAGAAATTGCTCTGGGCACCAGATCAGAGCGACTGGGGATGAACAAACTCGATATCCGACCGGAGCGCCTAGATCTTGAAGCTTTGGGCCGCGATCTTCTTCTCCAGCACCA
This sequence comes from Rosa lucieae, assembly GCA_024704745.1. Classification (NCBI taxonomy): domain Eukaryota; kingdom Viridiplantae; phylum Streptophyta; class Magnoliopsida; order Rosales; family Rosaceae; genus Rosa; species Rosa lucieae. The sequence goes on from CM045492.1 coordinate 29,381,853, forward strand.
AGCACAGCTGCCCCATTGCCCCCATGCTCGCAAGCTTCAATGCCAGATCCGGAGACTTGCAGCGCCGGCGATTCTTTCTCCGCCTGAAAACGAATCTGGAATTGATTAGGATCGGTGGGATGGTAGAGCAGATCATGTCTGTTGGCCGGTGATGGTTCTTTTCTTGCTGGCTGGGGGTTAGGATCGGTGTGTCGGCGTAGATTCGGTGGTGGACTAGAGTTGATGGGATTGTGGTGACGTTGCTTGGCTCGCGCAATCTGGCCCGATATGAGTTGGATCCGATCGGAATTTTTCGATCTGCGTATGGGCTTTTGATTCTGGCATGGGGAAGGGAATGGTTGGAGACGGTTTTCCACTGCGTTGCTGGGATGGAATGAGGTTGACGGCGTTCCGGCGAGGAGAGAAGGAAAGTCTACGGTGAGAGAAGAAATCGGTGAGAGAGAGAGAGAGTCTGAGAGGATAGAGTTAAATAATAGGGGGCAAAATTGTCTCTAGTTGTTAGATTGGGTAAATGGGGTTAAAAAACTCTTGGTGGAGTAAGTGGGCAATGTTCATGCTGAAATTGGATAAGTGGTCGCGGCCCCTAAAATTTAAAGTAATCAAAACCCAACTAACATAGTCTTCTAAAGAGGCCTCAATTTCCGGATCTTAGCTTTGGCTCTTCATATTTTGGGCTGTTTTCACTTTCTTCATTATGCTTTTTAAAATCTCTAACTTGCTATGTCCGTGTGCTTCTATTCAATCTCTATGACTATTCAATTCTCTATTTCTTAATCATTCTTTATTCCATTAATTATGTTTGAAGTGATAACACATTTCTAAATTGGTCATCAAACAGAGGAAGGAGTATTATTTGGCAGACCATTTCTGCCCATAACCCAGTTCTGATCATCGAACATGCATGTCCGTAAAGATAAGGATGCTGAAAGTTGCTGTACTTGGTACTATATATCTCAATGAAAATAATCATTGCAATGCCTATAAAACTATATGACAACCCAGCTGCTAAAATGGAATGCCTCCTTTATAAATCAGACTGTTGGGAACATATATGTTGTTAAATCAAATCTTTACCTAATCAAACGAAAAAAGCTAGGTCTCTAATCAAACATTGTTGATGAAAAAAATTACCAGTGGAGGAATCCTTGTGCTCTCTATCAAATAGTAATCCACTGGATCCAATCAAATGGTAGCTAACTGCAACAAAATCATACCAAACAGAAATTAGACAAATTGATCGAGAGTCTTCAGACCCTATAGCGACAAAAGAAAAACAGAACCTCGCTTTAAAATGAAAGGGGCTTATCTATCTTATATTGAAAATCTTGATTTCAAGCTACCAAATATTTTAGACTGCAGAATTGCAGCTGAGCCCTAAATTACAAAACTTAAACTATATTTCTTAAACTGAGCAATCATATAACCATTTCTAACAAATCTTTCTGCAATTCCCATGAAACAATTAAAAATTAAATACAAACCCAAATTTCATAATCAATAAAAATGTAAGCTTGGCTGAGAGTTTGCAAAGCTACTACATCATTGAAATACTTTGTGTAGGCAAGTTGGAACAAATCAGTGAAGTCATTTGGATATTAGATGTGTAAATGTATTTCACATGTAGCAGTACCATCAATGTGAACTTACTAACTGAAAAAATAAACAGTTACTATGATTGGGTTCCCTCTACCCTGCTAAATTCTATTCTTTTCTTCAAAGTCCCCAAAGAACATAAAGTTAGCGTCACCTGAAAGACGCAAAGAAAAAGATCAGCAATGACTCTAGAGCATAGAAAAGAAGTAGGGTAATCATTTACAGAAAACTTAGGATAAAAGTGATTAAAAGCTGTTATAATCTACATAGTCATCCAACTTGTTTTCAGAAACTGAGACCGGTACAGAGAAACCCAAAGATGAAAAAGCTTTGTTAATCAACATCAAAAAGACAACAAAGCAATCAAAACTTGGCCAATTACCCAAATCAATGTTAATGTCTTGTTGAACATATCAAACAAACTCAATTTATGTTCAACATCAAAAGGAGATTCCTTTTCCTTTAGCCACATGAAATTGAATATAAAGAAATAAACAAAATGTAATCTTCACAACTATGTAAGCTGAAAGAAAAGAGAAAGTTAAAAGTTAGCACCAACCTGATGTTAAGAGAAAGCCCTCCTTCCCTCAGAGTGTAATGATTGGTGGGTTGGTTTTGTATTATCATCTGATGAGGAAGAAGATGAGCAGTGACATGGTAAGATTTGTAAATTCCTCTTGGGGAGCCTCGTGCCTGTGAAACCATTCAAATATTGCTCAAGTTTGAATGAACACAAAAGACATGGTAAGATTTGTAATGTGTACAAAGTTCAGGAAAAAAGGAAGACACATAAAAACTGAATACACAAATTTTCAGTACAAAAAAATTACTTCAGTAGTAGGAAAAAAGTCAAATGTAGTTTTCTTTCTTGCAGTTGAGGGAAACCATCTTCCTCTTCTTATCCAAATCACTATGATCATCATCCTTGGAGTTAGAAAATTTCTTGTGAAACACCGGGTCCTTCTTTCTTGTGAACTCCTCAGCCAAGTCTTGATAATGATGAATTGGTGGTAAGTAATATTTTTTCCTCAAGCCAAGTCTACTTCTTTCTTCTTGGCTTTGGCAATTTCAATGTGCTCTTCCTGCAGAATAAAAGAATGACATTGTTTAGTAATAATAGCTCAATTTATATGAAGTCAGGGAAGGCATGATCCTATAAAATTTCAGCCATTGTTATTAAAGACTTACTTTCCATCAATAGCATCCTCCAGTACATCATCGTCCTCGAACGAACTTCGTAACTGACCATTAGCCTTCATATAAATCCAAATGGTAGCAGCTAAATCACAATATGAAATTGGCCAATTACAAAATTGAAAGAATGAAACCAATTAGTGACAAAATATACTCATTAGTCACTGTGAACAACATACTTTGTGTGAGAGCCTGCAACTTGGTGGCCTTCCTTCAAGTTTTCAGCTGCAAAGAAAACCCAAAAAGGCAATTAGCCGTGAAGAAACTGAAAAGAAATTGACATAGCATTTCTTGAAGTACTTGTGTCCATGTTTCCTTTCAACTGAAATATTTATCAAAGGTATCACATAATGCACATATTTCCAACTTAACAATTTATATTCTTTGTATATGAGAAATTCAAGTAATTAGATAGCTTAGTTTTCTGACATTTATGCTGCACATCGTACAATTATTATCCCTAGAAGTGCAAAAGCACACAAAATGACACCAACCATGCAGCAGGAGAATATATTTTACTACCACAGTGAGGCTTAATCCCACAGTGATGATTGGTCCAAACACTAAATGATTAGTTCACAAATCAATTGGATTATTCACAAAGCAAATGGTACAATACAATCATTCATAAGTAGGTTGCAGAGACCCAACATGCAGAATCAAATCTAATGACTTAGTGCAAAAACAAAGCAAATAACTTCATCAGCGTCCTAATCCTTACTCCAAGGGCAAAAATTTAATTCAATCAGCTGAAACCCAAAGTTATATCCAACTGAAACACATAAAAGACTCGAATTGATAACTAATGCTATGAAAAAACCAGCCTTCACACTCAGAGTCTTTAGTTAAGGGCGGTCCGAAAGCCGTTTTGAATTCCTCTGATTCTTTTGTACCCGGGCCCTTAGTCTTTGGGAAATTTGATCACTCGCTTTCGTTGTGAATTCTTCTCCCATTTCCTCCAGAATCGCCTTCCTTCTCCTCGCCCAAATCAGTCACACACGCAGGAATCTATCACAAAAACACCAAATCAGACAAATACCCAACAACTAAGTGCTAAATCGAACAGAAACGAACAGAATGATGACATGCAGAACCTATCGCCCAACAATTACACTACCTCCGGATGCGCAGAGCTCAGCCAAGAACGAATAGAGAGAGAGATGATCGGGTCCATCAGTTCAACACTTATTTATACGTAGGTCAAACAGAATAGCGTAATTAAGCCAAGAATGGAGGGTAAAAACCGTCATTTCATATTACCGGCTCGGCTCGAGCCAGCACTGTTACTAAGCCGATAAACAGTTAACTGAGAATTAGAAGTTTATAAATTTGTATTCTTTGTATGAAGGGTCTAGAGTTGGTGGGGGGTTGTGGGATATATGGTTTTTGTTATATGCTGGACTTGGTGTTTGCCCAGGTTGTAGGAGTGTGACTATGCATGAATCTGGGTTGATGTGTTTCTGGGTTACTATTCTTCATGTTCTTGAGGGTTGTCTAATAAAGGGGTAGGTTAGATCTGACTATTACTATTAATTTGGGTTTTAGACTGTTTGAGGGATGCTTAGCATTATAGAGATTTTGAGCAATAAGGACTCTAGGTCTAACGTGTCACTTGACGCCTTTGATAGTGTTTTCATTAACTCACTACATCAGTCTGCCCTTGCAAGAACCTCACTGCTCAACCCTCTTGACATTCAGCCCCTACAAACCATAGTAGGAGATATGGGTGCACATGTGTTGAACCGTGACGCTCGTGCTGAACCTGTCGCTCACAAGGAAGAGGCTGCCAGGCACCAGAGGGATGAGCATGCTGAAAGCAATAGTGATGCTAATGCCTCTCATGAGGGAGGAGAAGATTCTGATGATGGGATTGACGATGACTTCTTATGGGTACGGTACCGGTGTTGATGAACCAGGCAAGTCTATGACGGTGCAAGAAATTATGAAGATGAAAAAGATTTACAAAATTCCTGGCATGGTCAAATTAAGCCCAATAGAGGTTAACGAGCGTGCCTCTGATTTGGCAGAGGGGTATGCGGCTGTTCACAAGGTCGTGCTTCGTGTTGGCATGAGGCTACCGTTGATTCCCAACTTCCAAATCCTCTTGTGCGAGTCACAACTTGCCTTTGGCAAGGTTTCTCCAACCATGTGAAAGATACTCTTGGCCATGAATACATTGGGGAGGTTATCGGGGTGTGAGGATTCTACCGTGGTGGAGGTTCTGCATTTTTACTACATGTTGTATGTCCATCAGGTCAATTGTGGTGGGACTGTGTATCTAATGCGGCACGCTAAGGATTACTGAGAATGCCCCTAACTCCGCATCTCCTTAAGAGATGTCTGTGTGGCGACCAAAAATTGAGAATATAATAGGAGGGTGAACAAGAAACTGCCAACCTTTGGGGTTAAATCCAAGTTCCAACCAATGATATGTTTACTTTCTTCCTTACATGAATGTTGTTTTGTGACATACCTATGTGTTGTTTCTAACACAAGATTATGTCGCCCTTTGTAGCTAGTAGGCGATATGAGCTAAACGCTCGTAAGGATTCTTCAGCGCCTTGTATACCATTCAACAATTGGCTTGAGTTGTGGTGCCATTCCTTCAAGAGGATGAACCACGACAAGAAGACATTTGATAGAGCCGAGAATGAGTCGATGAAGTCTGGCGGGCACTTAAAGAACCAGCTCATTACCTCACCATCTAATGTCTTACTAAATAAATGGCACAGGGTTGCGTCATCAAAATCTTAGTTGTTGGTTACCTTATTGAACGTGTCCATGTGGACAAAAGGATTCGTCAAGCCGCTGTACTGGGCGATCTTTAGCCTTTTTTATGCTAACCTGATGGTTTGCAGGATTCTGGCGGTAAATGAGCCTGTGCGTGTAGCAAATAGTGGACTGGTGATTGGTGCTAGAGTGCCTGTCTCTGCCCAGAGTAATGTTTCTTCTAACTCCCGCAACTTGTCGAGAATCAAGGCGGTGGCATCAACGGTAGGTCTTGGGTATGATTGATTTAGAATTAGGGGTTGTCGCTGGTAGGTTTTCCGCTGCTCTGGGTTGGCTTGCGCTAAAAGAGTTGTCAAGTAAGTCTAAGTCTGCTACTTACTCATGCACCAATCGTGGCAGAGGTGTTAGTCCTAGTCCTACTAGCTTAGGTGGGTTTAATGAGATTCCTATGTGCACCATTGGCGCCAGTATCACCCTGTTTCCAGCATTTGCATTAGGTCTTGTACTATGCGAGTATCCGCTTTGTGCTGGGTTGTCGTTGCCTCCTAATGCCTTTTTCAGTTCGTCAAATTTTGATAGCAATTTCGCCACTTGATTGAGAGCTGCTGCCTTCTGCTAGTCCCTTATCAAAATAAAGAAAAAAAGAAACACTAAGCCTTTCAACATTAGACTCAGAAATCTCATACTTTCATGCAAGGTTCTAAAAATAGCTAGGCGATAGTCGGGCGGTGAGTAGGGGACTAGGGCCTAAAGGCCTAGGTGGGGCCTAGGCGGTTTTTGTATTTTTATATTTATATATATATATATATATATAATATACTAATCATATTGTAATTTTGCATATCAAAGTATTTTGCTAATTTAATTAATCATAAAATGTAACTATTGTTAAAGGAAAAACACATTATGTGCCTTCGTCAAAGTGACTGATGAAGAAAGAATCAAGGAATTAGCGATTACCATCAATCAGCAAGGATTACAGATCGATCAGCATTTAATGTCATCATTGTAATTGATATTTCCATTGTAATTCCCTCCCTATATAAAGGGACAATGAAATTAAATGAGTAGACAAATTCTAATTCCATTTTACTTTTACAACTATCACATTTACCAATGAAGGAGTGCCCACTTGCAAGAGGATTGGTGGAAAGATATCCTAAATTGAACACTCCACATAACCCGACGAAGCTAGTCTTCCATAATTGTTATTAAAATTGAAAACTACCCAAACAGCGTCGTTCAAGAGGATCAGATTATTAATCATTAAAGCAACGTCGTTCTTCGTGCTCATCGCAAAAAAAGGGAGCTGAAATCTACACTCCCAAAATTAAAATCCACAGTCCCTTTTAATTTTTTAGTATTATTTCAACTCCACTATTTTTTTACTTCCTAAAATGTCCCTATGTTAAAATATTGTTTTCTTTTTCTTTTTTCTCTCAATCAGACATCTATATATAAATATATAACTTAGAATCTTCCATTAGAAATCATTAGTTTTGTCAAACATCTACACATCTGTCTTAGAATCTTCCATCTTCCTTGTAGATCAGAATCCATTAGATTTGTTTTTCCTACAACTCTTAAACATCTATACATCTATCTTATACATATGCAACTCTTAAACAAACACTTTCACACCAAAGAACAAGATAGAAGACATATAGCATTAATGTGTGTTTTACATAATAATATGTCATATAAAAAACTCTTATATGCTGCGAGAGATAAAAAAGAAGATAACTGATTTCGAGCCATGCTCATTATCAAAATTCAAAAATGTAGTTCTATCTTTATATTCATCTCGCATTCACACCAATACTTCATCTTTTTAATAAAAGTCCAGTCTTCCATCCAAAAACCTGTAGTAAAGAGAAAAACAAAACTAATCATCAAAATGAAAAACCCTTATATCAAACAATCACTCCAAATGAAAAAAGAACACATTACTAAGCTGAATGTTTCTTCTTAAGTCCTCCAGGCCACAAAGGAAGAACAAGAAGAAATTACAGTAAAAAGAAACTAAACAACAAAACTCCTTCCAAACACCCTAAACCGTTTGTGGCTTTTGCCTTTTTTTAATGAATTTCCTGATTTTAAAAAAATAAAAAATCCTCCAGACCACTAATGTTCATCAAGCATTACACCAAATACAAACAGATTTTTATCATGTTGTATTGCCTAATTTCATAATTGAATAACCTGATTCGGAGTTAAGAGAACAGATGTGCCAATATTCTCAACAAACATGGGTTCCAATGCACTTCTACAATGCCAAGAAAATAAGAAAAGATAGAGTCTTTGACAAATACAAACTAAATTCAAGTTTAACCCAAGACAAAATTAGATACAAAACAGAGATATTAGAAGCAATGGCTGAATATGAGCAGCAGCTAGTAGATATGAGTTATGTACCAGCTAGTAGATATATTGTTATGCACCAGCTAGTAGATATAGAGACAACAACTCAAGTCAAAATATGAACAGCAACCAAAATATAGTGACAGATAATTATAGCTAGTTTTTGTCCAGAATGGTGAACATGAACAATCATCAACTTTCTCTTACTTACTATTTGAACCGTACTTGAAACCAACAAAAGAATTAAATATAAACTAAATATGTTAGACATTGTTATTGAAAACATACGGAGGTTTCTATCTCTTCTATTGCTGGAAATTAGGTCAAAGTGATGAAATCAATGAATTTACTTTTTGCAAAATTCACTCCCAAACATGTGAGTCATAAAAAAGAGTCAAATTTAACAAAGCCCATAGCAATCCAAGATACATAAACCAAAAATTTTAACAGAAAATTGAATTTAGTTTATCAAAATTACTCAAAATTAAACCTTTAGATTAAATCAAGCTAAGATAAGTACCTTATGTTTGCATTTGTTGGAGATGGAGGTTTAAGTTTTCTCTCTGCGAAATTGGCCATGTCGACCCATGGTCTCGAAGTTCAAATCTCAAAACTTGAAACGGCAAGGAAAAGAATGAAAAATCAGTGTAGAATTCGATATAGGATCAGGCTAGGTCAATTCAACAAAATCCTCGCATCAATCCCTTTGGGTTGATCTCAACGTCTTCTGTCAGTAGCACTCTTGATTGGATTGGGTTGGCCTTAGCGTCTTCTGTCAGTAGCACTCTTGATTGGATTGGGTTGGCCTCAACGTTTTCTACCAGCAGTACTCTTCGCGAACCAAAAGTTTTGCTGGAGAAGAGAGAGGAAGAAGAGAAAAAGAGAGAAAGTAATAGAGAATTACTGTCGTGGTGTTCCTAGATAAGGAAGAGAGAAAAACAAAGAAAAAGGAAAATAAAACAATTTTCTGACATAGGGATATTTCTGGAGGTAAAAAGATAGTGGAGATGAGATAATATTATAAAATTGAAAGGGAGTGTTGATTTCAATTTTGGGAGTGTAGATTTCACCTCCAAAAAAAAAATGTCGTTCTTCGTCATCGTCTTCCTCCTGCAATTTTGCGCATTCCAGTCAATTCTATAGACCCAGTCACCCACCTTAGATCTTCCAAATATTGAAGTTGTTTGGACCCAAAATGAACATTTTGGCCTGACAAGGCACGTCTTGGAGAAATTGAGGCAATGTCAGTGGCTCAAGCTATATATTGTCGACAAGCTATATATGCGAGTTGCAAGAAAAGAAAATGATGAAAGCATGGAAATGAAAAGCCAACTTTAGCACATTTTCCTACTTCGGCTATGAGAAACCGAGCTAAACAAGGAAAGAGGGGCCGAAGACTAACCAAACAAGATTCAAATAAGCTGAAACTTTCCAGATTAATACTAGACATCCCAAGGATAATTTCTTATGAAGAGTGCAAGATCTAATTTTGAGTGGAAGGCCTTCAAACAATCAGTCCAATTTTCTACAGAAGCAAAACTGGAAAACTGGACCTGTAAGAGGTCCAGCAGAATTTTCGGCCCAACCGCATGGAATAAAGCTCTGAAAATTTGTCAGGATGATCTACACTCATAGTGGAACATTTTTTATAAAGAAGTCGAAGGCTCATTCTGAAGTCTTGTTAGAGAAATAATTGAAGGAATAAAGGGGCAGAAACTGACCTAAAACCAGCTCAATATTCACATGTTCATGTTTCCTACCCACATGAAGAAAGCTAGATGCTTTTCTTTTTTTCCTTGGATATATTTTTCTACTACAATCTCTTTAATAGATCATCATCACTTCCATGTTTCTGCACCTTCATGCTTTGCTTTCATTTCATCATTTCTCTATCTTTTCCATATTTTACAAATCACTTTCATACTCCACTTTCATTATTTTTCTTCCACTCATCATTTCACTCTTCTTTTTCTTCCCTATATAAACACATTCTCCTCTCATTCTAAAACACACATTCACAACAACATCAAAACATCTCTAAGATGATCTAAGTTCTCTCTAGAGCAACCTCTCTAAGAGCAACTCCTCTCCGTCTCTTTCTCTTACCGGTGATCACACTCCTAGTCCTAGTCTTCTCAGAAGCTGACTTTCAGTGCCACCAAACCCTCTGCCAACGTACTTCGGTCCTAGTCTCCTCGGGACCCGACGGTAGTGCCGCGACCACAACTGTTACAGAACCAGCCAAGCAAGGGTAACGCCCTAGTAACCCAGCCAAGCTAAAGTCACGCTTTAGCAAGTTCTCCTCATTTCCCAGTGGTTCTCGCTCTGCTCGATCTACAACATCGAGTATCGATTGTGATTTTCAAGAAGCTCAGTAAAAGTCCTCGCCACGAGGCACAAAGAATCCCACGACTAGGTTGGTGCTCTCCTCGTCCACAATCTCTTGAAAGAAGTCAGGTCAAGGGACACCCCCGACGACCGCACCGGAACGGTGCTGGCACGCCCGCGCAGAAAAGAGACTGTTGACCAGCTGCAACAAAACTGGAGCCAAACAGAAGTATCATAGCCAAAGGCAAGCTTACCCACCCTTGCACTCCACTGAGTTTGCCATGGCGGTGGGTACGGGAGACAGAGGGAGAGGAGAGAGAGATAGATAGCGATCGAAATTGGGTCGCGGTGAAGACCGCCTAGGCACCTAGGACCCGCCTACATCTTAACCGCCTAGCTCTATCGATTTTCAAGAAATTGAGTCGGTCACTTGCCGTTGAGCGCCTAGGTGGCGCCTAGGCCGACTTTTTGAACATTGCTTTCATAGCATCAAGATTAGCACAACTACCAAGAATCAATCCAACATTTATTCAAGAGTCAACAAAAACATATAACTTGACATATAAACATGTAGGACACCGGGGCAACATTGGTGATATTAATCTCAGCATGCTTCAAACAAGTTATGACTCAATTCCTCACCAATTTACCCTCTTTCTTCTCTCAAATTCATTGGCTCATGCATAAGCATATATTCACTCAAGTTATATGTGAGAGAGATAATATATAAGACAAATAAATAGCTCACATATAAGAAAGAAAAGCACATATTATAAGTTTTTTTTTCAAAGATCTCATGAAAGATATCAACTACTTGCACAAATGGAACCAAGCCATAGGTTCAACTCTTATGACTCATCTTCACAAATCAAAGGCTGGTCTTTTCAAGGATCAAAGAGGTTTTCTAATTAAGGTTGTAATGGGGCCAAGACTTAGGATTTATAGAAACAAAAGGGATAGGAAAATCACTATGTATCCTAAAAACATGGTAGAGCTCTTATTGATGTAAAGAGACAATCTTGAAATTCCACTAAGTAAAAACGTCATAGACTCCTTCAAAGTCTTTATAAAGGGCCAAGTGTTGTTATACTGGGATCATGCTTCGTTCTAAACTTCCTTTGAACACTTGTGAATTGGACAAAGACCAAATTTTTCTTAAATGGGTCTTCCAAGTCGAAGTCCCAGTTTGAGATTGTTGTGCTGTCTAGAAGTGATTTTAGTTTTGTAGTCGTCAAAGTGCTTTTAGTTATGCTGTGAGAAAAAACAGTAGAATGCTTCGTTTTTTAAAATTGCTATAAGATTGAAAAGCAATTTCAGACTGTCTAGTAAATTCTGTTGAAAATGTTTTGATCGTGCATGATTACCAAAAAAGATGTGAATACTAAGAGTGTTTTTTTCTTTTTCTTTTTTGAGATAAGAGATAACTATCATTAATAGATGCAAGAAACGGCATATTACATTAACTCCACGGCTTTGATCTTGTCTTTAGACCAAAGTTCTAAAAAACGCTAGGCGCTAGTCGGGCGGAAGGCCGGGGACTAGCGCCTAGGGGCCTAGGCGGTTTTTTAATTTTATTTTATTTTTATTTTTATAACATATAATTATATAAATAGCACATAGTATTGGACTGATATGTCAATAGAATCAACTTCTGGTACTCATTATCTGTCTATCACAATATGAGAGGGTGTCCATATAGTATCACTTCTGTTATCCAAATTCTGTTAATCAAACAGCAGCACAACATCATCGATTCATGGATGATACAACATACATAGCATTCATGAATGACAAACCCAGTCACTGGGATAGACATTATCACAGTACATATTTCAACTTCAACTCTTGAAGTCGAAAACTACAGATTGAAAAGTCGGGTTCGCATCCCGGGCAGTTCAAGTGTTTCATATATGCTTGTGTGATGTATGGAGGGGTACATAAAATATGTACAGAGGACAAGTATGCTTTATGCAGATAGGATTCTATTAGTAAAATTTTGTTTTCTGGGCAAACAATTATCAGTTGAAATAAGTGTATCAACTCACAGAAGCATCAAACATATTTAGAATCAATATCAATATTAATTCAATCCAACATTCCAACCAAAAACAATATTCCATAATCATTATTCAAACCAAAAGCAACTAAGCAAGGCAGCAACTTACCCAGAAATTGAAGATTTCTGAATCGATTCAATCGAACCAAGAAGGCAAGAAGGCGACCAGTTGAAGGCGAGGCTGGCGAGCTCGATACTTGAAATGAAAACCAGAAATTCATAACGATCTAAAACCCACAACAGATCAATTCAAAACCCACAACAGATCGATTCAAAACCCAGAAATTGAACTTACCAATTCTGCACAGACGGAGAGATGAGTCGTGCGGCCTTGCCGGAGAGATGGAGAGAGGTCGTGCCGCGGTGCCGGAGAGAGAGAGAGCAAAGACGGCGAGTCGACGACAGTGAGAGTGTGAGACAGAGGTTAGGTTTCTACTTCATACTTTGAGAGTTTGAGTTCGAGACCTTCAGTTCAACTTTGATTTCATTAACAAAAAAAAAAAAAAAAAAAAAGCAACGCCCAGCGCCCAGGATGACCCGCCTAGGCTCCGCCTAGCTCGACAAGGAGGCCAACTTTCTACCCAGCGCCCAACTCTACCGATTACCCTAAAATCCGAACGGTATGGAGGCGCCCAGTGCCTAGGCGCTGCCTAGGCCAATTTTTAGAACCCTGCTTTAGACCAAGCAAAACAAAAGACCTGATTAACACTGCTCATTAATTCCATTAAGCTTGTTTATTAAAACGAGCCTACAAGTAAGAAAAACCAGTTAGTTGAAATTCAATCTTGCAGGCTACAAAAACTAGACTCCTAAATTAGGGAAAGGCTCAGACCCAAAAAGACCTAAACCTTAGCCTAATACAATGCAATAAATTTAAAAGATCCTAGCCCACTAAAAAACCCTAGCATCCTAGCAAACTAGTTGCACCGCCATTACTAATACTTACGACACTTACCCATCTCTTGCTGGCAGCCGTCGCCTCTGTCACAATCTCCCGGGACAGATTAATGAGCAAACCACCAACCAAGGAAGAAGTTGCAGGAAAAAATCCCTCCCTACCGATTGTGACAATGACAGAGCCATCGTCAAATGCAAAACCAATACAAGCAATCCAATCCTTTATGTGTATCCTCGAGTATTACAGCACCATATACCAAATTATACCTTTCAAAACCCCTTTGAGATCCAACCGCGAACAAAAGAGCAAGATTGAGGGAGTGAAGGGGGAAGATAACGAAGATTTATGAGGTTGACTAGGTGATGGAGAACAGGTTGAAAAAGCATCACTAGGTTTGCTAATTTCAAGAGAATCAAGCTTAGAAATAGCACCAAGAACGACACTGCATCGGAGAGAGAGCATAATTTTTGCATAGGGTTCAATCTTTCCATGTTTAATGTCAGTAATGTCCACACAGTACTGGTAACCAATTCAATTTTTTATTTTATTATTATTATTTTTTTATCAAAAGAGAATTCATTCAATAGCTTTGTAAAATTATATCAAGAAGCATATAATGGCCTCATTAAACCTTACTATACCACACTTCAATTAAAGACTCAATTACTTAATTTCTCAACTAGGGTTGGATTAAACCATTCCAAGGTCATCCTCCACCAAAAAGTAGGAAAAAGTAGAGAAAGAGCAAATCTTGACTCCTTACAGGTTACAAATCCAATACCAGCTGGCACAACAAGTACACCAACGCAGCACCTGTTAGGTTTGGTGCCTATCCCTCCTTGTTGGAGATATTTTTCATGGCATGAATGCATGGTATTAAATTGTTTGTGCATTCAAGGTGACAACTTATGCATAGAAAATTGGTGCATGGTCAAGTGCATACATTGGGTATAAATGCCTGGTCAAGTTGATGCATTGGGAAGAAATGCATAGTTAAATTCATGTTTTGACCTTTTTAGTCTTCCTAGGGAGTTAATGTGGGAGATGGGTGGTTGATTCATGTATGAACATTGATGAAGTGAGTCTAGAGACTTCCATCAATGGTATAAATAGATGAAGCTTGTGTAGAGGCAAGAAAGGAGAGGTTAAGAGAAACTCTAAAGGTCTTCGTGTAGAGAAGCAAAGTGAGTTGTGTTCAAGAGTGTGAATAGCTCTTGGGGTAGAGTAATCTTCTAGGTTGAGAGAGGGTGTACAAGGGGTATCCTATTGGATACAAGGGCTCGGGTTGGGCATAATCTTGTACTTGTGTAATTCTCTCATTAGTGAAGGTGAAACTCTCCGAGGACGTAGGCAAGGATATTGGCCTAACCTCATTAAATCTTGTTGTCTTCTTGGCGTGGTTATTTCTTCTTTTTATCTCTACTTCAAATACTTGCGTGGCGGAGGGATCAATTTCCCTAACAAGTGGTATCAGAGCTTCGGCTTATCGGTCGTGGGCTGTTCGTCATGGCAAGTTCTAACATCTCACATTTCAAGGTGGAGCAATATTTGATGGAAAGGGAAATTTCACTCTATGGCAGAGGAGAGTGAAGGACATCCTAGTTCAACAAGGTCTTGCAAACCCTTTGAAGGGAAAGGATGCAAAGCCGGAGAAGATGTCAGATGAAGATTGGGACGAGTTGGAGTCCAGGTGTGTTAGCACTATTAGGCTTTATATTGCTAACAATATTATCAATAATGTTAATGATGTAGATTCAGCACCTGAGCTTTGGGAGAAAATGGAGAAGGTTCATCTTAGGAAAGGCTTGCAGACAAAGTTGAATCTAAAGCAGGATCTCTACAAGCTCAAGATGGGAGAAGGTGCCAGTCTCATGGAGCACATGAATGTGTTCAGAGGATTGGTAGATAACCTAGCACGAGTTGATGTAAAGATTGAGGAAGAAGATCAAGCCCTTCTACTTCTTACCTCGCTTTCCGATTCGTATGAGAATATCATCACTACAATCTTGTATGGTAAGGATACATTAAAGATGGAGGAGGTGGAATCGACTCTCTTAACTCATGAGAAGCGGAGGAAAGCCGATGATTCCCAAGGTTCAGTCTTTGTTGCTCATGATCAGAATCAAAGGGGAAGATCAACTGCCAGGGGATCTAGTGGACATAGCAGGTCTAAATCCAGGGGCAAGGGAAAGGGCAAGCAATTCTACAAGTGCAAGGAGTGGGGACACATAAGGTCGGATTGTCCGTTGTTGAAAGAGAATGATGATAAGGGCTCAGATTGCTCCTTGGTTGGTGTAGCACAAGTTTCAAATGATTTTGGAGAATTTCTCACAGTCTCCAAAGGTAATTACACTTGTTCTCAACGTGATTGGATATTGAATACCGGTTCTTCTCATCATCTTTGCTCCAAGAGAGAATATTTTGATACGTTCCAAGAAGTCCAAGGATTTGTGACTTGGGGTGATGGCACAAGGTGTCATGTCATGGGTGTTGGAATGGTGAAGATCAAGATGTTTGATGGAGCGGTTCGCACTTTGGGTGATGTTGTGTACGTCCCAAGGTTCCGGAGAAATTTAGTATCCTTGAGCCAGTTAGACTCCAAGGGCTGCAGGGTTTCATCAGTATGGGGAGTTATGAAAATATCACGTGGCTGCATGATCCCAATGAAGGGAGAAAAGTGTGGAAGTATGTTCCGTCTGATAGGAAAAACTCAGACCTCGAAGGTTGAAGGGAAACGGTGTGCACAAGGATGCAGGTACCTGAAGCGGGTCTCGTTTGCGAGCATAGCAGAGACTCCAGTTACAAGTTTCCATGTTTCAAATGATGGTGAGAAGGTAAATCCTGCTAGGAAAGGGGTCAAGTCGAGGTCCCTCTTCAGAGTCAACAAGTGATAGTTGTCTCGGGGCAGTTACACATGATATTGGCCGATTGAATCAGGGGGAACTAGGACAAATGCAATTGACTCTGATTATGTGTAACTACGCAACTAGAAGGCCAATGAAATGCTTGTGGGTATAACAAGTTGTGTCTCGGATCGAGATGACTTCAAGGATTGAAGTGGTGGTGCGAAGCTCTCCACCAAAGTCAGGAGGGGGAGATTGTTGGGTTTGGTGCATATCCCTCCTTGGTGGAGATATTTTTCATGGTATGAATGCATGGTATTAAATTGTTTGTGCATTCAAGGTGACAACTTATGCATGGAAAATTGGTGCATGGTCAAGTGCACGCATTGGGTATAAATGCATGGTCAAGTTGATGCATTGGGAAGAAATGCATAGTTAAATTCATGTTTTGACCTTTCTAGTCTTCCTAGGGAGTTAATGTGGGAGATGGGTGGTTGATTCATGTATGAGCATTGATGAAGTGAGTCTAGAGACTTCTATCAATGGTATAAATAGATGAAACTTGTGTGGAGGCAAGAAAGGAGAGGTTAAGAGCAACTCTAAAGGTCTTCGTGTAGAGAAGCAAAGTGAGTTGTGTTCAAGAGTGTAAATAGCTCTAGGGGTAGAGTGATATTCTAGGTTGAGAGAGGGTGTACAAGGGGTATCCTATTGGATACAAGGGCTTGGGTTGGGCATAAACTTGAGCGGTGTAATCTTGTACTTGTGTAATTCTCTCATTAGTGAAAGTGAAACTCTCCGAGGACGTAGGCAAGGACATTGGCCTAACCTCGTTAAATCTTGTTGTCTTCTTGGCGTGGTTATTTCTTCTTTCTATCTTTACTTCTAGTACTTGCGTGGCGGAGGGATTAATTTCCCTAACAGCACCCTGCACTCACCCAGCTCCCAATGTTGCACAAGGGAGAAACCGACCACTACAACCTCTCTAAAGGAATATCTTAAATCTTGTTTGGAAGCTTCAGCCCCACAACCTCTTCCATCCCATACCAACCCCATCTGAACCAGATCAGTGCGTAATAATCCCTGACGCATACTGCCTCCCTCTTCTTGCCTTATCCTGCGCTGCAATCCAGCCAGTAGCCAGACTTGACAGTAATTAAACCTCCCTTTTTTAGTGTAATGCCAAATTAACTTATCCTGTGCACCAGTTCTTGCTTCAAAGTCTAAGAAATGAGCATTTTTAAACTCCACATTCCACTCCTTGTTTTGGTTTAATTAATCTGCAACCTTTTTACTCCTTGGTAAAGAAAGAGGAGAAAACACCTTAAATGTATTAGGTTGAGGGAGCCACTTATCAGGTCAGGGATCCCTTTTGTGAGGTAAATTTTGGATACATATCTTCTTCTTCTTTTTTTTATGACAGAAAGAAAAAACTAAAACACAAAACCTCTACATACTCCCCCTCCCAGCTGATCCAAATGGAACATTGGGGACATAGATAGGGATAAACAAAAGAACCAAACAACATTGTTCTAAGTTGTATGAGTTAGTGAAGCTAGATGATCTGCAACAAAATTAACTTCCCAATAAATATGCCTAAAAATAATGGAATTGAATTGTTGAGCCAAAACGTTGATATCCTGCACGAGGATCCAAATTCTCCTTGGAACCTCACATTTACTGGTTAGAGAGTCAATCAGTAATTTGGAGTCACCTTCAACTATGACATCTGGGTACATATGTAGCCTTGCCGTATGTAAACCATCTCTTAACGCTGAGATCATTTTCTTGATCACTTTAATTCTCTTAGTTCCTTGTATGGTATGGCTGATTGTATTTGACAATTGATTATTTTCTCAAATTATATTTGTGTGTACACACAGTACACAGTACACACACTGCATTTATATGTATATATATATAATGATTTGCATGTGTCACATAATTAGAGGCAATATTACACGTTCACACACTGCAGTGATTTACTCTTACACAGTATTTACAACTTTCGAGCAAACCTGATAGAACACGTCTGACTAGGAGAAGGATAGACGGAGGGTTGAAAGTCTGAAAGAAGCCTATGCGATTGTAATTAGCTGTGCATCTAAATCAACCTTTACATGTGTGTTTGTAGTAAATGAAACTATTGCAATAATTCCATAGAGTGGACAGAATTTAATAATGGATAATGTATGAAATCATCAAGAAAACATATCAGTTGTTAAATACAATCAGCCATACAAGGAACTAAGAAAATTAAACTCAAGAAAATGATCTGCATCCAAAAGTCACCTCACAAATGGATAGAGATCGATTACTCTGGAGGAGTCTAAATTCATAGTAGTTGCTTCTTAACAGCTCAGATTATTCAACCAGCGTCCATGGTTTTTCAACCAGTAAAAGTTCAACTTTATATTATGAAGGCATGCATAAAACAGATAAGATAACAATGAAATGCATATTGCTTGTGCATGATTTTACTTTTAAACGAAAGATAGAGCACCCTTATATCAAAGAGATTACAGATCAGTCTGCTTTACTTTTACATGCCATAGGAGTCAGGACTCGTGCAGAGTTCTAGCACCCGGCTGTGTGTATCATGAAACAATGTGGGATAGGGACGCTTAACATGTGCATGATGCACTGTTGTTTCTACAACATACACAAATAGGTTTTCGTTTTCATCTTCTGAGTTCAAGGAAACTGCATGTACCAGAAAATATTTACCTGAATAAGAAGGTGAAGAAACCCTCATGTTCTGGAGCCTGGAGGATATAATCTGTTTGCTTATCATTGTTCAAATGAGGATTTAGGATGGAATCCCTCCTGGAGTCTGCTCTTAGTTGTATTGCCACAAGGAAAATGCCCACCAAGGTCAAATGCAACTGCTCGAACCTACTTTTTCCACTTTTTGCTTGACCAGATCTAATTGTCTTCACACACATATACTATATATATATATATATATATATATATGTATGTATGTATATATATATAAATGTATGTATATATATGTGTGTGTGTGTGTGTGTGTGTGTGTGTGTATATAAAGATTTTATCCAGAGCGGAGCTCCACTTTGAAATTAACGTGTGAATCGAAGTTCGATTTTTGGGTCACTTTTCGGTCGTATATCCACATCTCGACCGTCCAGTTTTTAGGTACTAGTGTATAGATCATATCTGTAAATTTTCAGCCAAATTGATGATCGTACTCGCTTAAACCAATGGACGGATTGAATCTGTCAACCTGAACCGTACTAGCTTTAAGGCAATTATCAATGCCTTAACTATCATCATTTTGGCTGATAATTTTCATAGATGATTTATACACTAGTACCTAAAAACTGAACGGTCGAGATGTGGATATGCGACCGAAAAGTGACCAAAAACTCGAACTTCACACGTTAATATTTATATATATATATATATATATATATATATATTCAAGTGAAATTTGATGATAGATAGTCAGAAAGTTTTCTTTATTGCTTCTTATAAATATATCACATATAGGACTGCTCTGCACCTGATTTGTTTGCTTCATATATAATACGAGCTATTAGGGTACTCTAATTGCCAAACACCTTAAATGAGCTCACTAATTTTATTCAACTTTGTTTTTTTTTTTTTTCTGAGAATGTACTAATTTTATTCAAGGGTTTTTGTCCATTTACCCCATTTTTAGAGATTTTTTTCCCACTTACTCCATTAAGTTTTTTTTAATTCCCTCTTACCCAAAATACTCTAAGGAGGTATTCCCATATACTCCATGAATATTTTTTTTTAATACCATTTTACCTTCACCTTTGTTACTTAGAGAGAGAGAGAGAGAGAGAGAAACCATAGGGGACTTCGCCGGAGCCCGTTCACCGGTCAACGGAATCCTGCGAAAGTTGGCCGGATACCGGTCACCGGCTCCCTCCCACCGGACTTTTCAGTAAACCTCACTGGAAAGGTATACTGCCCCAATAGACATCTATTGCCCCCCAATAGAAGGTCTATTGCCCTCCAATAAAAGCCTATTGCCCCTCAATAGACGTCTATTACCCAAATAGTCTATTGCCCCCTAATAGACGTCTGTTGCCCTCCAATAAACGTCTATCAGCCATGTATTGCCCCCCATAGACGTCTATTACCTTCCAATAATACTTTCGGTTGCCACAATATGAACTAATCTCTCAAAATTTAGACAATAAAACTTTGTTTAAAGAAAAGCACTCTCTGATACTATCATAAATATCCTGGTTTTTATCCAGCAAAATTGGGTTTTGTTTGTTTTCTAGAAAGTTTTGGTGCTTTTTGAGCTGAATTGGTGATGTGGTCCTGTGTGCTTCTAAGTATCATGACATTCCTGTGGTTGTCGAAGCTTCTGCACGCTATGATCTGAAGAAAGGCATTGAAGGATGCCTGGGGAAAGAGTCCAAAAGACTTCATGGAGAGTCAAAAAGGAAGCATTCATTGATATTGATAATAAGCTACCCCAATTTCATGTGTGGTAGACAAAGAGGTTTAGAAATGGTAGTTGTGATTTGTGAGTATAAAATTGTAGCTTAAAAAGATAAATGCGAAAGACTAGATGCATTTAGAAACTACCTGGGGGAAGCCTTTCACACAGTTAGTTAATGCTATGCTTGCAGGAAGTGTTATATTTCGGGTGACTGAGGATAGCTTGATTGATAGCCTAAGAGTATGCATGAATCTTGCCTCAATATTGACAAAGTTTGCTGGTAAGCAAACTGTAATGAACCATTTCTAGATTGTTTGTATGCTTCCTTCCCTTTTTTTCTTTTTCATTTCTTGCATCTTTTGCCTGACCAATTGAATTGGGATTATGTATATACAGGGTGTTAATAGTCCATGGATCAGCTAATAAGTCCACTCCAGTTGAAGATGCATTTGATTTTGCCAAGATCATACCTAATCACAAAATACATATTATCCAAGGAGCTGATCATTGTTACACGTCGAATCAACCTGAGTTGGACACAGTTGTTGTGGACTTCCTAAAGGCAGCTCGGCAGCAGGACAAGGCTTCTTCCAACTAGCTAGGCACTCTATACCTATCAATCAGCATGTAACTTATTGTTGTGTATGTCCTGCGGTCATTAGATTGTTGATTCTTATCTTTATGATGCTAAATTCTTAGATCAACTTATATTAAACAAGCAGAGGACTAATATGTTCTTTATTATTTCTGTAATATGTGAAAGAATCCCAGAAGTTTCTCTGGCAGCCCAATCAAATTCATTTCCTTCCTTCATTTCTTATCGAAATATGAATATTTGATCAAAATTTACAATGAGACTGCTAAGCAGTAAGAGATACAACATATGTGAAAAGAAGTATATTCCTTCTAAGTTCTAAGACTATGCCTGAACCTAAGACCGGTTTTTTCTTATGAAGGGCATTAGACTAGCCTTGAGCTGCTGAAGGTTACTTCCTGCAGTTTGAGTAGATGATGGTGCTGAGGAGTTGAAGTTGTGGACCAGATGTGAGACTTCATGTATGGCTTCTTGGCAATTATTAAGGGCAATGGCTATCGGAGAGGTTTCAAGAGCACTTAGGATCACAGAATTGGGGTTCTGAGGAAAGGTGAAGATTTTTTGGAGTTGCCAAATTACTTGTTCAAACCTGTGGAGCAATCCATCCACATCATGAGCAGCAAAAGGAGCATGTAGCATTGCATTTCCATTGTTATGTAGAAGATCCTTGGCAGTTGTATAGCCCCATGTAGAAATTGGAAGATTGGTGCACATTACCAATGTTTGATCAACCATTTGCAATCTTTTAATTGTGGCTTCCCCGAGACCATTCTGAATGTGAATATGGGGAACATGATATCCAACATTAATTCAATGGACATGCAATAATCATCGAAATTTTTCGATGTAAAATCTCCAGCATTGTCAAGACTTATTTACTTAACAAGATGATCCAGTTGGGAGCCCGTAGACAAATACTTTGTGCTGGGAGTTTAGCATAAGCAGCATTATGAGTTGACAAGAGTGTAGCATTTGACTAGCGTGTCGACATGTCAGCTAACTCCAAAAAGTATCTAAATGGTCTGCAAGGTGGTTGAATAGATCCACAAATATTCACTTGGATTCAGTGTAAAAATGGAATAAGTTCTTTTATATCATTTGTGTAGGACGATCTTGGTCATAATTTTTCTAAGGAACAGGCTATGCAAAACGAGTGATGGGCCTTAGAAGTAACCAATGTGGATTTTGGTTAGGCCATGGCACCACAATTGGCGGTTGATACAGATTGGGAGACTAAGACGCCACAATTGGCGTTAGAAGTATGTGATTGCCGCAGGGGAACGGTTGTTGCGGCAGTTTGAAGGTCTCCGTAAATCAACTTTTGTTTCTTGCTTCATGTAGCTTGAAAGAAAAGATGTCCCTGTGAAGTCTTAAGAATACAGATCATCATATCACGATTAGGATGACCTAACATGTCTTGTCAAAGCCAATATGTGTTAGAATACCATAAGTCATCTCTTATGATATTGTTGGATTCAATAACTCGAATAGTGGTAACGTAAAGTCCACTAGAGAGACATATAAGTTTCTCTAAGATGCGCTTATCTTTGCAATCATTAGAGGTAATGCAAAAGAATTCATTCCGATTTTCATAATGTGTTTCTGCATGATATATGCTCACTCGAAGATCTAAAGCTCGAGAGGATTATTTCAGTTCTAAGAGCGTAGAGAGTTTTTGTGACAGTGATTATGGTTCTGTTGGGCAAAACAAATTGGGCCATCCCATGGTCCTAGATCAATTGTGATGTGCCTACCATATTTGTCACAGAGGAAAATGTAGGCATCATATCCAAAAGTAATTGCCTATGGTGGAGAACAGTGTGCGTAGTTGCTGTTGCACTATCCGCTAGACATTGTAATTCTCCGGAGTCCATTCCTAATAAACAAAGCTCGAATTGAAAATAAAGTCGAGAGATGGAATAAAAACTCAAATTTTATTCATGAATAAGCCAACAAATTACATCAAAAGTTTTGAATCAAAATCTAATCCAAATAAACTCATGCAATAGTTGTTACTCAATTTTTTCAGTAACTTTAATCAGCCGCGACCAGGTAAGGTAGGAAGCGATTTTGGTGGAACGAAGCTCACTTGAAAACACTTCTCTAGCTCACTCAGACATTGACTAGACATTGCATTTAATTGGATGAGCCTAGTCGTAAAAGAGTTATAACCAATTGTGACTAATAGAGTTATATGGCAAATGTCATTACAAACATTCTTAGAAAATATAAACTCTAATAAAAAATCTACGACATCCATGTTATCTTTGCCAGATTTGAAGTCATCCACCTTTAAATCTATATCTTGATCTTCAAGTTCTGCTTGATAAGCTTCTCTCCAAGCTCTATATGTCGCAGCAACTTTGTCAGATACATGACATAATTTTGCCAAATGATGAGTTGCTCCACATCAAAAACATACTTCATCATTGTAACTCGATTTATGGTTGATCTCTCATGATTGAGGTGCATTATTTGCAGGTGAATGATGGCCCTTAGGACCGGCCGCGACAACGGCTCCTTTATTCCCACGACGGCCTCCACAACCTCCGGTCCGCTTCTGGTGATTTTTTTTCTGAGTAGAGCGATTGTATAGACCAAATCGTCCGGATTGGTTACCCTTAGGTTTAGGGTCTCGCTCACGGCGACCTCCCTTAAGTGCGCCATTATAATTCGACTTCTGAATTTAGTGCCAACAGGTCCTGAATTATAATCCATCACAAGAATGTTGTAGTATTTTTCAGCTACAGACCTTACTGAAATCAACTGATGAAATCTTGTGTTCCGTCCAACATTTATATCTATTTGATATTGCTTAACTACCATCATAGCAGAGACGGGGAAGGTAGAGAGAGTCTTCTCAATCAAAACATTCTCTGTAATAGTCTGATTACAGAATTGCTTCATTGATCTGATGCGAAACTATTACAGAATTGCATCATTGATCTGATGCAAAGAGTTTCCTAATTGTATTCAAGCACTGTCTTGAAATCAGCAAAGTGGAGATTATTCCACCATTCTTTCAAATCGAGAAGTAGTAGGGAGTCTTGCACATTCCCAAAACGCTCTTCAAGCGCAAACCCTTAAATTTCTAGAGTTCTCAACTGTATATTCGAGTTGAAGCAAGTCATCCATATGGCGTATCATCAAAATGAGGGTTCTTGCATCATTTGTTGGGAATCGCTGAGCCACCAAATCTCAATTTGGTGCTTGGATCGTAGATAGAATCCCTTTTGCTTAGAGATGGTTTTGGACATCACTTTCCCACTTGTGGTATCTGACAACCCTGAAATAAAGAGAAAACAGGAACATATTAGTTTTGGAGCCTAAAACTCTTCCATGAAAAGAAGGTAAATTTTTGAGCGCAAGATCACTACTAAGAAATTAATTTCAGGTACCCAATACAATTTCTTTAGGAATTCACTCTTTGTGGCCCTATAGTATCAGTTTTGAACAAGCGAACTCATCTCCGGGTTTGTTTTGGCTTATTCAGTGCATTGTCCCTCCACAATTTCTCACTCTCTTATCTTATTCCCCGACAGTGAGAAGCAGAAAGAAAGCAGCCGAGAGAAAAAGAGAGAGAGAAAGAGAAGAGAGAGAGAGAGAGAGAGAGAGGGTACGTATCAGTGCAACCCAGCTACAACCGATTGTTACATCAATGTTTTCCTCCATGATCGAGAGATAGAGTCGTCGTTTGGAGGAGTTTTTGATGGTGCAACCCAGGTATTATTGCAAGCTCTTTCTCACCAATTTCTTTTTTGGGGGTTTTTATAATTTTTTGATTTTTTTTTTTTGGCATCAGACGGAGCTTTGTTGCTTGCGATTTGCGAATTTGGATTTTTATCAAGGTAATTGTGGTCAGATCATCGATGCTTTGGTTTTGTTCCTTTTCTCCAGTTGCTTTTGATTAGGGTAATTAGGTGGGCGGGTTCTGGGTTTTTACTTGATGCATGTTATTTTTTTGTGCAGGAATAGATTCGGCAAAGAAGACCTCATTTGGTAAGTGTTCTTGCTGTCTAGACTTTTGTTGAATTTAGCATGAGAATTGTCGGAGAAATCATGCTCAAGTTTAAATCTTTAGAAATTTTTTGATAAGGTTTCTTTTTCTGAGAACTCTGGAGGATTAATTTCTTTGAAGTTGTAAGTTTTGAACTTTTTAGTACAATTTTAAAGCCATGGCCACAGAGTAGAGTACAAAACTGAAATGAGCTGGTCTGCTGGTGTGAGATTATATGCTGTTGAGGAACACTTCTTATGCTTAAAAGATGGTATATGAAATAGGGTTATTGCTCTATGGGTTTGACGATCTCACAAATCAATCTTTACCTTTGAAGTATTTTAATTAAATTAAGTCTGGATTTTCTAGAGTTATCTGTATAGGATTTTGTATCTATTCAGAAAAGAATCGTAAGCACTTACTAATCCAATTCATAGAAGCTTTGAAGCTTACTGCACCTTTGTTTTGTTCAGTTTCCATTTCTTTGAAGATACATTGACTACAAATGAATCTGTAACTTGATGACTCCATCTGTGTTTGTTTGTTTAAATTTTGTGCTGCAATGTATAGATCTTCACAACCTCGACCATGTGCTTAAGAAGTGTATACTGATACTCACTCTTGATTTGATTTTCTGAGTTCTGCTAATCTTTGGCAACTGATTTATGTAGAAGAATTGAAATAGAGAAAGACTTGCAGCGTATGAATTTGGTGATTATTCAACATTTAGAGGTCCAACAGATCCATGTTTTATTACTGATTTAGAAATCAATTTGCTGTCTTTGAATTCTATTTGACAGTTAATCTTAATTCATAACCAATAGAGAAATTGGACTTATTACAAATTTAAACGGTTTGTTTTTGTATCTGGGACTAATTAAGCTTATGCTTTATCTACTGTTTGGCTAACTTTGAAAAATCAATTTTTGTCAATTTTGATGAGATTTGATTAAATGGATCAAATATTTTTGTATGTTTGATATGGTTATTAGTTCATGATCATCGCGAAACAAGTAGCATATTGTTTTGTTGTTGTTTGAATATAGCAGTACGTATGTCCTTCTGAAGGGAGAGCACATATAACTTTAATATATTTGGGGGTAGGGGCTTGGGATTTTAACACTACCAGTTGAGAACTGAATGTGGTAACAGCGATGGGTAGGGTGATTGTAGCAGTTGAGTATGGATATTTTGTATGCCTAATGTTTTTGATAGAATTCTTTTCTCTTATGGAATTTGATCCATAATGTGGATAATCATATGCTTTTCAAAGCTGTTTCCCTTTTTTGAAACTCCATTGTGATACTTATATATGCAGTCATTATATCCTCATTATATGTTTAAGAGTGTTCTGGTAATTTGAAAAACTACAAAAGTAGCTTTTGAGTGTTTGGACATTATTTTTTTATTGTTTATCTATATATGTTTCAAATTGCATTTTTTTGTGCAGATAGTACACACACATAATAGCTTGGTTGTGGACCCAATTCTGTTGTTAATACTTAGAGATATATGTATGATCATTGATCAATGTAATTTACCATTGCATATTTTGCTTTCTGAGGAAAGGAACATTGGCCAAAACTGGAAAGAAGCTGTTCTGTCACAAAAAAAATTATTTGTTTATTTATTTATTTTTTTTGGTGGAGAATTAAATGTAGTATGGTGGTCCTATGCACCCCTATGGCCGGATGTATGGAAGTCTGGATTTTGAATATATGAATTCTATAGTATGTTCACCACTTCACTTGATGGCTTTCTTAAGTTTGGAAGATCTTTCTTCATGAATATAAGAATTTATCGAATAAGGGTTTCCACAGAGTGGTTGATTGCAGTGTAGTTTATAATATTAATGCTCTATCATGTTTGTGAGAAATAGTGACCACAAAAAGTTTCACGAAAAGAGTAGGTTCGTGTTTGCTGTATGTGATTTTTTCATTGCTAAGTTCAGCATTATGGTTTGTTTTTGGTTAATCTCTTTAAGCTAAAGGATGGAATTTTTTATTTGTAATTCAGATCAGTTATTAACATATTACATTGTGCAATCTTAATCTGCTGTGGCGTTATGGAATGGGCGGTAGGAGAGGATCAAGAGCATATTGGAGGTACAGGTCATACTAGGGATGTCTCTGAATTTGTATTAGATCTTTTGTAATGTCAAGAGAGTGCCATGCAGGGTTAATTGAATTGTGTAAGATTAAGAATCCTATCCTTGGGTTACTTCCTTAATTATATCTTTCTTCATGTTCTAAACTTCTTCATTTCAAACAATTCCAATTGTTATTAAAATATAAGAATATATCAAAATTGTAATGTAGATCAATATTTTCACAACTATATTACACATTTTAGTCTTTATTTTTATTTTTTATTTTTATCAAAAACAACCTAGCGAGAATGCATTATTATAATTGGATCGATTGACAATAAAACCTGCAGCAGCACGCGGGCGCCTTTTTCTAGTGGTACCTAGTTTTCATGTATTTCACTTTTATGTACTTCACCTTCTATGGTATGATGGGAGTGGCCTTCACACCGAACCAGCACGTTGCTGCTATAAGTTTCAGTGCATTTTATGTAGTATGGAATGTCTTCTCCGGGTTCATAATCCCACGAACTGTAAGCGTTTTACTCGCTCTTAATTTCTATTGCACGTTTCTTCAGTGCCTGTGATATACTTATTTTCTGATACCTCAATTATGTCTTGTTCTTTTGGTACAGAGGATTCCTATATGGGGGAGATGGTACTATTGGGTATGTCCAGTGACTTGGAGCTTGTATAAATTGGCTATATCACGGTTTGGAGATCCACAGACCAAGCTTGAGACGGGCGAAACTGTGGAAGAATTTATGAGGACTTACTTTGGTTTCAAACATGAATTTCTAGGAGTGGTTGCAGCAGCTGCTGGATTTGCAGCACCCTTTGCATTTGTCTTTGCTTTTTCAATAAAGATGTTGAATTCCAGAGGAGACAGAAAGTTTTGTTACATCAGTATTTGTACAGCAGCCATGGATGAGTCTTCTCTTCAGCTTTTCATCTTAACCATCTCCAACAGATTGGTCAAATCCACGTGGAGGGCAAATCAGTAACAAATGACTGATGAAAATTTCTCCAACCCATAGGTCATACACACGTGGATTTGACATTGAGTCTTCCTCTGTCAAATTTGACAGCCCCAACTCTCTCTTCTTTTATTTTTTTATTGTTTCTCTCTCTCTCTCTCTCTGCCCCCCCCCCTACCCAGACCAAAGCAACTCATAAAAAACCTTCATGGATCCTTCTGGGCTTTGATAGAATGGCAATTTGAGATCTGGAATTCGTGAAGACGTAGAGCATAAAGCTGAGAATTAAGCAGATTTTGATTGATCTAGGCTTTGATTGATCAATAATTTGGAAAGATTAGTCGGGTACCAATTGATTACATAAAGAGAAGAGTAAAGAAGATCGTATAGCATTGGCTTTGTTTTATTGCTTGTCAAGGTGAAAGAGAGCTCATTGAGTCATTTTGACAAACAGAAGGTGCAGTTTTTGTTGTCAAAGTTTGTAGCTTTTTGGCCTGGAAGTGCTGCTTTTGATTTTCTAGGAGTTGGGTTTCTCAGCTTTTTGTATTTGGTGAATTGGGTATGTGTTTTATTTTTTAAACTTGTCCCCATTTTTGAGATTTTGGGTTTATATAATTTGCTTGGTGCTCAACTGCTCATAGGCCAGAATTCGGTTTGTGTTATATTGTCGCCTGTTGATTTTGGGTTTCTGGGTTGTTTAGAATCTATCTGTGTGGTTTATAGGCTTGAGGGAATGAAAGGAAATGTAGGATTACCAGGGAATTACTTTGTGTTGAACACAGGAGATAAAATTCCAGCCATTAGACTTGGGACATGGCAGAGTGGTGGAGATCTTTGTGTTTAAGCTGTGAAAACAGCATTATCAGTAGGTTGGAGTAAGATTATTGAAAGAAACAAAAGAAGAAGGGAAAGGGATGAGGATGAGATCTGTTTTTTTTTTTTTTTTAAATTAGTTATACTGAAAAAAAAAAAAAAAAATAGAATAAAATATATTAAAATAACATGAAATTTTGACATATCGGTTAGAATAAAGATTAGGCAAAAAAAAAAAATGTCATGTCACATGTCAAATTTGAATTTGACACGAGCTAAAAGAAAACTCCATTGGAGATGCTTTTCATCTTAATAGTAATTGCACAGCCTGTTTATAAAGCAAACCCTTTTTTCCCTAATTTCATTGGAACTTGAGCAGTCAATCAACTGTAGTACTGGACTTCCTGTGTATATCTATACTATTATTAAGAGAAGAGGGTTTGTTAGCCAAAATTTAAAATTTTGACAGAATTGACCCTAGAATATTAATAAATTTTGAGAATTAATTAAATCACAAGGATAATTAAGACATTTACAAAATGTATTTTTCTTTAAAAAAATTGAAAAAAAATATCCACAACCCACTTTTCTCTCTCCCACTTTCTTTTCTCTGCAATAACCAACTTTTTTCTTCTTCTTTTTTCTGAAAAAAAAAAAATTAATAGCTTGCACATGCAGAGCATGTGTGGAAAAATGCTAGTATTATACAAAGCACGCATGCACTTACATCTCATGGCGCCAAGAAATTATACGTTTAAAACAAATTAATTCAATTAAGCAAAATTCGTTCCTCATTCTTTTGTCCCAAGACACGTTTCTCAAAATCTTCGTGCTGAAAAGGGCACCCCTTCAAACCGTAAACATTTACAAGGTCTTGACGATATCCGTAAATATTGCAGAGGAGGTATTTGCCTTTCTCCACTTCATACTGTGGTGCCGATACGTGTCCAATGAGGACACCCTGGCTCCAATAAGGTGCCTCATGTTGGGTTGTAACATCTTCAGGATTTGATAATTGGATACCATTACATGCCTTGCCCTCATTTTCATTCTCGTACACAAGTTGGACTGCAAGCTCCTTTATCAAGAGCCGAACATCGCTGAGAGGAAAACTGAAATATTTGCTATCCACAGAAAAACGTAGTTCTTTCCCGCCCTCTAACTCATCATTCTCAAACTGCCAATGGCTTAGCCATAACATTTCTTCATTCACTTTTGGAAGACCTACACTGACAGGGTAATATGACCACATAAAACCCTTCGCTTCATTACTGACTTTTAGAATGAGTGAACCCATCATCGAAGATCCATCTTCATCTCTGGAGCCTGGGGTGTACACAACACAGACATTTAAGCCTTTAATCTTGAGTTTAGGATGGGAAGGAACAGTGATGGACAACGCGGTTTCACCCCTGTACTCGTACCAATCAGGAATATTGCTTCCACGAAGGAAAAGGCTGAATATGCCACATTCACAGAGTCCCTATTTGACATGTTAGAACAATAAAAGGCTAATTATTCAAACAGCTAATTATATATCATTACCAACCAAAAAAAAAACAGCTAATTATATATAAATACTAATAACTACAGGTGTGAGCAAGAGTGAGAACCTGGAGGGGACATGTCCTGCTTCTTAATGTCAAGAAATTTATCATTTCAAGCTCCTCAGTTCCTCCAGAGGGTTCCAAATTGTACAGGCTAATATTTCTTATCATTTCCATGTCAATTTCGCTGATCAATGGCTTTATACTGAACGCGCCTCCAACTTCAACTAATTCTCCAGCGGAAAAAAAACTGACGAACTGTGGACCCTGCATATCAGGTACATTTGTTACCTTTTTCAATGATGTACACTTCATTGCTTGTAATCCCCATAAACTTGGTGGGAGCTCCGGAAGCATTTTGAGGTTTTCGCAGAAGTTTATAAGAAGATGCTGGAGCACAGTAAGACTCTTCATGTTTTCAGGTAGACTCATAAATGGATTAAAGCTTAGATCCAGTTCCTTCAATGAGGAAAAGATACTAAGATAATTGGGAATCTCTGATATACTGCAATGAGCCAGACGCAATCGTACTAAAGAATGTGGCAAATTCACTAATGACAAACTGGTTGGTTCAACACTTTTTCTTGGTGATACACGCGACCAAATTGATTTCCAGGATTTATTTGATAACAGGCTGAAGAAATTCATCATATTAGTAGCTGTATTAGCATGAAGAGCAAGGTTTGAACAACCAGAAAGGTTAAGCTCCTGAAGAGATGTCAACCTGTCAATTGTCTCTGGGAGCTTCTCGAGATTTTTGCAGTATTTGAGATTCAAGGAAGCAAGTTTCTCAAGATCACCAATGGATTCATCAATCTCAGCAATGTTCGTGCAACCTTCAAGGATTAATCTCTCAAGGTTAGAGAGTCCTGACAAGTCGGGGGTTGTAACAAGATCAAGTGAATGACTGAGATCAAGGATTTTTAATTTCGGCAGATTCTGTTATAAAAAGAGGAAAGTTATTAGTTTCAATGATAATATTAGAATGAAAGGAACCATTAATCAAATGACTAAATGATTTCCTATTTGGCTGATTTTTTTTTTTTTGGATTCATACGGAAATAGGAAACTAGACAATGCTTGGCTTTTGTTAAAACGAATGATAGAAATATGAGGGTCCTCAAATTTGAAATTTGGAACAACTATGTTTGTGTGTGTATTAGTTACATACCTTTTTCCCCTTCCAAACAACTTGCAGTTTGCTGTTTTGCAACTCCAAAACAACTAGAGTTTGCAAATGAAATTCCTTCGGTATAGATTCTGAAGGAAACCCTTGCCAAGAAAACCATGATAGTTTTTTTGGAAAGTCATCACAGCAACCACTGAATTTTACATTATTGAGCAGAAGAATTTTAAGATCGTGCATCCTTTCAAGTGCCTCTGATTTGAAGTTCGGCATATCTGAATATAACTCTGTTGAGGAAAAGTTGTTTAATTTCCATGAGAAGAAACCAAACCAACGCCATCTGGAACAATTTCTATCATACTCTTCAGTGTGGCATCGTTTATTGTTAAAAAGGGTATTTTCCTTGTGAAGGTTGAGCATGAGACCTTTAATAGTTTCTGTACCCTGCCAACAAATCAGAACAGTTGGTTAAGTAATTAGTGTAAATGAACAACACAACTACATAAGCATACACTTGAAGATCGCAGATGTGTCTTACTGTTATGTTATCCAAAACATCAAATGCATCATTATCCCACAATCTACTACGTTTTCCAGGGTTCTCTGGGGACTCTTCACGAATAATTCCTCTTGCCATGTCAATAAGTAATTGATGCATGATCAACCTGTCATTATCAATTTGCACTAAACATCTATCGACTAGATTTTTAATTCCAACTGTTGGGAAAAGATCAAGGTCGTTCAGTACTGTAATTGCAAAATTTTTCTCCTTTCCAATGAAGAAACAGGATATATGAAGAAACAAATTTTTGTCGCTATCATCTTGCAGAGAATCAAAGCTTACTCTTAGAACCTTTTGGATATCGCGATGAGGAATCACATCCAACTTCTCTAATGCACTTTGCCATACATCTACACTTTCTCCATACAGAGAAGACCCCAAAACTTGAATTGCTAACGGAAGCCCTCCACAATGTTGTACTACATCTGTAGAAACCTCCATGTAGCTTTCGATAGGATGAGTTTGTCGAAAAGCATGCCAATAGAAAAGCTCAAGTGATTCATGCTCATCAAGTTCTTGCACCTTGAACCTTGTAGAAACCGCATTGGCTTTCAGCAAGTGTAAATGTCTAGTTGTTATGATAATCTTACTTCCCGGATGACACCATTCTCTCCTTCCAAGAATTGCACTGAATTGGTCCGAATCATTTACATCATCAAGAACAATAAGAACTCTTTTGCAACATACAACGTGCTGGATCCGGCTCATTCCTTCATTAACAGAGTATATCTTCTTTGGCTTCTGCTTCTGGATATCAGATATAAGTTTCATTTGCAAGCGAACCAAACCATTAGGTTGTTCTGAAGTTGCTCTAATATCTGCAAGAAAGCTACTTCCTTGAAAGTTACCCAAGTTCATGTTATAAGCAGCTTTTGCAATGGTGGTCTTGCCAATTCCACCCATTCCATAAATCCCAGCTACACCAACATCAGTTGATCCTTCTCTTAACCACATGTTTATATCTTCCACACGATCATCTATTCCAACCGCATAGGGAGGTAGATTTAATAGTTTTGGTTCCAGTTTATTTCCAATCTTCTCAACAATATTTTGGATCAGCTGTGATTCATACCTGTTGAGTATTCATATAACAAATTCAAAACTTAATTACAAAATTCCGTTAATAGAAATGAGTGCATGATTAATTTATATAAGAGGAATGCTCAATGCAGACGCAATAGATGTCTGATCAGCAGATCAAAACTACCATGAATGATCTTCTTTTGAATCTCAAAGAACATAGAAATAAAATAGAGAAATAGAATCAAATTTGAGGATTTTTTTCTTTTTTCTTTTTTCAGATTACAAAACCTCAAGATCCCCAAAACGAAACCAACCCATCTCCGTCAAAACCAATCCGTATGGTCCCGAACAGAGGAACCCCAACTTCTAACCACAAGCTCCATTAAACCACCTCCTCGAAAAAAAAGAAAGAAAAAAAAACAGATTCATTTTTCAGTGACTTGGTTCTTAACTCTGGATTGTAGCAGTGTTTTAAGTTACTTGAGAGGGGAAAAAAAACCAGCAAAGAGTCAGGGATGAAATGACTTACTGATCTCCTAAGACCATCCCATTCAGATCGGCAGCATCTTTAAGAGATCTTCTCCACTTGTGCACCTTGCCCATCTCCTCCTGGAGGCGCTCTTCATGTTTGGCAAACGCTTCTCTAAAACTGCCAGTCTGGTATCTAACATGGGATGGTTCCACCTTATAGAAAACCGGCAAAACCATGTGTCCATCTTTTCTTCTACGTTCCATGATATCGGCAAGCTCATTCAAGCACCAGCTTGAGGAAGCATAATTCTTGGAAAACACAATTATTGATACCTGTGATTCCTGGATAGCATTCTGCAGCTCTGCTGCTATCTCTGCTCCTCTCTCAATTTCATCATCATCTCTGAAAGTGTGAATTCCAGCCGACTCCAAAGCTGTATAGAGATGATCACAAAAGCCCTTGCGTGTATCTACGCCCCTGAAACTCAGGAAGGCATGATAGCGGCATCTGGATGGAGAAGCAACCATAGGGAGAAAAGAATCAAACTCTCTTGCCAATCAAATAGATTGAAGAAAATGAGACTTGAAATTTTTTGATCCAAAGAAAGTGAATATGAGACTTGAAATTCCTCAGTAATGAAATGCGCGAAATTTTCCTTGTATTTAAAGACGAAGCTTCTTCTGTGGTGGGACCTGAAGTCAAATCGATAGTGAGTACACAGCTGGCCGGATATGACTAGAACTCTAGAAGCCTTGTAATCTTGTATAATCATGCGGCTTGGATACAACGCGGACTTCTTGATTTTATTTTTTATTTTTATTTTTTAAAAATTTTTTTTTGAAGGATTGGAAGCCACACTTCTTCATTTACAGACTACACACCTCAGTAATTGATTTTTCAATAGACATATGCATAAAAGACGATGACACGACGTGGTTTGTTAAAAAAGGGTGCCAATCACCCCTGATTTTTTATTACATACTATGAAATACATAACTCTTTTCAAGTTTCACATTTGCAATTTTCAAATGGAATATTTTGAAAATTGCATATTATTCAACATATTATTCAATCACCGCCACCAGAGAAATACAACCAGGCTGCCAGTTAGTGGTCTCCACACACCATCCATTATTCCAATACCTAAGTCAGTCAATATATTTGTGTTGATAGCGTACGTTAGCCAGATAATTAATGCGTAATCAATGAAGAGAGATGAATGGACCTTTTATAGGTGAGGAGGAGATTGAACTCCATTTTGTTACCAATGTGGGACTGATGTGGATCAGGTTTGTGCTTTCTGATGCCTCAGCAAGGTGATCTTGGCCTGAGCCTGAGCTCAGGCGATAGTCCTCCTGTTCGTGTTCCCGGAGGTCACAATTATGGAGGCGTTAGCGCTGATGGTGGAAATTTGGGGCCGACCCCAACGTAGCTAATTATGCTAGGCAAATGCTTATGTAGCTACAAGCCCCTCAAGTCCCTAATCAAGGAGGGCTTTCTTTGTTGGGGAGTTGCCAAGCGTTTGAAGCGTTACTTCTGCTAGTCTGTCAGCATAATTAGCGTTAGTGCATTGTTTTTTTGAATGAGAGAGGAAAATTCCCCCCAAATTTATTAATAAAAGAAGAAAGAAAAAAAGACTAACTAGATAGGGGGGACATGAACCTAACCCCTCCAGTAAGAAAATCGAAAGCCATCTAACCAAACAATCAAGCAAAAAACTACCGAAAGCGAAAATTAGGAAGCCCTATAAAATCTCTATTGTAAAAAGAAGCAACAAAATCCGGGGGCGAGTCCCACCAAACCATAGTATCTGAAGTGAGACCAAAGTTTGCAAGAGCATCTGCAACTTGATTCCCTTCCCGAAATATATGAGAGCATCGGAATTGTATTTGAGAGCCCCCTAGGGAATCCCCTACTCCCCGGCTAAGAAAGGGCTCTGTTTGGCTGGTCAATTGTTTGATGAGGGAATTTGCGTTAGAGCAGCCAGCGTTAGGTAAAGAACCCAATCTTTAGTACCCAAGCATCAAGGGCTAACGGCCTGATTAATGGCTGCCGTGGGCATTATTGACCTTTCCCTTACTCTTTCCCGGAAGAGAAGACTTGACTGCAATGTCGCTTAGAGATCATTGTCATTTGAAGGCGTTACTTTATCGATTGGTAGTTGTTTGTTGGTTAGTACTGGCTTATGAAGCTGTGATGGACTTATATGCCTCTTACGACATAGGTATGCTGGCGGCAAGCAAATTACTTTGAAAGGTTGAAACGAGAAAACTCCCTAAAGGATGTGCGTTAGCAAATCCAAATCATTTGAAATTTGAAAACAAAAATTTCTGCAAGCGGAGGTGCGTTAGTGAAAGCTAAATCGTTTGAAATTTGAAAAAATGAAAAGTTTGGCTAGCGGAGGTGCGTCAGCGAATCCAAATCATTTGAAATTTGAAAACAAAAATTTCCGCCAGCAGAGGTGCTTTAGTGGATGCCAAATCATTTGAAATTTGAAATTGTAGGCATTAATGGATAAACGTCACCCTCTGACACTGGAATGACGCGTGTCCATTACTAACTGGCTTGGTGTGCAGTTGTGCATCTCTTTAGCACCCCAACCATTGAGTCATTAATGTCAAGTCATTATTACTTGGCTAACTAAGGCGACTTATTGGTTAATCCGAGTAATAATGAGTTGGTGGTGCACATACTATGTCAATAAACTCATCAGACAACAGCCGAGGACTGTTGTCTGATTCAGAAAATTTCTGTTGTCTAGTAGCCTGACATCTCTTAGGCCTTCAGACGACAGATATTACCCGTGATCTATATTTCACTCAAACAACATAGGCCAGCCAATAATCTGTTGTCTGATTATGTCGAGATATGCCGAATTATGAATTTCTGTGGTTGCAGATGTAACAAGACGACAGTTATATGTTGTTATAAAGGTTTCTGCACAACATCCTTTCATAAAACTCTATCGTATGTATTTCATTAAGACGACAGAAATCTGTTGTGTGAATATATAGAGATTTGAACTATCTTGGATTTTTTCTGTTGTGTGAATCAATTGTAGACAACATATATTTGTTATGTTCTGTTGTTTCTTTTTGACTAAAATGACAGAAATATGTCGTTTGAATATGTAGAGGTGTGAACTTTCTTGGGTCTTTCTGTTGTGTGAGTCAATTATGAACAACATATATTTATAAAGTTCTGTTGTTTCTTTTTGACTAAAATGACAGAAATATGTCGTTTGAATATGTAGAGGCGTGAACTTTCTTGGGTCTTTCTGTTGTGTGACTCAACCATGAACAACATATGCTCATAAAGTTCTGTTGTTTCTTTTTGACTAAAATGACATAAATATGTCGTTTGACTATATGTAGCAGCGTGAACCTTCTTAGGTCTTTCTGTTGTCTGATTAGCATAAGGACTATAGTTAGCCTACATCATCTGTGGCTTACGGTGCTTTCAGACAACAGACATTTGCTTGAATTTTGTTGTTTGATGTTGATTCGGATTTCAGCTTGTTTTTGTTCTCATGCTTGTCAACCAACACCTCCAATGTTGACATAATAAGATACAGACACAAGTACTATAGGCAAAGAATCAGTTATATATCTATATTAACAACTCCATATGTACAAGTCATCAGTACATTATCTTGACATAATAAGTACATAGAAACAAGTAGTTAACACAAAGCAGCTTCAGTTGTTAGCATTTTCTCTTACTACTACTGTTCATTCCAATTCTGAAGTAGAGGCTCTTCTCACATGGTGAAATGCTACAACATTATCGCCCGCTTTGAACTTCTGAACTCCTTGTCCAACATCGAACCTTCATTATGTAGTCTTGAGCTACATAATAATTATCCAATGAGCAGGCAATAACAAAATGGAGAAATCCCAATGACAAAATGTTATGTTGATTAATACAAGAGGCACATAGCAAACACATAAATTGAACATGATTTAAGCAAACCTGATATAGGAAAAGTAGCAATCCATTAGCAAAATTGACCCATCTAAGAGGAGCTGAATCCAATCCTGGTGAATATATCTAGGCAGAAATTAACACGAAGTATTTCATGAGAGTTTACCAAACAACAGCATTTTCTATTCTACATATCATGCCCACTGCAACTAGAGGAAATGTACTAAAGACCATTAACAATAGTAAAATATTTATGGTAGTAATGCACTAACCCAAGAGAAGATGAAATCCATTCCCTAAGGGTCCGAGCATTCAAAATAAGTGAACACAGATCCAGCTTATAGACCACTTCAGTTTATTAAGAAAGCAAAATGAGCGTTTTACACTACAATGCACACTGAAATGTCATACTGAATGAAAAGGCCACAATGAATTGAGCTAAAAATAAGATAAGATAGGATACTTGCTAGTTCAAAATTATAAGCTCATAGATTTTAATTCGGTTATAATTAATAGTCATGCCAAACGGAAAATGTCAACATGAAAAAGATAACATGTCGACATAATCTTAGCACCATCTAGTTTAAAGAATGAAAGATTTTAATTCAGTTATAATTAATAGTCATGCCAAACAGAAAATGTCAGCATGAAAAAGATAACATGTCATACTCTTATTTGCACCATCTAGTTTAAAGAATTTTCATTCTTTTGTGTACACTGTGAAATAGAAGTGTACATACACTCACCACTTCCCTCAACATGTTTTTACCACACTCAGTTCCTCATGATAACATAGAGATAACTTTCAGCAATAGAAAACATGAACTTACTTGGATCAATGGTTCCATGTGGAAAGCTCACAAGTAAAAGCATGCAGAAAGCAAAGAAAGATAAATAAGAAACTTACACAATTCAAAATCCGTCCAGCAGGAGTAGAATAAAAAAAAAGACATTGGTGCGCAGAAAACACTCCTAAGCATCTTCAGAAAGAATATCTGTGCAGCTTCTAGACCAAAGGTAGCTACCAACACAGCCCTAATAAATATAGACCACGAGCTCCCAAATGCAAGGGTCATGTAAACACCGAGAAGGACCATAACACTCACTTTAGGCTGATCTCCCTGTGCTTGGGGATTCGCCCAAGCACACCAACTACTAGCAATTTGAAGAATTGAAATATTGCTTGTGCAATGATTATGAGTGGAATCAGCGATCCTTTATATGCAACAAATACATAAGGAAGCATGTGATGCATAAAAACAACCAACTAGGGAGTCAAGTAATGCATGTGATGCATAGAAACAAGC
Source organism: Rosa lucieae (assembly GCA_024704745.1). Taxonomy (NCBI): domain Eukaryota; kingdom Viridiplantae; phylum Streptophyta; class Magnoliopsida; order Rosales; family Rosaceae; genus Rosa; species Rosa lucieae. The sequence continues at coordinate 29,420,729 of CM045492.1, forward strand.
AGGACAGAAAATACATATAAAGCAAAATCTGCAATTATTCCATGCCCACCCATATTGGCCTTTTTTTTTTTATCTCTTCCATAATAACTATGTTGAGTAACAGTTTCTCTAATAGAACAAATTCACACAGGCCTTCAAGGCCGTCATATCTTTCAAAGGGAGAGAAAGAGAAGGAGACACTAGAGAAAGAGAGAACAAGAGGACATCGACCATCATGCAAGCTAGAGACTAGGCAAATACTTCCTTGTAGACACTTTGACCACAGTTACGGCTGCACTAAACATGATCTTACCTCAAGAGACTCAGTATTATAAAAGAAATGCCAAGTACATGCTCAGAATGCTCCACCAAGAAGGGGAACCTGAACCAACCCAATTCAATCACAAAAACTTTAATTAAGAAAACACAGACATTGAAATAGTACTAATACTCACGATCAAACTCCGGCGAGTATATTAAACTCTTAATGGCTACATTACCAACAGTTCATGCTCTCCACAACTCAATTATCAAAACTTAATCAAGTTTGCCTGACAATCAAAACAGTTCATACATTACCAACAATCATACTGTTGATAAATTCTAAGTGAAATCCAACCCAGCAACTAAACACAATCACCTGCACTATAAACACAATCACCTAAAAATCAACCCAGCAACTAAATTTATAATGCTATACTCTAATGACCAGATAAAACTTTTGCGTCTTTTTCATTGGCAGAAGCAGAAGGGAACTTCATATAGATCGGAGGTTTCCCATTCACCAGTGAAAGGATAGCAGCTGGAATACCCCACAAAGATTCTCCACAAAAGCATAGACACTTACTCTATATGATTGTCCAAATGGGACAACTCAAACCCAGATTTATAATGAAATCAATTGGAATCATACCTTCAAATGGCCTGCTGCAAATCGAACTCCAATACCTTCAAATTGACTGCTGCGAATTGAAATCACTGCCAGATTTCAAGCCAAATCACTACCAGAAACCTATAACTTATCTTCAAAGCTTTACTGGACCAAAGTTCATTAAAGGAACAAAATTTCAGTGAAAGAAGTACGAGCTTTTAGGTGAAGACCCCAAATTCAAAATTAGAATACACAAAACATTTACAAATTTATCTATTGAATACCCATCTCTTCGTGAGTGGAGAAAACACCAAGCAATTGAGACCTTGCAAATAGATATAGAAATAGAAGAAAAAGTGAAAAAATGAGAGAGAGATTGAATACGTTCGCATCTCTTCGTGAGTGGAGAAGTTGCAGTGACCCGTGGGCTTGCCCTTGAACTTTCCTCTTCCTATTTTGGATTAAAGAGATAACAGCCTCCACCTGAATCGCTTGTGCTGCTACCCAATGCAATCGCCTAGCTAGGCAAAGTGAGATGAACACTTAATCGAGAAAACCCTAAATACCCAATCCAACAAAAACCTTAAATCTATTAACACTTAGCCAAGGGCATTACCTGTGATAGATACGAACTCAGACTGAGACCAAGATACGGATTAAGATTGAGACCAAGATCATTTGGCTCGAATGGGGTTTTCTAATTTGCGAGGTGAGATGCTTGAGATGATTCCGGATTTTCAGTTTCCATGTTGGATGAGACCGGGCTGGCGGCAGGGCTGAGGCCGGTCTGGTGGGAGGCTGCGCGCTAGTTGCTGAGGCGAGCTGTGGCTGCTGGGATCTGCGCAGGTGGGGAGGGCGCTGGGGTGTAGGCGGGTGGGCTGCTAGCGCGACTGTGCGGGCTGATGCGCGGAGGGGAGGATTGGGTTTTCAGTTTGAAGAACGAAAGCGAGAGCAAGGGAGGAGGTGGGTTTGAGAGTGAGGGCGAGTTGAGAGAAGGTTTTTAGGTTTCTTTCAGTTTGATAAATTTGTCGGGCCAAAATTTAATTAAGTGTTAGGCGGATATATCTTTACGTTGTGCCCAAAAAACAAACTGAAAGGAGGGGGAAATAAAAAACCAAAGTCAGTTCAATGCACAACAGAAATCTGTTGTCTGAAACATAACCCTTTCCAAACAGTTCTTTTCAAGAAAAAAAAAAACCCAAACAATCAAAACTAAATCAACCTCAATGTAATGCACAACAGAAATCTGTTGTCTGAAATAGCACATTTTTCAGAAAACTGATTTACCATGATATACACTATATTACAACAGAATTTTTTCATTCTGTCGTTAAAATTATTTAGACAATAGAAAACAATCATTCTGTCGTCTGAGCTCTGTCGTCTAATAAGTTTATTGACGTAGTGACATGGCGTGATCCGGTGAAGTGGTTCTTTGGCTTCAAAGGTTGAGATTTGACAGACAGTTTGTATTAAGGGGGGGGGGAGTGGAGAGACTAGAGAGTTCACTTTACCCTAAATTTCGAAGGTTGACAATTGCTGGTGCATTTTGTGTTTGTGATTTCTGCACCGCTTTTACTTCTGTTCAAATTGGTGCGCTTTGCCTTTATACTGTTTTCTTTGGTTTCGCACTTCCTAGGTTTTTGCATATTTGTGGTTTTTCTAATTTCGAATACATAGAAATACTGCCCGCGCGTTGCTGCGGGATTTATAGTCAATTGATTCAATTGTATTAACATTCTAGCTAGGTTGAAATGCCTTATATAGTCACGAAGATCCTTATTTACATAGGTTACAAAACATTGTAAAAGATTAATCTGTCTCTCTACTTGCATAATCTCTTGTGGTAGAATATGTGTACGTATTCCTATTTTTTATTTTTTTATTGTTTTATTTTAGGATCATATCCTCACATGAGACTCCAAAGAGCTCGTAAGCTGTCCTCCCCATCAACACATGCAGTAGCAGGTCTGATCAGTCTCCTGCTTAATAAGAACAACTCTTTAGTTGCATGGGTAAAAAATATTCAAATACATGCTATTAATACATTTATGCTACAGTAAGAACAAACAAATGGCAACATGCCAATAATTGGCTGGCGAAAGAAAAATTATGGTGTTCTAGCATTTGTTTAACTAATATGTCCACAGGAGTCCTAAAGCAATGCTGAAGAACAGGAGACATTAATGCAATGATGATACACACTACCATACTATATGAATGTATGCAAGTGCCGAATAAAAACTAAAAGACCAAAATCAGTAAACCAAATATGTTTGATTAAGGACCTCGACGATTGTACGTAGGACATACTATTATGCTAGACCTATTCAACAAAAACAGAACTGGAACACCAAAAGCTTATTACTATCATTCAAAAACAAAACAATGAGATACTGAGCACTGAGGAGTCACACCACCAATGCAACCAAAAGCACAGTATGTCTGAAAGAATTGCCGTATGTAAACCATCTCCTAACGCTGGGATCATTTTCTTGATCACTTTAATTTTCTTAGTTCCTTGTATGGTATGGCTGATTGTATTTGACAATTGATTATTTTCTCAGATTTTATTTGTGTACACACACTGCATTTATATGTATATATAATGATTTGCATGTGTCACATAATTAGAGGCAATATTACACACACTGCAGTGATTTACTCTTACACAGTATTTTACAACTTCCGAGCAAACCTGATAGAACACGTCTGACTAGGAGAAGGATAGACGGAGGGGTGAAAGTCTGAAAGAAGCCTATGCGATTGTTAGCTGCATGCGCATCTAAATTAACCTTTACATGTGTGTTTGTGGTGAAGGAAACTATTGCAATAATTCCATAGAGTGGACAGCATTTAATAATGGATAATGTATGAAAAATCATCAAGAAAACATATCAGTTGTGATGTGGGAAGCGTGAACACAATAGCAAGAGGCTCCGTCAAACGTCGAAAGCCATATGAGATGAGCTAGAATCCACTAGCAATTACGGGCAGCAAGAGGCTCCATAAAATGTCGAAAGTCATATAAGATGAGCTAGAATCCACTAGCAATTACGGGCACAGCCGTAAGAAACATAGAGAAACTTCTCTAATATTTGGTTTTTTATTGATATCTTGAATGAAAATTACAATGTAAGAGGTGCCTTATATAGGGCACATAGCATAAACTTAATACAACTAGAAAACATAAAAGAACAATTTATTGTAGACTAAAACTAGGAAACCTAATTAAACCTGATTAAATAAAAATTGGAAATAAAATCATAGATACTAAAGAATATTACGCTTGGAATCCCAATCTTGATTTTACTCGAGAATCCCGATATATCCAAAAGAGTAATTTATGATTAATTCTATCATTAAGAAGCCTATTTGAATACCAATTTCCAATATTCAAATTATTCTTCTTAATGTGAAGACGCTTCTTTCTTTTTGAGATTCCATGTTGACATTGGCTAAAATCTCGTCCTACATCAGTCTCCTCCACTTGAAAAGAACTCGACCTCGAGTTCCTCTTGTATGCAGCTCGATCATTAGTAGGAATAAAACATGATAAGCCATCAACTTCAATATTCTCGAAATTAAAAGGTATCACTATGAATCCAATACCGTAGACAAGTTTAGAATAAGCATCTTGAAACTTGTACTCCTCCACTTGAAAAGGAATGGGCATTAACTTCTCCTTGGGTTGATCTTGAACACAATTAGGCATGCATGACATGGATATCGATGTGATGAATGAATCAGCTTCCTTGTCCTTAATGAGTTTCTCTTCAATTTTCAAAGTGGCTTCTTCATGTTCCTTTTCACACACCTCAGGATGGTCATTCTTGATGTTCTTCCTTCCAGGCTTGATTTTAATTTTGTGCGACTCCCACCTAAATAAATATCTGTCGTCTTTGCAATAACCACCTTTGACGCTTTCATGCCATAGTCTTCCAAAAAGCACATTAGTGTCGTCCATGTTAATCACATGACAAGTAATCTCTTCTTTATAAAATTTTCCCATAGAGATAGGAATTTTACAAACCTCTGTTACTTGTACATATTTATCCTCTCCGACTGGAATCGAGTATGGATCATTTAGCTTCACTGTTGGTAATTAAAAATAATCCACAACTTTGTTTGCTACAAAGTTTTCTCGTAGACCACTGTCAAGTATTATCGAACATACCTTGTCTTTGATACACTACACCAATTTCGGAATCAGACAACACATATCAGACGACAGCAAGCAAGAAATATTATGTCGTCTGAGTTTTTGAATCAGACAACAGTTGTTACATTGCTGTTGTGCAATTGTAATTCAGACAATGGTTATTTTTTTTATGTTGTTTGAATCAATCAATTCAGACAACGGTTATGACATTGGTATTGTCCAAGATTGATTAACACAATGGTTGAGAAAAGATGTTGTCCGATTGTTTTAATCAGACAACAGACTGTTGTGCAATTACTATTAATACAATGGTTGAAATAGATGTCGTCTGATTGTTAATTTAGACAATGGCTGAAATATATGTCATCTGATTGTTAATTCACACAACAGTTTTTAGTTGTCTGTTGTTCCATTCTCCATCAAACGATGTACTTGAATTGAATTGATGTTGTCTGAGTTTTAGGATTCAATATATATATGCTGGCGCCCTTCTTAATTGACTTTAACACTTGGCCAAATTTTCAATTTTTCACTTCCCACCATTCGACCAAAACCCGAGCTCGCGCTTCCCTCTCTCAAAATCACTCTTCATCTCCCTGAGCAGCCATCTATCTCTCCCACTCTCCCTGTCAGCTTTCTCTCTCTTCCACTCAACAAAACTACCTTTCTCTTCTCACAGCGCCCATCTTTCTCCTTCGCCTTTACAAAAATCAGAGAAAGTGGGAAGAAGAAAACATATAGCGCCATATAGATGATGATTGAGAAATCGAAACCCAAATTTCTCTTACCTTTCTCTCCACCCCCTTCTGCAAAACCCTAGCTTTCTCTTGCCGCCGCCCTATCAATTTATGTTTCAGATGAAAGGTTCAATACAGAAGCCCACCGAACTGGTTGAAGATCTCTATTCCCGATGTAAGCAAATCTCCAAACCCTAGATTTCTGATGTGGGTTTTGTAATTTGGGGGTTTTTAATTGGGAGACCTAGAATTTTATATCAAAGACAGAGAAGGACTCGAAGATAGAAAACGTTTTGGAGATGGAGTCATGCCTGGGTCTTCAACTAGGAGGAAACTCTCAATATTTGAAGCTTGAAATTTGCCATATTGCTTCTCTTTGTGAGAAATTGGGTAAAGACCCTTTCCTTGCTTTCGTTTCTGGCTGTATAAATCAGAAGGCTAGATACTGACACCCTTTCTCCCTCCATTGTATTTCGCAGTGACTTTGGAAAGAGTGGAGCTTTGTGCATCGAATAGCCATTCAATTCAAAGATCGACATTTTGCAGGTGAGGCCAAAATCTGTTTTACCACCCATCCATCCGTCTGTTTCAGTTTTGGTAGTTGAGAGCGTAATGAGAGATAGAAAGAGAGAGATATAGATGAGAGCAGCCCCAGTTGAAAGCTGACGAATCTCTTCTTTGAAATTTGATAGATTTATCTCCCAATTGTCCCATCGGTTTGACCGATTTTGAGTCCTTCATCTTACTCTGAAGAATTTGAAGAAGGATAATCACCTAGATGGTTCTGGTATGTCTTTCTTACATGTTTCTTTGGTGGAGGTTTTGACTTTTAGATGAGTTAAATTTGACTACTATCCTATCCATAAGTTAGGTTCGTGATTATATAATAGGACTCTGTTCAACAAAACTTATTTATGTAAATATTATCTGAACCTCGTTAAGGATTAGTTTGCAAAGTAAAAAAATCACATCTGGTAGTAATAATTAAATACAGCTGATAAAACAATCTCATCTGAACCATGTTTCTGATCTTCATCTTTGCCAATTGCTCCTTTTGTATTGTTATGTTATTTCTTTCTTTTTCTTTGTTGCAGCTATGTCTGCCGAAGAAGATAGACTATGGAACATTGTGAGGGCTAATTCTTTAGATTTTAATGCCTGGACTACTTTAATTGAACAGACAGAGAAGGTGGCAGAGGTATGTTATGTTTTGTGTCATTAGTTGGATCATATGGTTGACTGCTTCTGTTTAATTTTCTTCTGGTTAATTTTCATGGTTGTCAATTTTCATGGTTGTTTTATAAGAAACAAAAGAGAAAGCTTTGGTCATGTTTCTTGCTCGGTTATGAATCGTTCATAAAATTTGGAAATTAACAATAAACCTTTCTTTTTAATAGCACTGTCATAATCAGCTGCTTGGGTATGTAAAATGTTTTTCTTGTGGGTTTTAATGTGTAGAAATGTGAAAATAGGTACCTTTTGAATCTTTTTCGAAGTAGTGTTGCAATTTTGTGCAGCACTTTGAGGTGATATCTCACTCACCTCTGTAGTTTTATATGCTATTATATCTATAAATCTCTAGAGAACTAAGAGGTTAACTTTATATGGATTTTGCGGTCCAAACATCAAATTAGTAATAGTAATTGTCCTTGGCAGGGAGCGGAAAAGGAGGTTCATCCAACTATATAGTCCTGCTCTTTTGAATAGAAAATAATTAGATACGGGAAATTGGCACTCAGATTCTTGTTCGAACAAGTCAACCTTGTCTGTGTGTTTTGGTTCTTCAATAGTATATTGTCGCGTTAAAGATACCATCTAGTTGCTTTTTAAATGTTCTGAGTTCTCTTCCATTTCATAAATTGTCTCCCTATCAAAAAGAATATGATTATATTATCCAATTCAATGTGAAAATAGTTCCTGGTTCCTTCAGTGAGAATTCTCCTTCAAAGGAACATTTAGTTTCTGACTGGTTTGATTTTCCGTGGTGTCTAAAGTTTCATATAATAGGTTTTGTAGGCTTTGTTCAGGCTTATGCATTCGTTAATCACTTAGTGTATGAATTCTATCTATGTTTTATCTGTAGCTGTTTCCTATGGAACTAATTAATCTCCCTAATTTATATGCAGGATAACATCTTAAAAATTCGAAAAGTTTATGATGCTTTTCTAGCAGAGTTTCCTTTGTGTTATGGGTATTGGAAAAAGTATGCAGATCATGAGGCACGTTTTGGTGTTATTGATAAAGTTGTGGAGGTTTATGAACAAGCAGTTCAAGCTGTTACCTATTCAGTTGACATTTGGTTGCATTACTGCACATTTGCCACAACTACTTTTGGAGATCCAGACACTATCAGAAGGTAATAACTATTCCTTATGCATTCTTATTGTTAGTCATGTTGGCAGTTTATGATTGCATGGTTTTCTCTGTTGCAAAGAACTAGTATCCTTGTTTTCTAACCTCACTTCAGTATGATTGCAACAGTGGTTCCTCACATATATGACGGAAAGGTTTGGTGGGAATGCACTTTAGAAATGTTTTTTGATGTGCAATCCCTATGTTTTGAGGCTACTGTTCAGGTGTAGCTTTTTGTTTTGTCTTGTTCTTTTTCTCCCCTCCCTAAGGATCTAATTCTATATTTTGGCTTCACTATACCCATTCTATCTCCCTTACCATGAAGACACACGTCTTAGTAATTTAGTGGTCAATGAATTCTGGCTCTATTTTAACTTTAACACTTTGAAGTGCATCATTATGCAAATTGCTGCTGGGAAGATCTCGTCCAGTTAAGGGCTTAGATGGCCTCTAGCACTGTTCCATTTGACGGACATAGTATGGTTTATATCAGGAAGGTAAATGCAGCGTTTAGAAGTGTCATATGGTGTTAGAGTCAGTTCTGCGGTGTCTCCCTTTCATGGATGTGTGATCTCACCTGTATTAATACTTGTACCCATCTGATCTTTCTTTCTTTTTTCTTTCAATTTTTCTCTTTTATGGCTTTCAGGCTTTTTGAGCAAGGATTGGCGTATGTTGGAACAGATTACTTGTCCTTTCCTCTTTGGGACAGGTACATTGATTATGAATTTATGCAGCAAGCATGGGGCCAGCTTGTTGTGATCTACTCACGAATATTAGAGAATCCGTACCAACAACTGGATCGATATTTAAACAGGTGATTACTCTTTGAATGTGTTGTTTCATTCTAAGGTTTTGCAACTGTTTTGTTTGTATTCCTGATGCCAATGGTTTTAACAGTTTTAAGGAGTTAGCTGGAAGTCGGCCTCTCTCAGAATTGAGAACTGCTGAAGAAGCTGTTGCTGCTGCAGTAGCAGCAAGTGCCACTTCAGAGGATGGTGTACAAGCAAACAGGGTCAGTTTGAAATCGGAAATTGAAGCAGAAAATATATCTACAGAAGTATTTCATTTAGTAAAGTTCACAATGAAATTGTTGAGCTCAAGGTATCTTTCACTATTATTGTTTACTTGGTTGTATTGATTGAATGCCTCTATTGATTGAATGCTTTAATTGCCAGTAACTAAAATGATTGCTTGCTTAGGTTATTTTAGAAACTGCTTATAAGTATAGAAGTCAACAGTTCAAGCTTTCAAATAGCTTAAACACCATAAATGAAAAAACTTCTCTGAATAGATTGGAATCGTGCTATTACATTTGTTGAAATTGTTGTTTACTTGTAAATGAAGAGGAGTAAATGGCCTTTCATGGGTGCAGAGTGTTGGATATGGTTGGACTTGATCTACTAATTAATGCAAAGTATCCTGATCATGAAATTGTTAGGTGTACTAGAGTTGTTTATGGGATGACATTTTAGCAAGTTCAGTTTGCAATTAGATTAGTACAAAAGTGGCTCTTGCACTTGGATATTTGACATTCTTATTTTGATGCCATTTTGGTTTATGATGTTGTCTTAGTTGCTGGAATGAGACCATATATAATATTGATTCCTTAACGCTTTGACTAACTAAAAATTGATTGTGGCAAAGGCTTTTTCTTTATTAATAAGAATCTGATGCAATTATTAATTGTAGACAATGAAAGATAATTATAATCCTGAACTGTTATGGTTACTATGTCTATGTTTCTGTTGCCAGTGTGATATCAGCTTCCTAGACGTTACAAGTTTACTATTGTAAGCAGTGCTGCCATTAAAGGTGTGTTTACTTTTGTATAGTATATGGATTTGAAGAATTAATGATCTTTAAAGGTCGTGGCTTAGGCTATGCATTTGGGAAAACTTGGCCAATGTATCTTGGTTATTTTCTGTTATTTTCATGCAGCATCTATAATACTTGTTGCTGTCGGACCCTGATCTTAGTAACTAGTTATGAGACATGTCAAAATTGATAACATCATACTTGAAATTGGTTTTGCAAAAAAAGAAAAGAAAAGAAAAAACTCTGTTGCAAATGATAGAAGAATTAATAGTTATTACTAATTAAAGGGTGTGGCCTATCTCTATGTTCCATTGATCTTTAGCCTTCGGCCCTGCAATTTGGAAAAGGTGGAAAGGTTATTTTAGATGTGTGATGTCCTGATAGTCCAGGAGGCAGTGTTCAAACTGAAGGTATTTTTACTAACTTGTTTTGCTTTGCTTTCATACTTTTGTATTGAATCTAAAAATGGAGAACTAACAACCTTAAAGCTTATGGCTTTCTCTATTATATCAGGAGCATTACATTAATCATCAAAAACACTTGGTTTCTGTGGCAAAATATAGCACATGACCAAAGAGTGTTAAACCTTGAATGATAAGAACTGCCCTCTAACATGTAAGATCATTTCCTTTCCATATATATCAATTGCTAGTAACAATAGAGGTACTAGCATTGAATTTCTATTTTTCACTTTTATATGCCAACTTCTGGATCCTCTTTTGATCAAAGGCTCAAAGCATCTCTGGTTGTTATGCAATACTGCCAGCCTGCAACTGAAGGTATTTCCATTTTTGAAGTTATTTTGCATATAATCTGAAAGTGAAGTTTCTTAATTTCCAGCTTCCAGGTCATCAGTTGCATATATTTACTTCTAATTATGGATGTAGGTTATGGAGAGCACCTGTGGATTCACTTACCCCTACAATAGTAGACATGCTCAGTGAAAAAGCTAAAGTAAATCAAAGCAGGTCCTAAGCCTTTGTTCTCTGTTAATTATATGCAGCATCTCAGCAAGGAAAATTTCTATTCTAGGACAACGTTAGGCTGTTGTTGATGCAGCTTCTGCTGGCATCCTCATTATCACCACAAAGTGTTCTTCAAGACTTGGTTGGTTTCAACATTTTAGTAAATGTTGTTAGAGAACTAGTTCTGTTGATGTAATGACTTTGTTGGATATATGGACGAATGTATCGGATTTTTACATAAATGAATGTGTTTTGGATGTGATGTCATTTTGAATGTATATCAGACCATTCAATCTAGCTAAAAACTATTGTGCAATAATTGATCATCACAAAATGCCTAACAAAAATTGTTGTATGAGCCATCTAATTACAATACTATAAAGACTAAAAGAACGAGAAAGTCATCGTCCAGCAAAACAACAAACAACAGTTTTTTGAAGAAATCTATAGTATCAATAATGGATAGACAATGAGATTTGCAAGTACGTATTGTCTGACCAAGCCTTCAGACAACAGCAAGCATATAAGCCCCTGTTGTCTGGCACAGACTTCAGACAATAGTAAGTATATAAGACGCTGTTGTCTGACTAAGCCTTCAGACAATAGCAAGCATATAAGCCCCTGTTGTCTGGCACAGCATTCAGACAACAGTAAGTATATAAGCCGCTGTTGTTTTTCTTGGCGTTCAGACAACAGACTGGGTAGTAGTCGTTGTTGTAGTAAACTTTATCAGACGACAGTTTTTTGGTATTGTCTTATCCATGTATCAGACGGCATTGAGATAGACAACAGCAAAGTATATAATCAGACGACAGTGAAAAACTGTCGTCTGATTGAAAAATTGGTGTAGTGATAATACATGTTGTTCGGAAGTCGTCGTAATCCGGCGTTATGAATATCCAACGTTCCATGTTTCTTCTTCTTTTTTTTCTCTCTCTCTCTCTCTGTTTTTTTTTTTTTTTTTGGGTTGATGAGGTTGTCCTAGGGCGAATCCCTTGGCATGTTCCTCTTCAACGAAACTTTCTTTGATAGATACTCTACGACCAGTGTCGTTGAGGTTGGTGGTAGTGAAGTTCTCCCTTGGATCGTCGTCTGCTAAGAAGCGAGCGATACCCGCTCTGATACCAAATGATGCCGGAAGCGTGAACACAATAGCAAGAGGCTCCGTCAAACGTCGAAAGTCATATGAGATGAGTTAGAATCCACTAGCAATTATGGGCACAACTGTAAGAAACATAGAGAAACTTGTCTAATATTTGGTTTTTTATTGATAACTTGAATGAAATTACAATCTAAGAGTGACGCAGTCGGAAGTAACCTGGGTTTACAAGATAAACCCTAAAAGACATAGTTCTGGAGTTCACCAGAGAAATAGAGAAAAATCTCTATATTTTATTAAATTTGATATGATAAACTGATCTTAATACATTGCATGATGGTGCTTATATAGGCATCCAAGTCATAACCTAATCACAATCATAACCTAACAAGAAATCCTAAAGAATGCAAATTAAAAAGGAAACTAAAAACCTAAAATAAAAAGAATCCTAAAACAAATGTAAAACAAGCCTAAAAATATTAAATCCCGAATCGGATAATTAAAACGACATATTTTAGCCTAAACCTGTTAGGGCTCACTAAAGTGAGTCTTGAAGATCTCGTCATTCCCATTCTAGAAAGGTATCATGCGTCTCAAACGGACATTCTTGCCAAAAGTTGATCAAATCTGATTCACAACTAACACCCTGACTTTTTGCACGAGAAACCTGAAAAGTCCAAAACCAAATTTTCTTGGATATTGCAGCGGCTAGTAACGTCATTATGTGTGAACTACCTATTTTCCATTCACTCTTCTTGATTCCACGCCGCTTCGTTATTTTTCTAGTTTTGCAGCTAAACCAGGCCCAGTCTCGTCCTACATCAAGTTGTTAAATACAATCAGCTAGCCATACAAGAAACTAAGAAAATTAAGCCTAAGAAAATGATCTGCATCCAAAAGCCACCTCACAAATGGATAGATCGAGATTACTCTGGAAGAGTCTATATTTTTAGTAGTTGCTTCTTAACAGCTCAGATTATTCAACCAGCGTCCATGGTTTTTCAACCAGTAAAAGTTCAGCTTCATATTATGAAGGCAAGCATAAAAAAGATAAGATAGCAATGAAATGCATATTGCTCGTGCCTGATTTTACTTTTAAACAAAAGATAGTGCACCCTTATATCATAGAGATTACAGATTAGTCTGCTTTACTTTTACATGCCTCAAGAGTCGGGACTCGTGCAAAGTTCTAGCACCCGGCTGTGTGTATCTTGAAACAATGTGGGATTGGGACGCTTAACATGTGCATGATGCATTCTTATTTCTACAACATACACAATCTACAACATACACAAATAGGTTTTCGCTTTCATCTTCTTAGTTCAAGGAAACTGCATGTACCAGAAAATGTTTACCTGAATAAGAAGTGAAGAAACCCTCATGTTCTGGAGGATAGAATCTGTTTGCTTATCATTGTTCAAATGAGGATTCAGGATGGAATCCCTCCTGGAGTCCTGCTCTTAGTTGTATTGCCACCAGGAAAATGCCCACCAAGGTCAAATGCAACTGCTCGAACCTACTTTTTCCACTTTTTGCTTGAGCAGATCTAATCGTCTTCATACATATACATTTTTTTTTTTTTTTGCAAAACGGCATTAATTTCACCAAAGTGCCATAAAGAAAACGTTCGACAAAAATATTCCAGAATATCAATCTTCCTCCTCTGCTTCATTCTCAGCTATGTTGAAGTACCTCAATTCATAAACATTTCGGTCCTTGTTGGAAGCAATAACACGAAGCCAGTCTCGGACGTTGTGTTTCTTCAGATACTTTTTGGTCAAGTACTTCAGATATCTCTTAGAGAAGTTTTTGTCAGAGGAGACGGTCAGCTTGCTCTTGTCACGAGTCACAGTAACAGCGTCACCAAGGGCACCAACCTTGCCTCCAACCTTGATCCTCTCCTGGAGAAACTTCTCGAGGGATGCAATATCCATGATCTTGTCTTCTACTGGTTTACCACAATCAATGGTAAAAGCCACTCCCTTCTTCTTCCCCTTGGGGCCTGCTGCAGCTCCTCGACTCATTGTCAATTATCTTCGGAGAGCGAGAGATGAAGGGGTTCTGGGTGAAGAAGACTGAGAGGGATACATATACATATATATATATATACACACACATATATATATACACACATATATATATACAGGCGGGTTCCGAAGCGGACGTCCGCACTTCTCTAAAGTGCGGACGTCGACACAGCAGGCGGGTTCTAGGCAATGACGGCGGCGCGGGGCTGGCTGGAGGGAGGCCGGAGGCGTCCCAGACCTCTTCTGGGCAGCGTTCGAGGTCGGAGGAGGTCGGGTTTGCCAGTTTCTGGGCAGCCACCTCACCTGCAGTTGCAGGTTCTGTGCAGCACCGCAGAACCGTCGCCAGCGACTCCACCGCACCGCATACCCCTCCGCACGACCCCCGACGTCCCTCCGGCAAGCCACGCCACGCCGTCGCCGCTCGATAGAGGTCGGAGGAGCGACGTCCGCACTTTTTCTGGGTTGCGAACGTCCTCTTCAGAACATTTTCGTATATATATATACACACACACACACACATATATATATATATATATATATATATAAGGGACTGTGAGGGACAAAATATATATATAAGGGACTGTGAGGGAAATGCATCTTAACCACATGTATTAAATATAAAAGCAAAAATTATAATAACTTAAAACTGTGCATTTATTTTCAGCCGTCAGATTCACTTGTCTCTCACAGTCCCTTAAAAACTGTCCCTTAGGTGAGCAAGCATTTATATATATATATATATATATATATATGATGGAAAATGTCACTTTAGAGAGTGAAATGATAATAAGGTCACCTAGTTTCCCACTTGATAAAAAGGTCAACTGTGAATTGTTATTAATATTAATTTAGTCCTTATGAATAATGAGGTCATGTTAAAGAAGGTCAGTTTTTAATTTTTATCATTCTGATTCTGCCCATAAGGTAATAAACCTTTATAACCTTCCATTTCAAAATCTGGGAGCTCAAATTTTCTCTCTCCTTTGATCAGAAAGCTTCAGATTCGATTTGATCAGAGGTCTCTTTCCGAGATTCTTTCTTCGCTGCCCTCTCTGTCAGAAGCTTCTGATTTCGATTTGTGCCTCTGCGACAATCTGAAATCTCAGTTTTGATTGGTTTTGGACCTTCCGCAGCTCTTTTCTCTTTTTCTGGATCTCTGGCTTCGTCGGTGTTCGTCTTGATCACGTTATTGTGTTCTTCTTCTTCTTCGACTCAGTGCTTAGTTACAGTCTCTCTATTTCTTCCTCTCTCTGGTTTTCTCTGATTTGATCGGTAAGCCTTCTCTCTGTGAATTTGTTCGTTTTGGTTTTTGCAGTGTATTTTTGTTGTTTGTGTTAAATTGTTGACTTGTTCGTTTTGGATTACTGTGTTCTTTTCCTTCGTCGACTCAGTGCTATGTTGAATTGCTGATGATGTTTTGTGCTATTGTGGTACTATATTTGTTCTATACTGTGATTTTTTTATCAGTGACATGGTCAGTTACATTTTTAATACTGCTGTTTTGTTCAGGAATTATCATTTATTTTGCGAGTATGATGTTGTTCTTCTGTTCAAGCATTAATAGTGACTTTGGCAGTGATCTGTTTGTGTTATTCTGTTGATTCCTTAGTAGTGACATGGCCAGTTACATTTATAATATTGTTCTTCTGTTCAGGCATTAACAGTTACTTTGGCAGTGACTTGTTTGTGTTGATTCTGTTGATTTCCTTTGTAGTGACATGGATAGTGATTTTTTTTAATTCTTGTGCAGTTGTTATGGATACTAGCTATGTTGTCAAGTTTATTTATTTTGGTGAAGCAGCAACAGTTCCATTGTTGCATAATTGGTCGTTTGTTGACCTATGCAATTCCATACGCTCTCGTTTTCCGAATTTGATTCAAGGCAATTTCATGTTGAGGTACATTATTCCTCCAGATTCTACTTCATGTTTTCTAGAGAGTGAAGTTGATATGAGAATGATTTTTAGGAATTTGGTTCGTTACAATTCTGATTTTGTTGAAGTGTTTGTGACTAATTTGCCTTCTATTAGTGAAAGCGTGGTGAGTAATACAGTGTG
The DNA here is from genome assembly GCA_024704745.1 of Rosa lucieae. Taxonomy (NCBI): domain Eukaryota; kingdom Viridiplantae; phylum Streptophyta; class Magnoliopsida; order Rosales; family Rosaceae; genus Rosa; species Rosa lucieae. The sequence goes on from CM045492.1 coordinate 29,436,796, forward strand.
TGAGGATTCTAGAACCATGCTTGAGGAGAATGATTATTTGGGGTGTTATAGGGCAGAGGCACCGAAGAGTTATATGACGAAAGGTTGGGAGAGTTATATTCATTCTGAAGGCCAAAAGTTTGCGAGTTGGATTGTTGAGTTTAGGGATAAGCTGCGTAAGTATGTCATAGAAATTGGCTTTTCAAATGAGTTTGTTAGAAATGACAAGGTTCATGTTATTGCTCAGTGTTCTAAGAAACATTCTAAGGGTTGCAATTGGCTTGTGAAGGCTCATTTATGCAGGGCTAATGGTTTCTTTATGATTAAAAGGTTGGTTAATGTTCACACTTGTCATGGTGTGATTCGTTTGCAGAAGAGTAAGATGATGGGATCCAAGGTTGTGAAGTCTATTGTGCTTGATAAGATTCGTGCCAATCCAAACAAAAAGCCAATTGATATAGCTGATGAGATCAAGAGTGATTATGGTTTGAATGTTCCTTATTGTACAGTTTGGTATGGTACGGAGTTGGCAAAAACAGCCCTACATGCTGATGAAGCTAAGTCTTATGCTCAGCTACTTTGGTTCAGTGAGTCTGTTATGAAGTCAAACCCCGACTCAAGGATAGTGGTTGAGTTTCATTGAGAAACACACAGGTTTCAGCGTGTGTTTGTGACCTATGGTGCATGGATGAAGGGTTTTCAATCTTGTAGACCTATTCTTTTCATTGATGCTACATCCATTACCAACAAGTACAAGGGCCAGATTATTGCTGCATCGGCAAAGGATGCCAATCAATGTTGAATCTCCTTCATTATTTCTAGTTTTTTATTTTTCTTGTTTTCTATTTCCTGCCATGTTCTGTTTTTTTGTAATGTAAGTGACATGGTTAGTTACATAGCTACTGACATGGTCAGTTACATGTCCAATGACTTAAATGTTCTGTGATTTGAATGACATGTCTCTGGCCATGTCACTGTCAAGTAATATGCAGTTATGTCAGCGACATGGTCAGTGACATTAACAGTTACATGACAGTGATATCATTTTGTTTTTCTGTTCAGGCTTGTATCCAGTTGCTTATGCTATTGTGGATTCTGAAAATGAGAGTAATTGGAGATTTTTTCTTGAGGTTTTGGCTGAAGTGTCACGCTCCGAATTTTGAATAAATGATTCAAATCCGGAACATGATTAATAACAATACAAATAACGTTCTGAATTTTTTTCTCAGAAACAACCACACCTTACACCTCTTAATATTACATGAACTAAATCCTCAAGTTACTTATTACAGCACACTCTCACCAAATCAAATTGTAAAGCTAAAATGAGTATAATTCTCCTCACAAAAACAAATGCTGTAGATCTAATACTAATACTCTAAACCGCACGATCACTGCCCTGATTCTCCTGACCTGTGAGATTACCAGCTACACAATTTGAATAGTGTACCGGGAATTGCAACAACACAAAACCCGGTAAGCTTTTGACAGCCCGTATGAGTAAACAAGAAAGAACTGTTGATTGATTAAATTACAATTCTTATAACTCAAGTAAACAATCAACACACTCACAAGGTAACTCCAAAAATCACAGAAACATAAAAGTAGGTATTTTTCGATACTCTCTTTTAAAACTCAACATTTGACAGACAGACTAGAACTTTGACTGATCACAACCAACAAATATTGCAACATTAATATGTGAAATAACATTAAAGCAATACATGCTTGATTCTCTTTTTACTAACACTTTCACATATTAAAAATACTGATCACAACCAACAAATATTGTAACATTAATATGTGAAATAACATTAAAGCAATACATGCTTGATTCTCTTTTTACTAACACCTTCACATATTAAAAATATATCATAGATAGATATTTGACCAAAATAATATAAGTACACTTCTCTTTTTAGTGAATTTTCGGATTAACTGGTAATAAATCATAAATCCACGTGTTAGGGTCCATAATACCAAAACACGGGAAAGCCAGGTTGACTGGTAACAATTCATAAATCTGCGTGCTAGGGTCCATAATACCAAAGCACAGGAATCCACATGCTAAGGTCCATAATACCAAAGCATGGGTAAGCCGCAGCATACCAAGGACACTACCAAAGTATGTATACTCAAAGTAAGCACCCTTCCTAAGAGTATAATAGTGCACTATCTGAAGGGACTAGGACCCACAGCTTAACTTCATCATAACACCAAAACACATTTACCAGTAATTCACTTAAGCACGGGGTTGTTGTAATCACCCGGCTTCACAATTGTACTTTTCAGACATAATCAAATTCACAAAATACAATCTTTATGAGTTATAGATCGTAATATATGTATATGTACACTCACATAAAGAGACATATTATTTCAAGACAAATCTTTACTTCTTAAAATAATTTCCACATATTCACAATTGGGCATATAAAATATCTTTCACACCACATGATCAACATTTCATTATTCAACAATTAAATGGGAGATTAATAGCTTGAATAATATTCAATCCATTCTCAATCATTTCATCACACCAATCACACGTCAACCAATATATATATTCCACGTAAATATATATATACGTAATCATCCGCTCAGGGGTGACCACTAATACCAACTATAGTTCAAGCATAAAAACCGTGAAATTCATTTGTATAATAAAATCATTTTACTTACCTATGGACCGTAGTTGATCAAGTCCATATGATTAAAAACAAATATTTATTCCACAATTAATTTTTTCACACAATTGCGACAAAAATAAAGTAATTAAATTTATTCAGTTCGTAATATGAACCACGTGAGGTTTACTCACCTCTATTCCAGCTGCGTCTTCTAAAAATCAAATATAACAATATTCCAAACGCTCGTCAACTCAAACCGTCACCCACCTAATCAAATGTGACTTGAAATTAGCCAACAATTCCAAAACATACTTAAACGACAATCCAACGGTCGAATTCTAACTTATATGAAAACCCGACGGACGGATTCTCACGAATCGCACTCCGAATCACTATTTCACAATTATACGAAGATCCAACGGTCGGATCCTCGCCCGTGACCTCACAAAGTCATTGGGACAGTCATACGATCAACATATCAGAACTACAAGTCCATCGGAAGGTCCGATCTTCACAGATCATTAATCGAACAATCGAAATTGATCGAAATCGTAAAATTCATAACTTAATCATACTATCTCCAAAAATTATGAATTATATATGCAGACAATCGTATCGACACGTAGAACACAAAAATGGATAGAAACTGTCCTTGGGGTGGCCGGAGGTCGCCGGAAACCACCATCACAGTGGCGGCACCGCCGCCCATCCAAAGTCAAAATTAGACAAAACTCCCAACACGAAAGTTCTTCATCTTAACTCGAATTTAAACTTTCATAACTACACAAAAGTCCGATTATGAACCAATCGATCGAATTTTACCTTAGAAGCCGACGGATCCGATGAACCCTAGTTTTGAATTCGTTCCAATTTGATCTCCACAGGTGAAATCGATGCAATCCACCTTAGGGGAAATGATCTACATCCTCAGACGTACAGAATCCCCTCAAGAATCACTGCAAAAGGTGGCCGGAGGAGGGAGAACGACGGTGGGGAAAGGAGGTGATTTTCAGCTCGACTGCACCGTGTTCTTCGACTTGTAGCGGCTACCACGTTGGTTATTTCCCCTCGATGTCTTCTACAAAGTTGTAATCTACCTCAAGCCCAGAAAAATCCCTTTTGGAATCAACTCGATTGGTGGTCGGATGATAGAGATATCGGCCGGTGAATGAAGAGCAGCTCGTGCGAATTCCAGCTCGAGCTGTGCGGCTTCTCGGCCTCCTAGCGCCTTCTACGGTTCTTTTTTCACTTTGATGTCTTCTAGGAAGTTTTAATTGACTTGAAGACGAATGAAAATGCTTTGGAATCAAGTCGATTGGAGGTCTGTGGAGGGAGATATGGCCGGACAAAGGAGAGCCCAGAAAAAGAAGAAAACCACGGGGGAGAGGAGAGAGAAGAGAGAGTTTCGGGGGCCAAAACGCAAATTTTCAATTTTTCTGTCCTTAATGACAGAATTCGAATTTTTTTGTGTATTTATAGAAAAATCTCAATTTTCAAATATTCATAACTTATTCATACGAACTTCGAATATTACGTTCCACATATGCACGAGATCGTATCGATGGGCTCTACAACTTTCATAAAGGAAGTTTTCCCAAATTCGGTACGTATAAAAAGTCACTTTTTGATACCCCCTAAATTACGTTCGATTTCGAAAATAAAATCATTCGAACTACTTTCACAACTCCTCCAAGTTTCGTACTCGCTCCCAAGACCGAGTAATCATTTCCAAAATTCCACGAAATTTAATTTGAATTTTTCGAGGTATTACAGGCTGAAGAGTTTGCAAAACACCCTATGAGGAGGGTGACGTTCATTTCTGATCGTCATGTTGGGCTTGTTAGTGCTTTCCCTTGGGTGTTTCCCAATAATCCACATGGGTTTTGTTTTAGACATCTGATGGCTAACCTTTCTGACAAATTTCTAGCTGGTTCTTACCTTAAGGATCGGATTCCTCACTTGTTTATGTGTTGTGCTTATTCTTGCACACCGGAGATGTATGAGTTCAACATGGAAATCTTGAGGAGTGAAGGTGGCGACATAGTTGCTCAATTTCTGGAGGATCTCCCTAAGGAGAACTGGTGTATGGCTTACTTTAACGACGAAAGATTTGGTGAAATGACAAATAACTTGGCTGAGTCTTTCAATAATTGGGTGTTGCCTCTGAAGAGTTTTCCTGTTCTTGATATTAATGATGGGATTAGAGTGAAGTCCATGGCTTCAATTGCTGCTCGGAAGCAGGATGCTCAGGAATGGTTGTCTGAGTTGTGCCCGGCGATTGAAAAGAAGCTGAAGGAGAATTTGGAAGTCGGAAGGCATTGGAGAGTGAGCAGATCTGATACCTATGTGTATGAAGTTCACTGCCAGAAGTATAATAGCATGGTAAATTTGGAAACTCGCTTTTGTTTGTGTGGAGAATGGCAGCTGTATGGCTTCCCATGTTCCCATGCCCTTGTAGTGATCCAACAACATGGTTCTTCCCCGTATTTGTATGTCAATGAGCTGTACAAGGTGGAGAAATATCGAGAAACTTATTCTTTCCCAATTAATCCTCTTCCCTCTATTTCGAAGCAAGTGCATGATTTTGGTAGAGATGAGGTGATATTGCAGCCGCCTTTGACTAGAAGACCACCAAGAAGGCCTAGAAAGAAGAGGTTCAGAAAAAGGAGCAAGAAAACCAGGGTGATCAAGTGTGGTAGGTGCGGAAAATGTGATGGTCACAACAGAAAGAGTTGTACAGCTCCGATATAGGTTCAATTCTGCCTAGATGCCTTTAACTGCAGTGCGGAAAATGTGATGGTCACAATAGAAAGAGTTGTACAGCTCCGATATAGGTTCAATTCTGCCTAGATGCCTTTAACAGTGACATGGCAAGTGACGTGGCAAGTGACATAGCAAGTGACTCCAATACAGTTTGAATTTTTTTTTTTCATTTTTTTCAATAAATGATAAGAAGTGCTTGTAAGGTGCTTACTCATTGGAATTTTTTTTGATTATGAGACAGTGTATCTGCTTTCTTCTTTTATAAATCCTTCAGTATTCTTTGTGTCTACAGGTTTTTAATAGTTACATGTACAGTGACATAACCATTTTCTTTAGATTTACATTGACCTGTCCATTGACATTAGTTTTTAGTTTATCTTGTCAGTGACTTGTTCAATGACTTTTAGTTGGATCACTGCATATAGATTTGGTCATTGGCAGCGGTGCAGCGGCACGCTGCAAATGTTAATGACAAATTAAAAAATTAGCTGTAAAAACTTTGTTTTGGTTGTTGTGGTGTAGCGGCACGCTGCAAATATTAATGAAAATTAAAAAATGAAGTAGCTACAACAACTTTGGTTTGTTCCGCTGCCGTTACGGTGCAGCGACACGCTGCAAACTGAAATAGAAATATCATTTTGGCTGTGACTTTTCTAGTGACTTAGAGTTTTAATATTTTTTGTCCAGTCACATATTCAATTACATGCTTAGTTACATAGTCAGTTACATACATTGGCAGTCACTTGGGCAGTTACATGGTCAGCTACATTATCAGTGACTTGAGTTTTGCATTACCCTGCCTAGTGACTTGGCCAATGACATTCAGTTTTCTTTTTACTTGGCCAGAGACTTAAGCAGTTACATAATGGGTAGTAGTGAATTTAACAATGACATTTTCAATTATATGCGGCCTTCATATTTACATAGTCAGTGACTTGTCCTATGAATTCAGAAGATGCATTAATCTTGAATAAAAAGATCCATACAAGTCATAGTCTGAACTAAACAACAAATTTCTGAAATTCTGAACTAAACAAACAAATTTCTAAAATTCTTAATTTGCAAAGTTCCAGCTCTGCTTATGTTCAGCAAATTTTTTGAATATTTGAGATTTGAACTTCATCATCTGAGCTTTTGTGACTTTGTTTGGCATCTTCTCCTCTTTCGCCATTTTGTCCAAGTAATACATTACAAAAGGTCCGCAATCTAATCTGTTGGCAAATAAAATTTTCAAGTTAATGATTTTGACCAACTTCGTAACATTAAAGTTATCATTTTAAATTTTTGAATATAGACTTACGATCCTTCCTCTTGTTGGGGGCAGATTCCGGCATGGTTCAAAGGGATCCTTCCTCCATCATAATTTTCCTTTATCCACCTTATTGTTCTTATCTCGTCATTGCTCAAAATACTTTCAACCATCTTTAATTTTGTGTGAGTGCTTTGATTCTTGTCAAATTGCATTCTGCAGCCTTGCCGCAACATATCGTCTGCTTGATCTTTAACTGCTCTTATCCATAGCTCGACCATTTGAACCTGCATTTTTCAACAGACCAACATTATGAAATAAAATGAAGTGACATTGCCAGTGACCTCGTTGGTCAGTGTAGTCACTGGTTATGTTTCTGTTCAGTACAGGTTAGTAAGTGATAGTTACATGGTGAGTTACATGGTCAGTAAGAAGTTTCTTACCAATTTTTTTATATTTTTAAAGCACTCCCCTGTTCCTGCTCTTCTTGGTTTCATTGAATCAAAATGCAGCCATTGCGGTAAGTCCTTGTCAAAGACCAAGAGCGTGTGGTGAAATTCTTCATTATGGGTAATTGGGAAGAAAAGCATGCTGCATTTTCCCAGGTTTTGGAATAGTGGCTCACACAAGTATTGATGCAGGTTTCTCACAGTTAAATATATTGTCGAATACTGTTTAAAAAAAAAAACAGAAAAGAAAACATTGAACGAGTTATAAATAAACAAATAATGAGAGATAAGCATTCAATGTTTATAGAAAGTGCTTGTCATACTTACCCAACACATGCTATGCATAAAACCGGATCTTCCCAAACTTTGTGAATTTTCGTTTTGCATTTCATCCTTCAATAGTTCCCCACAGCAATCAATCCAGTTGTTTGCTATTGATTGATCGGTGATGAACATTTTGACATCCGCCCTTGTGATTTCGCTTCCAGCCTCTTTTCCCTCCCAGAATAATACCATGCATGACATAGAACGGTGTTAGTCCAGTGACTTAGCCAGTGACTTTCAATGGCCAATGATGTGGCCAGTGACTTTCAATGGCCAATGATGTGGCCAGTGACTTTCCCAGTGACTTGGCTAGTTACTAGGCCAGCTACATGTGAAGTGAAGTCACTAGCTTGTGAGTTGTAACATGAAACATTACCTTTGTTTTGCCTTGTTCAAGTACTTCTCTAATTTGCTTTTAATTGTGCTATCAAGTAGCTTGTACAGTTGTAGCTTTTGCCAATCTATCACTTCAATTTCGTTTTTTCTGTTTCTTCCACATCATCCACATGAATCGTCAAATCATGTATCACTTCCTCCTCTGGTGTCAGTTCAGCTGTCTGTCCTTTTTTCTTTTTCACTGCTTTGATTCTGGTCATTTTTGCCCTCTGCCTTTTGTCTTTCACCTCGTCCCACCAGAAAATATCATTTTTTTTTTGCACTCTCTCCTTTCTCTTGATCCTAACTACATAAGAATAGAGGCCAATAGATTCTGAGTTCTGCCCTGATATGTCCTCTAAAATTGGCATGGTGAACTCAGCTCTTGTCATCTGTTCTGTAGGAGAAATGTAATTGACTGGTTCGATGTCAAAAACAGGCTGAACCTCTGGTGATATAATGATCTGATACTTCTACGACTCTGCTTGCATATCTTCCAAACTGACTTTTCGTGGAGGTGGAGTTTGTAACACGCCCGGAGGTGGAAACACAAACGATGCATTAACCCAAGCAGTATTCGGTGTGAAGCATCTTCCCTCATTCTCAATTTAACCTCAGGAGAGGTTGGTGAATGAACTTGTGCAGCTACTCGGGCAAGGCATTCAAGTGGTGACTGATGTCCTCGGTTGGTAGAGTGAGGTTCCGTAGATGTCATCTCAGATGTGCTTGTTGTGGAGTAGCCAGGTTGTGATTAACTTCCCTGAATTCCACCTTCAGATTTTGTGTTTTTGGATTGCTTGGTGTCAGTTGGCTTGTCCTGAGGGAGCTTTGATTTTGGCGGAGGGAAACTAGGCGGTGGGGGAGGAGGAGTTGAGTCGTTTTTCATCACCTGGACGTGCTATTGGTGACTCATACTTTTCAGTTAGTGCCATCACTATGCTCTCCAATTTCTTCACTCTTGAATTCAGGGAGTCTTTCTCAATTTTCAGCACCTCATTTTCCAATAACACATCCTCCTTCTCTTCGTTTGTTCTGCCAATTTCCTTTTCTTTCTCTTCAACCTCTTTTTTCAAAACACTTTGCTCTTCTTCCATTCTCTCCAGCTTTTCTCTGTAATTCCTTCTTCTCTTCATCGTTCTTCCCTATGTCTGTCTCCTTCTTCTCATTGTTAATGTGGTCAGCTTTCTTTTCTCTTGTTTCCAGTTCTTTCTCCAATTTCCTTATTTTTTCTTCCAGGCCCTTTTTCTGTATTTCCACATCTCTCAGCTCTTCTTCCTTTTTCTGAAGATTTGTCTCTAATTCTTTCTTCTGTATATCATTCCATGCAGTCTCCTTCTCCATGTTTCCACTGGTTCTCTTTTCAACATTTTGTTCTTGCCCATCATTCTGTTTTTCTTGACTTTCTGTGTCTGTATTAGACTCAGAATCATCATCCTCTGCATCTTCTTTAACTTTTTTAAAGATTTTCTGAAACAAAATTACAAAAACTGGTCAGTGACATGTGAAGTTACATGCACTGTGACATGACCATATAATAGTAACATGGGCAGTGACATAGTCAATGACTTGCTCAGTGACCTGACTAGTTGGAACGCTACAACAATAACTTTTAACATGATAGTGACATAAATAATGACAAGACCAGTGACCCAGTTTTTCTACATCAAATTAACATAACTTCAACTTCCCCATTGTGTTGAAATCAATTTTTTTTTTTTTTCTATTCTGTGATTTTCGGTTTCCCTTCCAGCGATTGGCGGCACTACTCCCGTCTTGTGAAAAAACCAGTACTGTTTGGAAAATAATAAATAAAAATAGAAAACTAGTTATTTTTCAAACAGCTGCTTAAGACTATGAATATCACAAACACAACCAATGACATAGGTAAATACATAAACAGTGACATTGCCAGTGACATAAACTAAACAGTAACATAAACAATGACTTGGCCAGTGACCTGACCAATGACATGAGACTGATCTAGTTTTTGTACTCACAACAGCATACTATTTATACAATAGCTAAATGATGCATAAACAAATTGATAACAAGGTTACGGAACTTACCATCACCAATATCACGCAACCTGCCATGTTTTGGGATTCTTTTGCCTTTCTTTTAATTGATTTTTTAAGGAAGTCGCCAACTTCCTTTGCCCAGCTGTATTTTCCCAGACTTTCCACCTCTTCACAGACTCTTACATAGTCCCAAGATATTGTTCCTCCAGAGTTTGGGAATAGGAGTTTGATGAAAAGGTTCAAGAGTACTAATACGGCAACATTTCTGTCCTATTTCTTTTTTTCTTCCCCTGTTTCTGGAGTTTCTGCCAATGCCTTCTTCAAAGCTTGCTCTGCACCCGCCTTGTTGATCCTCTGCTTTTTATCAAAGTAGTCAAGAACTCAGAGTTGTATGCCCCTTCTTTGGTCTTTGGTACTGATAAGTCGGACCCTGACACTCCTAAAATCATAGATATATCACTTGTTGACATTCTGAATTTTCTGTTCCCAAACACAAAAAGGTCTGTGTCACTGTCATATGCTTGTAGCAGCAGTGTGATTAAGTCATCTGATTTCTTTGCATCCTTTTCTTTAATCGAACCTCCATGGAATGCATCTATCAGTGTCCCAAAGGGTGTTTTCCGCAGCAGCTCTAAAGTCCCTACAGCAACTTATCTTTGTTGTCTGAAATTGTTTTCAGAAAAGCGATCATTGTGCAGCGATACTGCACATAACCTTCTTTTAAATATCTTTTCCTTTTCGCTGGCACTCTTTCCTCTTCGTCATCCTTTATATCTTCTTCCTCGTCAGTTTCTTCCTTCTTCTTTCTACTCTCTTTTTAGTCTTCCTTTTATCCATTTTCTTCTTCTTCTTAGCACGAACTTTTTCTTCACCAGATTCTTCTTCATCTTCAGTTTCTTCCCTGTTTCTTCTTTTCTGCTTTTCAGTTTTCTTCTTTTTATCCATTTTCTTCTTCTTCTTGGTGCGAACTTCTTCTTCATCAGATTCTTCTTCATCTTGAGTTGTTTCCTCTTCATCTTCCGTTGTTTCTTCTTCCTTGTTTCTTCTTTTCTCCTTTCCAGTCTTCTTCTTTTTATCCTTCTTCTTCTTTTTACCACGGACTTGTTTTTCATCTGATTCTTCTTCATCTTCTGTTGTTTGCTTTCTTTTTTTCCTCTCTTTTGCTTTTTTCCATTTTATCTGTTTCAACTTTTCCCTAATTGTTTCTTCAGGACTTTGTTCTTCAGATTGTTCTTCTTCAGATTCGTCTCTTTGTTTTCTTTTTGGTTGTCCAATCTCCTCGAACTTTTTATAAAAATCCTGTAAACAGTTAAGAAAATGATAAGTCAATATTGATTTTGATAGTTACATAATCAGTGACATAGTTATTCATATGTTAATGATAGTGACATAAACAGTGACATGAACAATGACTTGGCCAGTGACTTGATCGTAGCCAGTGACTAGTGCAGCGACATAGGCAGTTACAAAGACATTGAAGAATGACAAAACCTTGAAATGTTCTCGCATCAGATTCCACATGTAATTCAAACAAAACCCACAAGCAAATTCATTTTCTCATCAGATTCCACATCTAATTGAAACAAAACTCACATGGAAATTCATTTTCTCATCATATTCCACATGTAATTGACACAAGAGTCACCATTTTCTCATCGGATTCCACATTTTATTCAAATAGAACTCAGGATTTTCTCATCATTTTCCAGATCTAATTCAAACAAATCTCACCATTTTCTTATCCGATTCCACATGTAATTCAAACAAATTTCACACCGAAATTCATTTTCTCATCCGATTCCACATGAAATTCAAACAAATCTCACATGCAAATTCTTATTCTCACGAGGCTCCACATGCAATTGAAATATCTTTCCTAATTCAAACAAAACCCAAGCTATTCAAATCGAAATTATATGAAATGAGGAGGAGGAGTTCACCGTCGTCTGTCTGACGAGGACAGATTTTCGAAGATTTTCGGTATATTTGTAATACCCTAGAATTTGGGGCTTAGTCGGTGAATCACTCTTGCTTAGCCACTGGTTAACGGAGTAAGAAAATCAGTCGTTTTTGCTATTTTCGCCAGAGAGAAACTCTTGAGCGGTTTCTGTGATTCACAGAAAGTGATCATTATAGTCATGCTCAGGTTAGATAACTGCCAGTGGTCATTATAATCGTAATTTTTTTTTCTTCCTGGGTTAGATAGGTAATTTGAAACAGAAATAGTAATTTGTTCTATGTTTTCACTCATGACGTTAGTTTTTACAGTCACTTTGTCAAATAATGGCCGGTTAATTTTTCATTGTCTTCCACTAAGATTCATAAAGATTGATTTTCTGAATTGTGCAGCGGAACCGCAACGGCACGCTGCAAATATTAATGAAAATTTTAAAAAAAATAATAGCGAGAAAAACTTTGGTTGGTTAATGGGCAGCGGAATGCTGCCGTTGTGGTGCAGCGGCACGGTGTAAAGTAAAATAGAAATATCATTTTTGCTGTGACTTCTCTTGTGACTTAGAGTTCTAAAGTTTCTTTGGCTAGTGATTTGACTAATGAGTGGGCTAGTGACTTGGCAGTTAATTTCAGTCTACAGTAACTTGACCAGTGACCTAGTCCATGACATTCAGGTTGCCAGTTCTAGTGACATTCATTTTCTCTATAACTTGGACAGTTACATGTTTAGTTACATGGTCAGTTACATACACTGTAAGTGACATGGTCAGTTACATGATCAGCTACATGTTCAATTACATAATCTGTGACATGAGTTTAATTTTGCCAGCGACTTCACTTGACCAGCGACATGGACAGTGACTTGCCCAACGACTTGACTTGACCATCTACATGGATAGTGACTTGGTCAACGACTTCACTTGCTAGCTACACTGACAGTGACTTGGCCAACGACTTCACTTGCTAGCTATACTGACAGTGACTTGGCCAACGAAGTCACTTTAGCCAGCTACATGAACAGTGACTTTGCCACTTCACATGGACAGCTACATTGATAGTGACTTCACTTGGGCTGCTACACATGGCTAGGTACACTGACAGTGACTTGCCCAGCAACTTCACTTGTCCAGCTACATGGACAGTGACTTAAACAGCGACATAGACAATTATAAGGACATTTACTGACATTCAGTTTCTCTGTAACTTGGCCAGTTACTTTAGAAAGTACCTAAGCAGATAAATTACTTTCAAAAGATCATTGCAAACGAAATTATATATAGTAAAGCAATCCAAAAACTATAAAACATGTACTTAAGAAGCTCTCTAAAAACTACATAACATGTACTCAAGTAGCTTTTCAACCTGTCCTATTCCCTAAACAAATTTCTACGATTCTTCATGTGTTGAGTTCCAGCTGTGCCTACTTTCTGCAAATGACTTTACCACATGAGCTCTAAAATTCAGAATATCATTCTTAGTTAGTTTGTTTGGAACTGTCTCCTTTTTCGATATTTTCGTCATGTTGTACATCACAAAAAGGCCGCAGTCCAATCTGTTCGTCACATAAAAATTGAAGTCAATGAATTTGAACTTTATAATGATATATCGACATTTTTTAAACAGCTGTGTATTTACGAGTCTTTTCCTTGTTGAGGGCAGCTTTTAATGTCTTTCACTTCCATTTTTCCATCATAGTTATCCCTGATCCATTTGATGCTTTCTATCTCGTTTTCAGTTAGGGGAACTTCGATCAGTTTCAATTCTTCTTCCGAGCTGTTCTTTTCATCGAATTTCATTCAGCATCCTTGGTCTAGCATGTCATCTGCTTGTTGTTTGACTGCTGTCATCCAAAGCTCTACCAATTCAATCTGCATTTCCAATATCACAGCCAAATCAATAATATGCTGTATCTTTAAATTAAATATAAAAAAATTAGTATGAAGGAAGAGTTCGATACCATTTTTTTGACATTTTGAAAGCAACCTCCAGTTAATGGATTTTTCAGTTTCTTTGAATCACAGTGGAACCAGTTCTTTAAACTCTTGTCAAAAATCAGCAGGGTATGATGAAATCCGGATTCAAGTGAAATTGGGAAGAATATATAGTTTGACATTGCCAGATTCTGGAACAGTGGTTCGCAGAGGTATAGATGTACGAAATACACCTTCAAATTTTCTGCGGAATGCTGTTTCAAAGGAAAATAGAACAGAAGACAAGTTATTACGAATTACAAATGATTCGATTTGAATGTAGATTAATCGTTCTAGTACTTACCCAGCATAAGGGATGCATAAAAGATGGCACCTCCAGACCTTGTGATTCTTTGTCTGATAGTTGATCAGTCAATAGAATCCCATAACATTTTATGCAGTTGCTTGCTATAGGTTCATCAAATATCATGTCCTTCAGATCCTGTCTGGATACCTCTGCTCCATAGCGCCTGCCTACCCAGAAGAACACTATGCACATAATGAATAGTATAAGTAATATGTATTATGTTATGCAGTTACTTTAACAATGATATGGCCAGTGACATCACTTGCCCAGCTACTTAACCAGTTACTTGGCTAGCTACATAGACAGTTACATAGCCAGTTACTTCAGATGGCCAGCTACATGGACAGTTACATGTACAGTGACTTCACATTGCCAGCTACACGCCCAGTTACTTCGCCAGCTACATGAACAATTACTTCGCCAGCGACTTCACATGACCAGTTACTTATCCAGTTACATGAACAATGACTTGGCCAGTGACAATAAGTTTTAAAAAGAATTTTAACTTAATTAAATTATTACCTTGATGGTGCATTTTGCCAGAATCTGTGCACTTTCCTCTTGGTGTCCTGGTCCATATAATTATACATTGTGCTCTTCTCCCAGTCTACGACCTCAGGAGGGAGCTGTTTCTCTTCTAGCTTTTCATTGATTTCTGCTTTTTCTTCAGCGTCAATCTCTCTTATTGTTTTCAGAACGTCCTCTGGTAAACCGTCCAAATTCTGTTATGCTACCATCTCTTCTAGCCTTTTACGTTCTTCAGGTTGCAGTGAGGCCTCTTCTGCTTTTCTTTTTCTTCCTTTTCAGCAGCTCTCAATCTTTCTTGCTTCTCCTTCCCGTTTTGCTTTCACATCCCCCCACTAGTAAATGCTGTCCTTTTTCTGTGTTCTTTTCCTATTCTTCAATCTGACGACATATGAGTAGAGACCCATTGATGATACAGTTTCACCAGAATGTTTCTCTGTAAGGCGCATTGTTAACTCGCCCTTTTTGTTCTCCTCTGGTGTCTTCTGCTCTTTCTCTGGGCTCAACGTAGGAAATGGAAAGCCACGCGCAGCTATAGGACTTTTCACTATCTGAAACATGTCAGGTTGTTTTTCCATTTCTTCCTATGTGAGCATGCAGACTGTGGGGCTCTGGAACAGTGAGTCCTTTTGTGATGGAGGTGTCGATTGAGTTTCTTCTTGCACTGTGCAGTGAGGTGGAGATTGAGCTGCTGTGCCTGCAGATTCTTCGACTGTGAAGATCCCTTGGGACTGACCTTCCTCAACAGTTAATTGATCTATCTTTTATGTGTTCTCAGCAGCCTTAGATGCAGCTGTATTTGATTCATTATTTTCTTCTATTGAGTTAGGTGGTGGGGAGTTGTGCTGTTGA
This sequence comes from Rosa lucieae, assembly GCA_024704745.1. Classification (NCBI taxonomy): domain Eukaryota; kingdom Viridiplantae; phylum Streptophyta; class Magnoliopsida; order Rosales; family Rosaceae; genus Rosa; species Rosa lucieae. The sequence continues at coordinate 29,452,190 of CM045492.1, forward strand.
GCTGCCGGTGAGGTGTGAGTCTTTGGGCTCAACATCTGCTCCAATTTCTTCACCTTTTCCTCTAGCTCCTTCACTGATGATGCAAGGCAAAAATTCTCCGTCACAAGTGTAGCATTTCGTTCCTCCAGATCCACCTTGTCCTCCGCGAATTTCGTTAGTTCCTGTTCCTTTTCCTTCAGTTTTTGCTGCAAATTATCTTTCTCCACAATTAGACATCTTATCTTCTCTTCCTTTTTCTGAAGCTGTTTCTTGTTCAGCCACCATAACTTCCTGATCATCATCTCCTTTTTTCTTTCCTTCTGAAGTTGTCTTTGCTTCACTGAACTATTCTCCTCTTCCTCGGATTCTGATTCCTCTCTATCCTCCTTCTGTTTTTCAAATATTTTCTGAAAGAAACATATTCCATATGTCAGTGACATGCTATGTGACATGACCAATGACATGTTTATAATAGTTATAAAGGCTAGTGACATGAAGTGTGATTTGGCCATTGACTTTCAGTGTGCTAGTGACTTAATCAGTAACTCTTAACCAACATAATTCCTTGGCCAGTGACAACTTCATTGACAGAGAACAACTTACAGTTAGTTTGTTCAAGCTGTTAAAGCTTGTCCAATTTTGTATTAGCCTCTGGATGTCCCATTTTCTCATCCCATGCACTTCCTTCTCCCTTCCAGATATTGACCTGATTTTTTCAGTCTTTTGATAGAACCAATACTGCATGCACAAAAAAAAAAATAGTCATAACAACTTAGTCAGTATATATATGACAATTTAAGCTATACTTGCAGAGTCGGCGCTGCTTCACCGTTGAGCAAAACAGTCATCGGAGAATGTATGTGTCTCAGAATGTGGCTGCCGGAGATGAAGAGGATTAAGAATTCTCTATTTCGGAGTAGGTTTGAGCAATTTTTTACGTTTGAAATTCCAAAATAATGTGGAGAAGATGAACAATAGTGCCGTTTTAGTTTACGGTTTACCTCCCACAAACTGCCAAAGAAAACTGACAGTGGCAGTTTTGTAATTAATTTAAAGTACAGTGGTAGATCGTGAACATGTGACCTTAATTATCATCAGAACATTTGTGGTGTTTAAATTATAATAAGACACTTTAAAATGACATTTTTTTATCATTATCCCTATAAATAAATATTTAAGTGCAATTTGATGATAGATAGACAGAAACTTCTCTTTATTGCTTCCTATAAATATATCACATATAGGACTGCTCTGCACCTGATTTGTTTGCTTCATAATGCGAGCTATTAGGGTACTCTAATTGCCAAACACCTTAAATGAGCTCACTAACTTTATTCAACTTAAAAACCTGAGCCAGCTCAAAACAACAAATAAGAGCCTAGATTTTGTATTGAAGAGCATGCCACTCTCTCTTTTCAAATATGACCGGAATAGCCTTGATATGGCAAGCGCATTTCCGAAAATACTTTTACCAAAAGACCCCAGCTTCATTGCAACTGTAAATTAATCAATCTTGACACAATCGAGAAATTGAAACATTACAGACCAAAATTTTAATGTGACCCCTTCATGGATACTATCTCTTTGGTTCCTTTTGTTATACATTCTCTATATGCTCTTTCACTGTATATGCTTCACTGCTTTTGTTAGAAAATGAAGTTAACTTTTAGATGCAGTTCATTCTTAGATTGCAGTTTAGTTATTTTGTTTACAATTGTAGATGAAATTATGCTGAAATGTGTCTTTTTTTTGTTTTGTTTTTTTTTTTTTGCCACAGGGTGGTAGCCTACATGAAAATATGTTGATGCGACACCATTTGCTAATTCAGTCATTCAGAAGAGAAAGTTAATGAAGAAACTAATGGAGAGAAATCCAAAACCCCCGTTGATGAACTTAATTGGTGAAATGTTTGAAGTTTAAAGGATTTAATTACCATGGTGCAGAGGTATTGTACAGTGGCGTCGACTACAACAAAAAGCTTCATTGATAGCATATGACTATAGCGTTTTGTTTGAAAATGCTATCAATTGTGAATTCGTAATATATCAATAGCGTTTAAAATCTACAAACGCTCTTAAAGGCATCTAAACGTTATTAAATGAAACTGTTTGAGGACAAGTATATATTGATAAACAGAGAGAGAGAGTAAAATTTCAGAGAGAATGGAGATTCAAGTGTTCTTATTCATCTCATACAAAGAGGTATTTATAGGAATACATTGCAAGTGTGAAAGCTCAAAGAGTAACTCAATTTGATAACAACTATATTTACAGCTGCAGCTCCACATGGTGGCTGTGATGATGATAATTGCCATGCTTGTTGCCCTTTGGCATAAAGCTTGTCACACAAGTCACAATACCTACATTATACACTCAAGTACCTATTGTATACATGATATAGACATTTATACTATGACTCATTTTGTACATGTGAATCATATATACTACAACACTCCCCCTTGGATATTTCATGTCAATAGTATTGTCTAGGTCGTGCGCTTCGAAATTGCCTCGTTAAAAACCTTGCCAAGTAATAAAACCCTGTGGGAAAAACAACCTGGGTCGAAGGAGAAAAAGAGCACAACGCGCGTTGAGTGTGGAGTATGTATCTGGATACTCCCCCTGATTTAGACTCCCCCTGGAGATCATGGGAGTTCGGATAACCTTCTCAATCTGATACTCTTCACATGTTTCTCGAAAGGGGATTTTGGTAACGACTTAGTAAATAAGTCCGCTACATTTTCCTCTGATCGGATTTGATTTACTTCAATTTTTAGAAGTGTTTGTTGTTGCTGATTGTAGAAAAATTTTGGCGATATGTGCTTGGTATTGTCCCCCTTGATGAAACCTAATTTCATTTGCTCAATACAAGCTGCATTATCTTCGTAAATGCATGTAGGTTCTTCTGTGGTAGACTTCAAACCACAGGTTCCTCGGATGTGTCTATTTACAGACCTTAGCCATATGCATTCACGCACAGCTTCATGTAGAGCAATAATCTCTGAATGATTTGAGGAAGTAGCAACAAGGGTTTGTTTTGTGGATCTCCAAGATATCGCGGTGCTTCCCATGGTAAAGACATAACCTGTTTGGGAACGACCTTTGTGAGGGTCAGAGAGATACCCTGCATCAGCAAAACCCATCAAAACATCATTATCATTTTGATGGAGGGGAGGAGGAGAACGTCAGCCGCCATGGAAGGTGTCACCGGCGTTCATATTACGGAAGGTGGCCTTTTGCCTTGTGGGATCTAATCCCATACCTCCGTCTTTTATTTTCTCCCTGTAGGGATAAAACAAGCCCATATCAATCGTACCTTTTAAGTATCGAAAGATTGTCTTTATACCAATCCAATGGCGGCGTGTTGGCGAGGAACTATGTCGAGCCAACAAGTTCACTGCGAATGAGATATCCGGTCTTGTGCATTGAGCTAAGTACAATAATGCACCTATTGCACTTAGATATGGCACTTCAGCCTCTAATAAGCCTTCGTCCTCATCCTTTGGACGAAATGGATCTTTTCTGGGCTCAAGACTACGGCTGATCATGGGAGTACTCACAGGCTTTGCTTTATCTTCATTAAAGCGCCTTAGTAATTTTTAGTATATGCTGACTGATGGATCATAATCCCATCACTACGGTGCTCGAGTTCTATTCCGAGACAAAACCGTGTTTTCCCAAGATCTTTCATCTCAAATTCGGATTTCAAATATTTAGCAGTTTCTTTTAACTCATTTAGAGTTCCAATTAGATTCATGTCATCGACATATACTGCTATAATTGCAAATCCGGAACTTGTCCTTTTAATGAACACGCATGGGCATATTTCATTGTTAATATATCCCTTCCTAATCAAGTAGTCACTTAGACGGTTAAACCACATCCGTCCGGATTGTTTCAATCCATATAGTGAGCGTCTCAATCTTATTGAAAACGCGCTCCGTAGTTTAGAGCCATTTGATTTGGGTAATTGAAGTCCATCTGGAACCTTCATATATATCTCTGAATCTAGATCCCCATAGAGATATGCTGTAACCACATCCATAAGCTGCATGTCAAGTTTTTCGGAAACTACCAAACTGACAAGGTAGCGGAACGTTATAACGTCCATTACGGGAGAATATGTCTCCTCGTAGTCGATTCCAGGGCGTTGTGAGAAACCTTGTGCCACAAGGCGGGCTTTGTATCTAACAACCTCATTTTTCTCATTACGCTTTCTAACAAAGACCCATTTATGGCCAACAGGTTTTATATTTGGTGGTGTCAGCGTTATAGACCCAAATACCTGTCTCTTTGTTAGTGAATCCAATTCAGTTTGGATCGCATCTTTCCATTTAGACCAATCTGCTCTTCGTTGACATTCTTCAATGGAGCGAGGTTCGATATCATCGTATTCTATAATTCCTTTTGCAATATGATATGCAAAGGCATCATTAATAGTCATAGAATTTCTATCCATCACCACATGTATACTAGTGTAATTCATGGAGATCTCTCTATTCTTTGGAATTGGTTCTGTTATTGGAGCGTCCTCCAATGATGTCTCTTTGACATAACCATAATCCGGAATATTTTCATGAGATGGATTAATTGTATCGATGATTAATGGATTATTTTGTGCCAAACTCGCTTTCTTTCTTGGGCGAGAATCCATCGAACCTATGAGCCTCCCGCGCTTCCTGGCTGGAGCCGTGGGTCTAGCCACTACGTCATCCATATAGGGGACGTTGGCGCCATTCTCATGTACTCTTGAGATGGCATCATGTCCTCTAGTGTTAGGGACATCAATCCTTGCAGGCACATTTGCAGCAGGTATATGTGATCTTGTCACTTTAGTGATATCAGAAAACGCATTAGGCATTGATTCTGCTACGTTCTGAAGATCGAGAATTCTTCGCACTTCTATTTCAGATTGTGCTGTTCGGGGATCAAGATGAGACAGAGTGGGGACAAACCACGACAATTCCTGTCTTTTCTGTTGAACATTACTGTTCATGTCTCCCCCTAATGACGGGAAGACTGTCTCATCAAAGTGACAATCCGCAAATCTTGCGGTAAATAGATCACCTGTCAAGGGTTCTATATAGCAGATAATGGTGGGAGAGTCATATCCAGTATAAAGACCTAATCGTCTTTGAGGACCCATTTTGGTGCGCTGTGGCGGCGCAATTGGCACATAGACTGCACACCCGAATATGCGTAAGTGTGAGACATCGGGCTCATACCCAGTGACCATCTGGGAAGCAGAAAATGGTTGGGTGGCAGTGGGCCTCAGACGAATAAGCACAGCTGCGTGCAATATTGCATATCCCCAAGCAGAAATAGGGAGATTGGTGCGCATAACCAATGCTCGAGCAACCATTTGAAGTCTTTTAATGGCAGCTTCTGCGAGACCATTTTGGGTGTGTACATGGGTACAGGGTGTTCAACCTCGATCCCAATGGACATGCAATAATCATCAAAAGTTTTTGATGTAAACTCTCCAGCATTGTCAAGACGAATTGACTTAATAGGATGATCAGGGTGGTGAGCCCTTAATTTAATGATCTGTGCTAGGAGTTTAGCAAATGCAGCATTTCTCGTGGATAATAGCATGACATGTGACCAGCGTGTCGATGCATCAACCAACACCATAAAATATCTAAATGGTCCGCAAGTTGGTTGAATAGGTCCACAAATATCACCTTGTATTCTTTGCAAGAATGGTATATTTTCTTTAGTGTCCTTTGCATAGGATGGTCTTGATCCTACCTTTGCTAAAGAGCAAGCCTTGCAAAACGAATGATATGAAGTAGTTCTTTCGACCAATCTTTGGTTCGTACTTCTTTTCGTTTTGAAGAATGGATGTCCGTGTGAAGTTTTCAATATACGGAGCATCATATCACGACCTGGGTGACCCAAACGGTCGTGCCAAAGTCTATATGTGTCAGAATCCCATAAATTTTCATTCATGACATGGTTGGATTCAATTACTATAATAGTGGTTGCATATAATCCACTAGAGCGACACATAAGTTTCTCTAATACTCGTGTATTTCCGTAGTTATTAGAGGTAATGCAAAGGAACTCTTGTCCATTCTCACAATGTGTTTCCACATGAAGGTCATTGGCTCTTATATCTTTAAAACTCAATAGGGTTCTTCCATCCCTAGGAGCGTATAGAGCCTCGATGATATTAATATTCGTGCCATTTGGCAACAAAAATTGAGCTGGTCCTCGACCATGATTCAATTGTGATGATCCTGCCATCGTAGTTATTGAAGATCGACTAGGCGTCATCCATAAAAATAATTGCTTATGTCGTAATATAGTATGTGTGGTGCCACTATCAAGAAGGCATTCCATTTCTCCGGAAAACATACTGAAAAAGAATAAAGTTCGGAATATTAACACATGTCCATGACATTGAATGCAATACTTTATTGATAAGGAAAATAACCAATGATTACATCAAGGTTTCCAAAGTCTATTCCAAAATACAATCAAACTCTATACAAATTGTAATTGCTTATTCCGTTTGGTAATTCCAATGAAATATGACCAGGGAAGTAGAGAGATGTTGGTGGAGCGAGGCTCGCTTAAATACCTTGATCTTAATTACTTTCCTAGACATCATACTTCATTGGGTACGCCACATGAGAAAAAGTCAATACAATTGTTATTGATTAAGGCACATTTGCCATTCTTGGAAAATAGAAAGGACTATTCTAATCAAAGTCTGCTGCATCCTCGTGCACTTGTTTAGCTTTGAAGTCCTCTATGGTGAGATTGACATCTTCACTATCTTCATTTTCGGCAAGGTTGGATTCTTGCTCCCTGAATTGCCTATACTCTTTGTAGCTTGCAGCTAGTTGAGTACTTGCACGGCAATGTTTGAGCCAATGCTCGATTGATCCGCACCTATGACACACGTCATTATGGTTGCCTCCTTTCATTGGAGGTACAGTTTGTCCATGTTGTGGATATTCCCTAGGAGGGTTACTGCTGCTACCACGTCTTATGATGCGACCTCCACAGCCCATATTGTTATTATATTCACCTCTCCCACGTGTGGAATTGCCACCACGTGTGAAGTTACCACGTGTGGAGTTACCACCACGTGTGAAGTTGCCACCACGAGTGTCCGCTTTGCGGTTTCTCTCTTTATTGGGGTGGTTATATGGGCCCGTACGCCTTTCTTGTCCCTTGTTATTAGGGTGTTGCTGCTTGCGCCCTTTTTTGGGTGCATTATAATTTGCCTCACGGACGCTCTTGGTTCTAATGGGCCTCGAATGATAATTCTTTACAAGGATGTTGTCGTGCTTTTCAGCTACCGACAAAATATTAATAAGCTCATTAAACCTTGTAATTCGTCCAGCATTGACTTCGGTACGATATTGCTTTGATATCACAATTTCTGAGACGGGAATGGTGGAGAGAGTCTTCTCAATTAGCTCCTCTTCTGTGAGAGGCTTTGCACAGAACCTCAACATGGCTTTGAGCCGAAGAGCTTCCGAGTTATATTCAGCAACAGACTTAAAGTTGGAGAAGCGTATATTATTCCACTGAACCTTCAAGTCAGGGAGGAGGGTATCTTGGATATTACCAAAGCGCTCTTCTAGCGCTACCCATAGGTCTTGAGCATCTCTGATTGACATATACTCTAGTCTGAGTGCTTTATCCATACGGCGCCGCATCAAGATAATAGCTTGTGTATGTTTTGTAGGTGTTCGTTGGAACACAAGGCCTGGATTAGGAGCTTGAATTATGGGCAATATTCCTCTTGAAGTGAGGTGGTTCTCAACGTCGGTTACCCAACTATGGTATTCCGAACCCGTTGAGTCAAGCATTTGAAAGTCGAGTCTAGGTTCATTCGACATCCTGAAGATAATAAGAGAAGATATATTAGTTTCGGAGTTCAAAACTTCCACGAAAGCTAAAAATAAATAATCTTTAGACCAAAACAATGATGTTTTGCGGACGCTCTTAGTCCGAATATTATGAACACTCTTAGTTCATAATTACGAACGCTCTTAGTTCGTTTAGCGTGAATTTCTTGGAATTCCGCTTTTAATTGTAAGTTCCCGAGAAAAAGAAAGAGAAGAAAAATGGAGTAAAAACTCAAAAACGGGAACTTTTAGTAAATAATACCTTGCAATAATGTTGCCGGAAAAATTAACCGGAAAAGGTTGTCGGAGGTGACCGAAAAATTGCTTGAAAAGTCGCTCGAAAAGTTGTCGGAAAGTCGTCGAAAAGTCGCCAGAAAATGACCAGAAAAATGTCCGGAAAGTGGCCGGAGAGTGGCCGGAGATTGGCCGGAGAAGTGGCCGGAGACTGGCCGGAGATTGGTTGGAAACTTGCCCCGCGGATCTGTCGGCAGCTCGGCAGCTGCTAGGCAGGGGTCTCGGCAGCTGCTCGGCAGGAGCTAGGCAGGGGCTCGGCAGATGCGCTCGGCAGGTCTCGGCAGCTATCGGCAGGTGCTATCGACAGCTCTCGGTAGGACTCGGCAGATGCACTCCGCAGCTTCTCGGCAGGTCTCGGCAGGACTCGCTCGGCAGCTTCTCGGCAGGGCTCGGCAGGACTTCGACAGCGGTCCGGCAGCGGTTCAGAACTTCCTGCAGCCGGTTCGGGTGGTTTTCGGCCGGTTCTGGCGGTTCTGAAACCGGTTCTGGGCTTCTTGAATCAAGGGCTTTGATATGAGCTAGGGTTTGGAGGTTTTTTGTGAGTTTGCAAAAATGACTTCGATCGGATTATGAACTACCTCTACTCTTTTCAATTTTGATTCTAATTCTAGAGCAATTTCGTGCTGATAACGTGTTTGAGGACAAGTATATATTGATAAACAGAGAGAGAGAGTAAAATTTCAGAGAGAATGGAGATTCAAGTGTTCTTATTCATCTCATACAAAGAGGTATTTATAGGAATACATTGCAAGTGTGAAAGCTCAAAGAGTAACTCAATTTGATAACAACTACATTTACAGCTACAGCTCTACATGGTGGCTGTGATGATGATAATTGCCATGCTTGTTGCCCTTTGGCATAAAGCTTGTCACACAAGTCACAATACCTACATTATACACTCAAGTACCTATTGTATACATGATATAGACATTTATACTATGACTCATTTTGTACATGTGAATCATATATACTACAACAGAAACCCATATGTCGAAAATGCGAGCGGGAAACTAAAAAAATGCCCGGGGGTTTAATTTGTGAGTCCAAAGCGTGACCCAGTTTTCAATATATCAAAACCAAACCTCATCTCAGACTAGCCAGCCAAAGAAAGATGAATTCTCTGTCTCTCTCGTCTCAATAGAAGATCCCAGAGACTCAGAGACTTTCTTCATCTCTTCCACAGGTAGGCTCTTCCTTATCCTCTTCTCTCTCTATCCCTCTCTTTCTTTCTCTCTGATCCTATATGGTAAGGTGATTTTAATTGTAAAGTTTGGTGGATAAATCAAAATTTTAGAAATACAATTGAATCTTGTTATCTTAAACCTCAGATCTAGGGCTTTTTCTATAACCACATGTCTCCTTTTGGTGACAAGAGGTGTGGCGCAGCCAGCACCATGGCTTTCTCGTTACCTGCAGGTTGCATCAAAATCGGTTATCTCTCTCGACCCCTTTTCTTCTTTCTTTTTCAATCTCTGATAACTCAGAAAATAAAAGAGTGTATTTTTTTTCTTCAATAAAAGTTTATTCAATTTCGTTCAAATTGATAAAATCAAAGAATAACTGTTGAATATACTGGGGTATCTGTTTGTCATCGTAATGGGTTCCAAGATTACTGCTTTTAAGTTAATTAGTTTGCTTTATTTGACAAAAATATGCAAATCCATATTTGAATACAGATGCTGATCATGTCTTCCTCTGAACATGGAGTTGTTTTTGTTCTTGATAATGGTGGAGAGGTACTTTACCCTTTAACTTTTTTCTTAATTTTTTGTGATACACCTACTTGTCTTCATAGTTTACTCACGTTAATAATTCACTTCAACTGTGGCCTCTAAACTGTCCAGTGTCCAAACTAGTAGTAAGCAGTTAGGCACCCACAGATTACCTAAGGCAAAAGGGCAATAGGCAAAAGTCCAAAGGTTCTCTTTTACTCGTATAAACTTCTTTCAAGTTTCAATTATTAATGGCAAAATTTATAAATTTGATTATTGTTTCTTTTCTCTCAGAGAATCAAAACCCATTACATAAACATAGAGAATTACAGAAACTATAGCAAACCCAAATCCAAGACACCCATAAAGCTCAGCTCTTCAAAGCACTTGAAGACTTGAGCTACTAGCCTCTGGTACCCTTCAATCCCTAGTCAATAAAGATGATGACTTTTCTTTGTTTTTAACTTATATTCTTTCCCATAATTGTGGCTGATATTCTCTGCCGTCTATGTTTGACTGGTGGGTTTTCTTCTCTCTGGAATAAGCAGAAGGAAATCTTGCTGCCCTTTGATTTGTTTGGTAAGGTAAAGCTGGCTTTTGAGGCTTATTGGTTTCATTGTTTTTAAAGTTCAAAGCTTTAGAGGCAAATTGTTTTCTTTGGTACCAAGAAAAGGAGTCTACCTGCATTTGATTGTGTATTTTGGAAGAGGTTTTGATCTTAACTGTGTTTTTGGCAGATTTGAAAGGTTTAATCCAACAAGGGAGTATGGTGGGATTTGCATATCCTCTTGGTTTCATGTCCACCAGTGGCTATGTCAGCCCAAACAAAGAGTTTCACTGGCTGGCTTCTGCCCTTTTTGGCATGCTTCTCTGCAAAATTGTAAGTACCAATCGCTTAGTTTTTTTTTCATGGTCTGAATGTCTAAGTTGGTATTTACTGTAGAAAGAAAATATCCTAGCAGTTGTTAAATCATGTTATGGAATAGTCAGAAGTGAATTAATATGTGGTTTTTCAGTTTTCCATGTTTTGACCCTTCAAATTCATGTGGCTGACTAGTAATTCTCAGGCATAACTTCTATATCTGGGTGATGTTAAAATTTAGCAAAAGATACAATCAGCTATGAGCTTTAGAGAGAGAAAGCTTTGTTGAGAAATTCTTCCTACCATTTTTTTTTTGGCGACTTCAGAGTAACTTCAGAGATTCTTATATGAACTAGCCTTTGATACATGTAATGTGGACTTGATTACCCACTTGTGGTTTCCATTTAGGGACTGAAAGTTAAAGGAAAACAAAATTTTGGTACGAGTTTGGAAAGAAAAATTTTTAAGTGTTCATTTTATGATTGAGAGGATAAATTAAATTTAGTAGTTCTGTTTCCATAGCTCCAAAATTAGGTTCTTTCTGTAAGATTATTTATTGCAGAAGAAGTTATATGTTCTATCTATTAGAGATCCTAGTTACTCTCGGATAGAAGTAAGAATGCATCATGCATCTCTTTTACCCTGTAGTTTTGAACTTGATTAAATTCTGCTCTTGAAGGTTTACAAATTAACAGGTTTTATTAGCCTTCAAAGCTTCAAGGAATATCAGAAATTGAGCTAAGTTTCATGTGGACAATCGAAAGAAAGCCTAAGACGATTGCTGGTGGGTTAATTCTAGCAAGATTTGTATCATTAATATAGAAGGAAAATACCTGCTTGTTGGATGAGATATGAAGTGCTTGTGTAATTTAGGGATGTCACATTGTATATTTGTTACTCTTGAGATTATTAATGAAAATGGTGCATTTTTGATGTGAAAACTTATTATATTTCCAAGATGTTGTGACAATGTATTGTACATATTTATGCAACAAATATAGGACAGTATCACCATAAAAATGCTATTGAATGATGAACAATAGCATTTTTTATATGTTGTAGCATATGCAGTTATAGCATTTCGTAAATGCTATGGATTGTTTAATATAGCAATTCACTAAATGCTATGGAATGTTTAACATAGCGTTTATGAAGTGCTATCAAAAGTCTATACAATAGTGCTTCCAAAACGCTATGAATGTTGATCTTTTCATAGCGTTTGCGGAAACTCTATAATAGACCTCAGATCTATTATAGCTGTGGCAGACATAGCGTTTACTAAAACGCTATCATAACCTACGATAGCGTTTTTTTAGCGCTATAAATGAAAGTTTATGGTGTAGTCTATGGAACATAACTCACATGTGAAATCTTTATTGGTCCTGTTTACCATCAACGATTTCAGCATATGGTTTCAAACAAATTTGAGGTTTAAATTCTCAGGATAACTCCTTTCACCGAGTAACTGAGCAAGTATGGTTTTCTCTGTTTTTGATTATCGGTTTCCTTGCTAATGCACTCTGTTCCACATGCAGGTTCGCTCTACGGGAATGGTAGATCAAGTCACACACCAAGCTATCAAAGGACGAAAACAAGGTGGTGGTGTACGTTTCGGTGAAATGGATGTTGGAATTTAGTTAGAATATTTCAAAATACCAGTTATATTTGAAACCTCCATTGGGCCTTTAATTGCATATGGCAATAGTCATATATCATTCATTTGTTCAAAGATTTCATCAGTTTACTCATATATCATTCATTTGTTCAAAGTCTGCAATTATGGTGGTTCTTTATTTGCTGTTTTCCGTTTTGGTTTACTCATCAATGTCAAGATATATATTGCCTTTCTGTTACATAAGTTATAAAGTTTAAATGTCATTCCTATTTTGACGTTTTGATTCTTCCTAATCAATGTCATAATATTCCTTTCGGTTACATAAGTTACATAGCTTAATTGCTATTGTTAAATTGTCATCGCATTGATCATTCTTGCCATATATATAATCCCTAGCTTTCCAGATGAAAACATACAACAAGAAATTTAATCTCCTTTGTTTCCTTTCCGAGCTCAAAGTATATATTCATGTATTTCCTTTAATTTATCTATTCCACCAAAAGAAAGTTTCAAGCTGTTCGATACGATCCGTGTATTGTGAGTGTACACCTACAAGGATCGAGGTTGTTGTACCCTGGAGGGTAGGGCGCCACAAACCTGCTACACCAAGACATTGTCTCCGAGGGGCGAAATCTACTCTTAAGGGTAGTGTTTACACGCCTCAACCTAAAACTCTTTTTGAGTAATGTGTCATTCGGAAGCCTATAAATTGAAGAGATAAGTTCTATAATCCTTGTTATTTTATCTATTATGACAATAATATTATGATTATTATTTGTTACTAATATATTGGAATTTTGAGATCTTGTAGGAGGTGAAATCTGGAGAAAGAAGTAGCATCCATCTACCAAATTTTCCAACAATGGAGAGACTCCTTGCTTGCACATGGGGCAGCATATTTGTTGCATGATAGACTTCATACTGTTAAATAGCTACAAGCGTGGCCCGTGGCCCACCATTGTACCGATACTGTCCCAACTTAACCACCCGATAGATGTTGAGTTTTAATCACAAAAGGCCTCAGTACAATTGGATATGAGTCACCCACTTATAAGTTATATTTTATTTGTCACTTTTCCAATGTGGGATCTTTCCTCTCCAACACGCCCCCTCACGTGCAACCTAGCTCTAGGTTAGCACGTGAAATTAATTAATCCAATTCCCACTTTGGAAATTGGGACACAAGCCTCATATCAGAGACTTGTTCAATACAATCCAAGGCCCACATCGGACACTTGGTAACAATCTGATAGGAATTTTTCCGATGGAAATATAAGGAACCCAAATTCGGGCCCATGATAATTGGAGACGTAATTGGAGAGGGATCCGCTTTGATACCACGTTAAACAGCGACAAGCATGGCCCGTGGCCCACCCGATAGGTGTTGGGTTTTAATCACAAAAGGCCTCGGTATAATTGGGTAAGAGTCACCCACTTATAAGTTATATTTTATTTGTCACTTTTCCAATATGGGATCTTTCCTCTCCAACACATACATGTTCTAATTATCACATTGCTGACATATGTTCCCTTTGTGGATCCATCCTAACAACCTCATCAGTCCAACCACAAATACGGGTTTCTTGAAATGCGGGACTTGCCCCCTATGAGAGCTCCCAAGAAGGTGACTTGCCATGCATGTAAGTCGAGTAAAGGGATGGAGACGGTTGCAATGCCTTACTATTCAGATATTTAGTAGCTGAGTTAGTAGTTATGAACATAAAACTGACCCTCCAGTTGAGCAATGAAACCGGAGCTTGATATCTTGCAAGAACCTAAAACCTCAAGCGAGGACCGAACAACACTGTAAAATGTCACTCGAGTTGGATAGGGTGGACTGAAGTCTTTGCACATTGAGCAAGTTTAGGAATGGAGAGCTAACTAGTTGTTTAGAAAATATGTGTGTACGAATGAGTAAAACAATGGTTACTATGTTGTTGTGGATTAGAGGGATATCTGTCGGAAGAGGCCTTAGTTATCTATGAATGAAAGGGAGGGACTTGATTTTTTCATATGTTGTGCTAGGATCATATATTATATTCCTGGGTTAATTTTTATTCATTGACTTTAGTTACTACTAGAATTTTGGCCTTAGACATCACGACAATTACATCGGTGAGGAATTCACGCGATGTAAAAAAATGTCATTAACATCGATTCCTCAAATACCGATTTCTATGCATATTACTGACATTGATTTTTACTGTTGACCGATGTCCATATTTTCATTCTAAAATTTTCAAAAACTCGGAAAGACTAAGTTAAAAGCTTTGGTACACGCGAGGAACAAAATTTTCCCACTTTACTTCACTCACTCTCTCTCGCCCTTCGCCAAAGCCCTATCCCTCTCCTCTCACTTTCCTTTCTGTTCAGCACCCAAACTCCTCCTTCATCTCCGAACTGAACCATCCTCTTCTTCCTTCTCCACCTCCGACCAGAACCCGACCCTTCTTCGGCTCTTCCCCCAAACCCTATCACTCTCTCTCCCCCGTCCTAATCGAACCAAAACCTCAAAGCCCCAGAAAACGAATTCGCAGAGATCGCTTTGTGGCTCATCTCCTAGGTGCAACCTAGCGTTGACTCATCAGAGGAAGGCGAAGAATATGGTGGCCATGGTGAGCCCACCCTGGTGGTCGGAGATCGGTGACGGAGGAGAGAGTCCTCCAGATCCACTTTCTCTCTCCTCCCTCTCTCTTTCGTATGTGCTTTTCTCTCTTCCCTAATAAAGGGGGCCATTCGGCACCAAATTCTTATTCATTCTCTGAATCGCTTCTTCTTCTTGTTCTTCATAGAGAGAAATATTGAAAGGATTGATTTTGAATCAAAGATTTAGGAATGGCTTCGAGAGTCGTTGATCAACAACAAGCCAGAGGTATTGCTTTCTGATTCTAATTGGGGGTTTTGTTGTTCTTGATGATTGTTCATCTGATTTGTGATACTTGCCTTCATTAATTATGTCATGGTTTATAATTTTAAAAGATTTTTTTGGACCACCTTGATTACCAGAAGCTATATATTCAGAAAGGCACCATTGATTCTAGAATGAAGAGTTGTATTGTTACCAGGCATTATTATCTTTTGCTGATGAGTGAACAGAAGATGTTAATACTGAAGTAATTTTGTCCATTTGATTTTTTTTTGTGTCAAACTAGCTGATTGCAAAAGATTGTGACTATATATATATATATATATATATATATATATTCTGAGCGAAACACTTAATACCTGATTAATTAGTTGATCATAATGTGGAGTCTTTGTGGAGGATGGATCTCTTGATGATAATGCTCATGATGATGCAGACCCTAGAGATGCTTTGAGAGATCGATGTATGGATGTTAGCAAAGGTACAGATCCAATTGTTCTCTCTCACCTTTTAATTTGAAGTTGATTCAAGGGTTCACATTTACAGAAGTAAACTCTGTCAAAGTTACTAGTTGTAAAAATCTTATTGGATGGAAAACTTCTTACTAGTGGCGGCCATGATAAAGAGGTGAGTGAGTGAATTTCTACATTGCGAAGAAGAGATCTGGAAAGAATTCAATTCTGCTCCATATTGACTAATTGGTTCTTTGGAAACATAAATGGGAAACTGGTTTAATTGTTTCTCAAGTGCAGTGACTTCTTCTTTCTGGTGTTGCTTTTGCTTATTAAGACTGCTTGTTGATATATGGTGCAGGCTATATTATGGTACACTGATACTCTGAAGCCAAAATCTACACTTGAAGAACATTCAGCTTTGATAACTGATGTTCGGTTCAGTCCGAGCATGCCACGTCTTGCAACATCTTCATTTAACAAAACTGTCAATCTGGGATGCTGATAATGTGAGTGTAATATTCTGATCTTTTCCATCATATTGTCATATTGTGCATAGATTGTGCTTTGTTATCAAACATGTCTAGAGTAATCAATATTTATATTTCTCGATCTTGAGTAATCATAATACTATTTGTTTCTTACCCTTATCTTCGGAAATCTTTCCAGTATGAGCTTATCTCTGTTGGTTAACCATTTTAATTTTTTTCTTGGTGGTCTATATTCTTGCAAGTAATCTTTCTGATCATTTCAATTGACATGTAATGAGTTGCAAGAAAGTTTTGTTTATGTCTTAATCTGCAGCCTGGTTATTCACTTCATACTATCCTAAGATGTCATGATAAAAAGTAACTTATACTCTTTTCTTTTTATGGTCTCTAGCATCGATTTCTCAAAGGGCACGCTGGAGTTTAGCATATGATGGGATAATTGTTGGTTGTTGTTTATGATATTTTGATTAATAGGGGAAGATTTGAAAGTGCAGTTTCTATATGTGAAATTTCGGTCAAGTTTCCTTAAGGAAAGTGCTTGTGATACTATAGATATTTGTTTCTAACCCATGCTCAGGATTTGGTTTCTTTTTTCTTTCTGGTTCTTAAATAGAGGTATGATTCATTGGATTGGAGAAGGTACAAGAGCTTAACTTGTCTTCCAACCTGTTGGAGTCAGTGTCTGACACCATTGGTATGCTGCAAAATAAGGTTGTAGGTGTAATAACCTGTTCTTGGCTCCACATGTAGTGGAGTTCCTTTTAATAAAAAAATGAGAGACATGTTCCATGTTTTGAGCAAAAAAAAAGGGAAGCACTTTGTGCTGTTATAGTCAGTGAGAGTCGGTGGAAGGGGAGGCTAGCAGAAACAGTTCACTCTCACTCTCTCATTCTCTCTCTCTCTGCCGAAGCCACCCAAAAATAGAGCAAAACTTCTCCAAGCTCTCTCTCCCTCCACCGGCCACCAATCAAGACCAGACCACTTCCTATAGCTTCACCTCGACCTTGCGCATCTACAGGTGGCAGCCTTTCACAGTAACACGGTCGGCATCGACGGCGGAGGACACGGTTCCTTTTTTAGCTAATTTTGGTTCGATCTCGATATCTCGAGCTACCGGCCACCAATTCTCTTGATTTTTGGCTCGTTGAACTCACCTCAACTTTCTGATTTTCATTCCAGAAGGATCGCACCTGGAGTGACTGGATTCATTTTCGTCGGAGCTCGCCCCGATTTAGATCGAAAACCACCTTCAAATCCGGATATCTCGAGTTACAGACCACCTCATCCTGTGATTCTTGAGCTGGTGAACTCAGATTGAAGTTGTGAACAACTTTCATGAACGGATCGAAGCGATTTGTTGAAGTTTTTACGTGGAACGGAGCTGTCACCGGATTCTGGAATTTTTCCGGCAACCGAGACTTTCGATCAAGATATCTCGAGCTGTAGAGCATCGTTTTGATTGATTCTTGAACCAGTGAGTTCGCCTTGAGGTTCGTAACAACTCTCCAGAAGGTATCGAGGCCTGATATTGAAGTTTTTACGTCGAAATCATAGCTCGCCGGTTTCTGCAATTGTCGCCGGTTTCTGGAAAATTTCCGGCCAAGTTCAACTGTTCTAGGTAATTTTCGACCACTTCCGATCATTTTCAGACTTGATGCTAGTTAGGAAAATGGTTAGGCTTGTTGAGATGAAGAGGAGCAGCCTGGCACCGACACCATTGGCTGTGGTCGGCGGCGGCTCTGCCCCTAACTCCGGCGGCCCTTCCGGCCACCTCCGGGGGTCAAAAATGTGATTTCTTTACATTTTTAGATTCTACGTTTCAATACGATCGTTTGCATATATAATTCATAATTTTTGGATATCGTATGATTTAGTTATGAATTTTACGATTTTGATCAATTTCGATTGTTCGATTAATGATCTGTGAAGATCGGACTGTCCGATGGACTTGTAGTTTTGATATGTTGATCGTATGACTGTCCCAGTGACCTTGTGTGGTCATGGGCCAAGATCCGACCGTTGGATCTTCGTATAATTGTGAAATAGTGATTCGGAGTGCGATTCGTGAGAATCTGACCGTCGGATTTTCATAAAATTTTGTGGAGATGTTTATAAGGAAGATTCAAGAAGATCTGACCGTTGGATCTTCGTGATAATTTTGGAGGATGATTCTAAGGGCGATCCGTGAGGATCCGACCGTTGGATCATCATATAATTTCGATCTGACCGTTGGATCGTCGTTTAATTTTGTTTATGAGTTGTTGGCTAAGTGTAGATCGTATTGGATTAGGTGATCGACGGGATGATTTGGCGGACGATTCGTAAAATCGTGGTTGTGCTGTTAAGAAGGCGCAGCTGGATTAGAGGTGAGTAAACCTCACATGGTTCATATTACAAACCGTATATAATTAATTGATTTTTTTGTCGTAATTGTGTGGAAATATTTATGCTTGAACTATAGTTGGTATTAATAGGCATTCATGTGCGAATGTCTATGTATATATATTATTTATGTGAAATAATATGTATTGTTGGAGTTGTGAAATATTATGTATTGTTGGAGTTGTGAATTAATATGTATCGTTAGAGTTGTGTTGAGTTTATTGTTGAAAAGCAACATATTGTGAGAGGTGTTGAGTTTATTGTTGAGAAACAATATATTGAGAGAGGTGTTGAGTTTTATTGTTGAGGAACAATAAATCGTTGGGTCACGAGGTGACCATGGCATACTATCAGTGAACCACGCTCTCGCGCCGGGTAGGTGGAACTGATAGTATTAAATCGTGAACCACGCTCTCGCGCCGGGTAGGTGGAAACGATCAGTTAGAGCTCTAGTCTGTCTGCCAATTGTTGAGTGGTGTTGTGAGGGAAATGTTGAGGATACTTGAGTCTCTTAAGTATGAGTTTTTAAAGAGAGTCTCGAGAGTATTCTTTGTATCCTTGTTATGTGTATTTTGGAGTTACTTTGTGAGTCGTGGTTGTTTACTTGAGTTATATGATTTGTAATTTAATAAATCAACAGTTCATTCTTGTTTACTCATACGAGCTGTCAAAAGCTTACCGGGTTTGGTGTTGTTGCAATCCCGGTACACTATTCAAACTGTGTAGCGGGTACTACTACAGGTTAGGAGAATCAGGAAGGTGATCGAGCTGCGTTGAGTAGCTGCAAGTGTGTTATTCTGATTTTCCTTTGTGAGGTGTGTTATGCTTATTTAGAGCTTTACAATTTTACATGTGAGAGTGAATTTGTATTAATAAACTCGAGATCTTCGAGATTTTATATTGGAGTGGCGAGTGGTGTGTTTGTTCTGAGAAAAAAATTCAGAACGTTTATTTGTTTAATTCGTTTAATTCATGTTTCGAATTTGAATTTATTATTCAAAATTCGGGGCGTGACAGTATGTGTCTTTGGCAACAAGCTTGCTGCTCTTCTTGACTCTTATTTGGCAACAAGATCCTCTAGTTTTGTCTTCATATGGTTTATTTAGGAGACTTCAATCTTGTTCTTTTCTTTTGCTATTGTATATGGAGAAGTTTAGGCCATATGTCCCCTTCTCCCTACTCTTTGTACTGTTTTTATCAATAATATTAATGAGAATTTTCTTTTGCTTACCACTGGTATTCTCATTGTGATACTTTTCTAGTGAAGAAACTGATTTAGTAATCACTTCTAAACTATAAATTGAAGCAAAAAGAATGAAGACACAACAATTTGAAATAACAAACTGATGTTATAAATGACTCAGGACATCAGTTCTATCTGTAGAACGTATGTCTAATACTGACATATAAATCAGTTTCTTATGTAAAACGATGTCTTAGTAGGAAACAAAATCAGTTTTTTATAAATCAAACGATGTCTAGAGTCATTTTATACATCGGGAGCTTATAAGAAACTGATGTCTAGAGTCATTTTTAACATCGGCTAAAAACCGATGTCTGAGATTTCCCGATCTTTAACATCACCCACCAAGACATCGGTACATTTTTTTTTAACATCTGTTTCTGGCCGATGTTAAAGGCAAAAATTCTAGTAGAATTAATTCATTGATCAACCACACATGATACGCCACGGAACTTCATTGAGAAATCAGAAGTCGTCTTAGGAATTTCACATATTATCTCAGCACACTAAAAAGATTAAATGTCTTATTCAAAAAAAAAAAATATTAAAGGTCTTGGAACCAGGACTCGGGGCTTGGAGTCTCGTTAAGTACTCAGCAGTACGCTAAAAAGATTAAACGTCTAATTATCCTATATTTCAATATCTTATTGTTTTTTAATTCAACCTAGTCATGGTTCTTTCATCTTCAACCTTCACTTTTCAATACTCATCCCACTATTATTCGTTCACAATTATCACCATCTTTTCTGGGTTTTTTGCTGGTTCACTCTAAAAGTATAGAAGAAAGGGAAGCAAAGGTTCTTTTTTTTTTTTTTTTTTTTTTTTGGGTCTGAAGGAAGTAGTGGGATTTTTTTTTTTTTTTTGAATAAGGGAATTATCTTCATATAATCGAAAGACTCAAAATCTCGATTACAATCGTATTGTAATACATCCAGAAAAGTTCTAGGAGTATTAACAAATGATTTGAAATTTGTGCTAGCCTCAAGCCAGAGCAGCCATTACATACCCTTCCGCTATCATCTAAGGATAAGACAAGAAGATGTGGTAGTACCCACGATGGTACATAGAGATAGGTCCACTCATTGAACAACCAGTGTTCCACCAATACTAAATTGTTTGAATCCTCCTTTAGTACTACTCCAGAAGATTCGCTAGTACAAATAATATCAGGGTAAACATATTTTGCTGGATCAACACCACCCGGA
Organism: Rosa lucieae; assembly: GCA_024704745.1. Lineage (NCBI taxonomy): Eukaryota > Viridiplantae > Streptophyta > Magnoliopsida > Rosales > Rosaceae > Rosa > Rosa lucieae. The sequence goes on from CM045492.1 coordinate 29,473,158, forward strand.
TCCCATATTTGAAAACCTAGAGAATATGAATCCATCAGATTGACCCATGAAAGAGCCCAGGTCTAGCTTTCAGCCACCGTTGAGCCCACCTCCAGGCCCTTATTCTTGGCCTCCAACTCTCTTTGGACTCCCAATCTGATATAGGCCCCAAAAGTGATTTTGGCAACCAACAAGAACTAGGCACCACAGCCTTTCCATCACCGGCATTTGTCCCGGTCGCTACCACCATCGCCAGCACACTACTAGCAGACCACTCTGACGAGCTCGCAGATCGGAGCGCCTCTCTGGCATGATCCACTTTCCAGACCATCACCAACATCCTCACCTTCATTCGACCAACAGATCGGTGGTCGATGATGCTCTCCAAAACATCCCTAGATCGGGGCTCCGATCGGATCGACACTCCAACTAGGCAGTTGGCCTCCATGTTCACACCAATGGGTGCTTTGGCTAGCGTCATCCCCTCTGCAAGGTCCGCCGCCACTCTTCTCCGAGTACAAAGGCCATGGTTGTACCCCAATCGGATCGCCTGTATCTCCTTCTTCAGTCGCTTCCTGCCTAGCATGGATCGAATCCGATCTTCTGCCATCTTGCTCGAAAGAGCAGCGGTACCCCCGTATTTTGTTCCAAACTCATTTTGATAATTCTCAATGGAGAGAATAATCGAATGAAACTTCGTTGAACAAAGTCGCCGTTGGATTGCCGCGACAAGGCAGTGAGGGGCAGAGAGGGCTGATCTGCTTGGTGTTGGCGCTGTGCACCATTGATAGAGTCCCCGACAATGGTGGCTAGGGTTTAGCAAAGATAGAGAGAGGCGGAGAGCCATACCCCCATTTTGTTAAATATTTTGGACGATTGGATTAGTAATATATCCAATGGTCCAAAATATTTAAAATTTGGTAACTTGTTTAGCCCTTAGCCAATTATTGTTTAATTATCAATTGAAAATTGATAATTACGTCTTTTTCTTTTTAAATTTTTTTTTAAAACCTTCTGACATAGGCTCAGCGAACTACTATTAGTTGAATAGTCTTTATTACTAATTAATTTTTTCATTAGCCAATTAATGTTTGATTAATGCATGTTATCAATTGACAATTACAAACTTGACAATTACATTTTTTCCTTATTAAAAATAAAAATCTTCTAACCTAGGCTCACAGAATTAGTATTAGTTAAATAGTCTTTATTACTAATTAATTATATCATTCGTAGTTTCCTTAACTAAATATAATTCTTTTTACATGCATTTTACGGCAACCACAACAATTAATGTAAAAATTGATAATCTTTGTTTTAGATGTAATAACTACTTCACATACAACTTGTTATTACTGCTTTTTGAACTAATTTACAAATGTTATCATAATGTGTTATCATATAGGTAAACCATTATATTTTGACTAAAACCACGTATGTCCTCATTGGTGTAATGAAGTTCTCGCTTGCGTAACTAAAGTAATATATTGTATAATTTCCATCGTCGAAGTTGTAATTACTTTCAGTTAACGTAATTTATCACAAACTACAACAATTGATGTAAAAACGATAATTTTTGTTCTAATTGTAATAATTACTCCCCCTACAACCTATGTACTAGTTTATGAACAATTTAATATGTGTGACAACCAATTTGTTGTCGAAATGGTAAATCTTTATGTTTTTATCATTAATGAAATGATTACTTCAATGACCATGCATTTTACCACAATCCATGTCAATTGATGTAAAAGCGGTAATTTTTATTCTATTTGTATTAATCACTCCACCTAAACTAATTTACAAGTTTACAGACAATTTAACAAGTGTGACAACAAATCTGTTGTCAAAGTGGTAAATTTTTATGTTTTTATCATTAATGAAATAATTACTACAATAACTACACATTTTACCAAAACCCCCCAAAATTGATGTAAAAGTGGTAACTTTTGTTCTATTTGTAGTAATTACTTCAAAAACTACATCATTTACAAGATTATCAACCATTTTACAGTTCCGACACAATGGTAAAATTAATATAGACCAAAAGATATGTAAGTAGGTATTGTAAGGAGATTCTCTATTTGATAATCAATGTTCTCCATTTGATAAAAGTTGTCCAACTATGATATTTATATCTTTGACCACTCAATTACAATAATCACAAAAAGTGTGGTCATAAGTCGTAATATTAGTTCTACTAGGTGTAATTTATTATTTTGACAATATTTGTTACATGTTTTTGAACAATATTACATATCAGATAGAATATGTTGTTAATATGGTAAATTTTATTTTTAAAAATGACATATGTCAACATTTAAATGGGTAACCTGTTAACCAATTCAATAGGTTTCTACTATATTAATTTATTAAAAATAAAAAAAAATAAAAAATAAGGGTATGGCATATATCAAGGTACCCTAAACGACCCTGGAAGTAGTGTGTTTGAAAAACCATCGAGGAGGCCATCCAAAAACACGATTAAGTCCTTCACCAACCTTCGAACCTGACCTGATCGTTTCATCCATTGCCGACTACGGTACGTTACCGGCGGCTCTAGCTTGGTCAGACCCACCCAATCCGCACACGACACATACGTTCATAAGTTGTCTATTAAACAGCGACAAGCGTGGCCCGTGACCCACCATTGTACCGATACTGTCCCAACTTAACCACCAGTTAGGTGTTGGGTTTTTAATCACAAAAGACCTCGATATAATTGGGTAAGAGTCACCCACTGATAAGTTATATTTTATTTGTCACTTTTCCAATGTAGGATATTTCCTCTCCAACACGCCCCTTCACGTGCAACCTAACTCTAGGTCTGCACGTGAAATTAATTAACAATCCAATTCTCACATTGGAAATTAGGACACAAGTCTCATATTGGAGACTTAGCCAATATAACAATCCAAGGCCCACTTCGGACACTTGGTAACAATCCAATCGGAATTTTCCGATGGCAATGTAAGGAACCCAAATTCGGGCCCATGATAATTGGAGACGTAATTGGAGAGGGACCCGCTTTGATACCATGTTAAACAGCGACAAGTGTGGCCCGTGGCCCATCATTGTACCGATACTGTTCCAACTTAACCACCCGTTAGGTGTTGGGTTTTAATCACAAAAGGGCTCGGTACAATTGGGTAAGAGTCACCCACTTATAAGTTATATTTGTTAAAGGAAAACCTAATTTGTGTTTAGCCCAAACTCTAGGTTACTTGACCTAGTGGTAATAGGATTTAATTAGAAGGATCTAGAATCTTAATCAATGTAGAATTACTTTCCTTGTATGATTGAGATTCTATGCATTGTAATCCTCTATATAAAGAGGCCCCTATTATCAATGAGAATACACAATGATTATCTCTCAATTTCTCGTTTCCCTAAAACACGTTATCAGCACGAGCCCTAACCCTGAAACCTAATATTCGTAGCCTACAAATCCCAGAAACCACCGCCGCCCACCTTGAAGATCCCAACTCCAAGAGTCCAGAACCAGCGGCCCCACCCACAGAACCGGCTGGAAAACCATCGAACCAGCCACCGGAAGTAGCGAAAGTCCCTCTGCCCGGTTCAAAGCTTTCCTCCCTGCCAACTGCTACCAAACTTCACCAGCAGCTATAGCCGGACCCCAGATCACTGGAGCCGAAAATTCATCACCGGAACTGGCCTCAATTCAACTGAACCGGCCACCTGAGCCCACCAGACCTGAACTAGCAGAAAGAAAAAAAAAAAAAAAAAGGGAAGAACCTATGCAGCCCAAGCCCGCCTGCTGCAGCCCACAGTCGAGCCCACGTGCAGCAGGCCCAGCGAAGCCCACGTGCACCAGTCAAGCAGCCAAGCCGCCAAGATTCCTGCCATGTCAGCGTCCAGCAGGCGCCCAGTCAGCCTTGCCGCGTCAGCAACAGATCTGCCACATCAGCACCCTGGTCAACGATAAGTCAACGGTAGGTCAACTCCAGTCAACACTTTTCCAGCCACTTTTCCGGCAGCTACAGTACCTTCCCGGTGACATTTCATGCAGCTACAGTACTTCCGGCGACATTTTTCCGGCCAACTTTTTAGTCAAGATCTCCGGCAATTTTTCAAGGTAAACTTTTCTAAAAGTTCCCTTTTTTTTTAAGTTTTTCAATTTCTTCTTCTTTTCTCGGGGACTTCCAACATCCCTTCTTCTACCCCCCTTTCTCTACATAGGGGAGATCAAAAGCCGAACTGTGGGGGTTCGTGCTCACTCCAAGCTTGGAGCTTGTAGAGTCCTCCAAACTTAGAGTTTGTTGAGAAGAAAACGATCGACCACATACATCATTGTTTCGATCTAATCCAAAACCCCTCTTGGAATCGGATTTTCTTGGAAGCGACTACGCTCAGAAAATTCCTCATTTCTTAGAAGCGACTACGCTCAGAAATTTAGCTTTTCGTGGTAGCCTTTTTCGCTCCAAAACTAACCCTAATCTTGTGTTGTTTTTCAGGATGAGTTACCTGAACAAGTTGAACTTTGTTCCACTAGAGACAACGGGCGCAGGATACCATAGGTGGGTCCGAGATGTGTGCCAACATCTTAAGGCTGATGGACTTCTGGAAGCCATCCAAGAGCCTAGTCAGAACGTGCTCTCCATTGAGCAAGCTACTGCTTTTGAAGCAAAACAAGCTAAAGCCATAATTCTCATGACAAGGCACATGAATGACGCGCTCCAAAATGAATACCTCAATGAGGAAGACCCAAGAAAGCTATGGGTAGAACTTGAGCAGCGATTTGGCAACGTTCGTGACTCCCTGCTTCCTGATTTAGAAATGCGATGGCATAGCCTCCGTTTTTGTGATTTCAAGTCTGTGCTTGATTATAACTCGGAAGCTCTTCGTATCAAGTCTCTGATGGAGTTTTGTGGCCAAGCCATAACTGATACGATGTTGATCTAGAAGACTCTCTCCACTTTCCCCGTCTCTGCACTAATGATTTCAAAGAATTATCGGATTGATGTAAATGCAGGACGCATCACAAGGTTTCATGAGCTCATTGGCACCATGAACGTAGCTGAAAAGCATGACAATATTCTTGTGAAAAACTATAATGCTAGACCCGTGGGAACTAAGCCTATTCCGGAGTCTAACTATAGTCGCGCCCCCAATGGAGGACGCAAGGAGCGAAACCCTAAGAGTAGGGACATTTCTGGTCCATATGTTCGCCCTAAAGAGGAAGGAAATCGCCGAGAGAGGCGTGCACGGAACCGTGGAGGTCAACGTGTGAAGAGAGAGAGAGGCGGAGCCTCCGACCATGGTGGTAACGCCACCAAGAGCATAGGTCGTCCAAATCGCGCCCCAATGGCTCCTCGATCAAGGGAGCCTGACCATAATGATGTTTGTTTTCGATGTGGATCAACTGAACATTCGGCCAAAACATGTACCGCACCCCAGAATGTTGCAAACGCATACAAGACGTATCGTGAAGCAAGGGAAGCAAATTACATGGCACAAGAAGATCAAGATGGCGATCTAGATCTAAGGGTGGAAGACTACCAGGATCAAGACCCAGAAATTGGCGATTTTGATTAAGTCTTTTTATTTTCCAAGAGATGTAGGCGATTGCCATATTACTTTTTATTGAATTAGATTTTCTTTGATCATAGAAACAATGATGTACTCCGTTGGCTTATGAATAAAATTTCGAGTTCTTTTCATTATGACTCAATTTTGATTCTGAACTTATGACTTTGTGACTACGATGGCTGGGCCATCAGTATTAATTCAAGGACATGGAATAGCCCAAGTTCGACTTGCCAAATGGCACCTTGATTACAGCTGTCACATAAACTCTCTACGCTCTTAGGGCAAATCGTACCCTATGAATAGCCAACAAATTCCATGCGAAAATGCATGTAGAGAACGGAAATGAGTTCCTTTGCATCACCTCTAATGATTACGAACAAAGACTCATCTTAGAAAAGTTTATGTGTCTCTCTAGTGGATTCCATGTCACTATTTGAGCTATTAATCCAATAAAGTTATGAGAGAAGATCTCTTGGATTTAGACACATATTGAATTTGTCACGACAGAATAGATCATCCTAGTCATGATATGATGATCCGTCTACAAAAGACTTCACATGGACATCATTTCTTTCGAGCGAAACGAAGCATGAATCAAAAGTTGATTTCTAGACTAAGTGTGATCGACACAGCTGCCTAGGGCACTGCCTCCGTCCATCACCAGCCTAGGGCTGGCACAGTCCCTATCCATGACGCCATGGATGGCATCCATCATGGTGATGGCGCCCCAGGTGATCTTGTAATCACCCACTTGCTTCACATAGCGTTTCGGACGCTCAGGCCTAACCAAAATACTCAAGGGTTGCTTCTAAGGCCTCTCGCTCGTTTTACTAAGCCAGTTCCTTCGAGAAATTAGGACTGAGACCGTCCTACGCAAAGGATATGCAAATACTCATTCTGTTCTTATAAAGAATCCGTAGGGATTTCGTGGATTGATTCAACCAACTTGCGGACGCTTAAATATTTCATGATGTTGGTTGACACGCACACACGCTGGTCACATGTTATGCCATAGTCCACCTATACATGCTGCTTACGCTACACTCCTAGCACATATCATATAACAACGGGCTCACTCCCCAGATCATCCTATTTAGTCAATTGGATTTGACTATGCTAGAGAGTTTACATCGAAAGACTTTCGATGGATATGGCAATGGGCTCGATGTTGGACATCACATTCCCATGTACACACCCAATTGGTCTCGCGGAAACGACTACGATGGTCGTCCGGACATTGGTAATGCGCACCAATCTTCTTACATCCGCTTGGGGTGATGCAATATCGCATGCAGCTATGCTAATTCGTCTACGACCTACCGCCACTCAATATACCTCTGCATTACAACTAGTGACTGGGTACACGTCTTTTGTACTTACGCACATTTGAGTGAGATATTTATGTGCCAATTGCGCCGCCACAACGCTCTATGATGGGTCCTTACAGACGAATGGGCAACTACGTTGGATTTGCGACTCCAACAATCGTCCGCCACTTAATTCCCTTGCAAGGTGATCTCTTTACCGCTAGATTTGCGGGTTGTCACTTTGATGAGACAGTCTTCCCGTCATTAGGGGGAGAGAAGAACACGGATGTTCAACAGGAACGACAGGAATTGTCGTGGTCTGTCCCCACTATGTCTCATCTCGATCCCTATTAAAGTGACGAGATCACACAAATATGCTGCAAACATGCCTGCAAGGAAGGACGTTCCTACGAGAGGACGTAGCGCCACCCTACATGGAGATAGGCATGGCGCCAATGCCAAAGAGAGTGGCACTCTGGCATTACAGGCCATGGCCCCAGCTAGGATGCGTGGGAGGCCCGTAGGTTCGAAGGATACATTGGCACAAACCAATCATTTGATCATCAAGACTCAAAATCCGTCTCATGAGTATCTTCCGGGTTATGGTTATCGTTGGGGGACGCCTCAACGTCAGAACCTATTCCTGAGAATATAGAGCTCTATGAAACTTACACTAGTGTACATGAGACGTGGGATAGAAACTCCATCATAATTGATGATGTAGTTGCGTATTTCGTTGCTCATGAGTTTGTTGAGTCAGATGATATCGAACCACGCTCCGTTGATGAATGTATGCCAACGTAGAGAGTTTTTGGCCTAAATGGAAAGATGCGATCCAGGTTAAGATGGATTCTCTAACGAAGAGGAAGGTTTTCGAGCTAGAAATGCCAACACCTCCTAACATAAAACCTGTTGACTAATGGGCCTTCGTTAGAAAGCGTAGTGAGAAAAAGATATGGTAATCTCGCCTTATGGCGCAAGGCTTCTCACAAAACGCCCTGGAATCGACTACAATGAGACATATTCTCTCGTAATGGATGTCATTGCACTCCACTACCCTGTCAGTTTGGTAGTTTCCGAATAACTGAACATGCAGCTTACAAATGTGGTCACTACGTATCTTTATAGGGATCTAGATACGGAATATACATGAAGGTTCATTGCGAACTTCATTTACCCAAGTCAAGAGGTTCTAGACCACGGAGCGTGTTTACAATAAGATTGAAACGCTCACTAAAGTGACTACTTGATTGGGAAGGGATATGCCCACGCGTTTCTATAACAAGTTTCGGATTCCATTGCGGTTCATATTGGACATGATCTTCATTAGAAGCCCTTAAAGAGTTAAGGGAAACAGCTAAACACTTGAAATCCGAGTTTGAGATGAAGGATTTTGGGAGACCACGATTATGTCTCGGTTTGGAACTTGAGTATCGTGTCGATAGATGCTTAGGCATTTTGACAAGGTCAAGCCTTCAAGCACCCCTATGATCGTCCGTAGTCTTGATCCTGAAAAGGATCCTATTCGTCGAAAGGATGATGACGAAGATGTGCTAGAGGCAGAAGTGCCTTACTTTGTACAATAGGCGCATTATTGTACTTATCCCAATGCATAAGACCGGACATCTCATATGTTGTGAACTTGTTAGCTAGATATAGCTCTGCGCCAACGCGACGCCATTGGATTGGTGTAAAAGATATCTTTGGATACTTGAGATGTACGATTGATATGGGCTTGTTCTATCCCTATAGAGAGAAGATGGATTCGGACCCATCACACACCAGAAACGCCGCCAAACGGTGGCCTGCGTTCTCTATCCCCATCCCAAAACGATATAAGTGTTTTGGAAGGTTTTGCTGATGTTGGGTATCTCTCTTACCCACACAAAGGTCATTCCCAATCCGGTTAAGTGTTCACCATGGGAAAAGACCGTGACATCTTGGAGGTCTACAGAATAGGCCCTAGTCGCTATATCTTCGAACAATGAAGAGATCATTGCTCTTCATAAAGTGGTTCGTGAATGAATATGGATTGGATTCATAATTACGCATGTTCGAACAATTGTGGTTTGAAGTCTACCACAGATGAGCCTACAAGCATTTAGGATAATACTGCTTGTTTTGAACAAATGAGGCAAGGCTACATCAAAAGCGACAACACCAAGCATAATCAGCAACAACAGACTCTCCTCGAGATCAAAGTGAACTAGGTTCGATCTGAGGACAGTGAGGCAGACTTGTTTACTAAGTCATTGCCCAAATCCACGTTCGAGAAACATGTGGCAAGAATTGGCTTGCGGAAATTATCTGAACTCCCATGATCGTTGTCATCAGGGGGAGGCGCAGACATCAGGGGGAGATGTCTACATGTTCACCTCGAAACGTGAAGGGTGTGTTGTGCTCTTTTTCCCCTTCGACTGAGGTTATTTTTGTCCCACTGGGTTTTTGTTACTCGGCAAGGTTTTTAATGAGGCAACGAGAGAAGCACCGCATTTGGGCAACACAAGGGGGAGTGTTCAAGGAAAACCTAATTTGTGTTTAGCCCAAACTCTAGGTTACTTGACCTAGTGGTAATAGGATTTAATTAGAAGGATCTAGAATCCTAATCAATGTATAATTACTTTCCTTGTATGATTGAGATTCTATGCATTGTAATCCTCTATATAAAGAGGCCCCTATTATCAATGAGAATACACAGCGATTATCTCTCAATTTCTCGTTTCCCTAAAACAATATTTTATTTGTCACTTTTCCAATGTGAGATATTTCCTCTCCAACATTGTCCACTTCAGCCTACCACTTGAGACCACGTGCTCGATTAGGAATGAGTGAGTCTTAGTCTTCGAATTGTGATCAAACGCATATGAATTGTTTGTTATTGAATTCATGTAGGATTCTATTTTGATCTTTCTATGGAGACGTGACGCCGACTACAAGTTAGGTCAAACTAGGATTCTTAAACCACTAAGAATCCAAAGAAATTAAGCTTTTTTATCTGGTACCAGTAGTAGTTTTGGGAACCAAATCACCAAAAGACTTGGTTTTACCAACCTAACCTAACCTGCATTGCTCCATTAATATATAAATATCAACGTACTGTATCTGGATTGAATTTGATTCAACCATGTTTTCAAGTGTCAATAACGACACGATTATCACTAAAAAGAGAAGACCAAGGTCAAGGTGGTCTGAGCTCCCTTCAGAACTACTGGAGTTGATCATGAAAAAGCTTGCTTCTGTGGACATCCTTCCCTTTGAAGCGGTCTGTTCTTGTTGGAATCAAGCTGCAAAATCTTATATCTCTGCCCCATATTTCACACTCGACATGCCTCAAACCCCATGGCTTATGATTCCTGATGGTGAAGAAAACCATGTCCATACTCGCCGCTTCTTCAACCTCGCAGAGTTCAAGTACTACACTATCAATAACGCGTTTGGAGATATTCCTGATGCCTGCACTACACCAAAAACGTTAACACACAACACTTTTTGCACAACGAAAAAAAAAAAAGTGTTGTGTGATGAAGAAAAGTGAATCACACAACATAGTTACTAAACTTACGTTGTATAAGGTGGTTAAAATTCTGAAGTTTTTGTTTAGAAGGTCATTGTACAACGGTTACAAGAATAATATGTTGTGTGAATCAAAAAATAATTGTGGCAGATTTCCCTCCTAGATGGACTCAAATTTGGCTCCAAATTGCTACTCAATTGTACAACAGTTTAGTTACTTGTGTTGTAGGAATATACTTGCAAATCATCATACAATGGTTTTTAATGTGCCGTTGTGCAAATGAGCGGCAATATTTGGAGAAGTCTCCAAAATGACATTCATTCCCCCCCAAAACAAGCAAATTTGGCTTCAATGGTTTGTCATGCTTGCAACTTCCTACAACATAATGAACTATTTCTGTTGTGTGAATGAGAAATGCCTAGCTAGCCTAAGCGCCAAAATTGGCATTTTGATTGCATAAGCGAGAAATTTCCATCTTTTGTTCCCTCAGCTATGTAGCAATTCAGACAACGTAAATGTATCTATATGTTGTCTGAGTAACTAAAAAAAGTTATTGCTTAATGCCATAGACAACTGACGGCACACTTAAAACAAAGTTGGTGCCTTAGCTGTTTTTCATGTCTGAGAGAAAAACCCCGAGCTTTTCTTCACTTCAAGCAAAACTTGGAGCTCTGCTCACCATCTTCTCAAAAAACTGAGCCATCACAAATCACCATCTTCTCACCATCTTTTAAGTCTGGATTAGGGTTCGATTTGGGGTTTTTCATTCTGCTGAAAATGGGGACTGGGTTCTCACCAATCGAGTTGGGCTCTACTCGATTAGGGTTCAAGTTGGGTTCAATTTGGGGGTTTTTCGTTCTACTGAAAAGGGGGATTGACTTATCACCAATCAAGTTGAGTTTGAGTTAAAGGAGGAAAGGGGGTTTCATGGGGTTAGTGATTGGTGCTTAAATCCATTCGATTGGTGAGTTAAATTTGAGATTTCATTGCTCTTGTTCATTGTCTTTGTTCTTTTGGTGCTCATCCACTTTGGATTTTAAATTTTGTGAAGAAGTTCATTGTCTTTCTTCTTTTGGTGCTCAAGAGCATTCGATTGGCTCAAGTTTATAACAACTTGATTGTTGTTGTTGTTGGTGCTCAGGGTTTACTCCATCTGAGTTGGAAGAGCATTCGTTCTGCTGAAAGCTAGTGTTATTAGATTTGGGGGTTTGACGAGCGGTAAACTGAAGGCAGAGGAGGCACCCAAGAACATTGAGCACCAAATTGAAGGGACCCAGAATGATACGCTCCGTTATGGTCTTAACAGTGTCAAAAGCAACCTCGTTGGCTTTCACCCAGTCGAATCTGCTCACCAATCGGTACTAGTTTCCTCTTCTCTTTCTCTATGTGTTTGGGTTTGTTTAAATTGAAGATATATGGTTGATTCTCTAGGATTTTGTGCTTGTTTATTTGCTGGGTTTCAGGCAAAGAAGATGCTAGAGGAGATGGAGAGGAGGATTCTTCTACTCAAGGTAAGATTATGCTCAGACTTTTTTCTAGGTTTTGATTCATCTTAGATTCTGATTATTGGGTTGAATTGGTTTGCTGGATTTGCACGGAAAGTTTGTTCCTTTTTTGAATCGGGATTCTGGGTTTTACTGGGTTGGATGGATTTTTGATGGTTACTGCGTCTTTATATTATTTTTGAAGATTGATGCTTAGTTTTCGAATTTCGATTACCTTCCCTGTGATGGTAATATGATGTTGGGCAATACGTGGCTTGATTGTTAAGGTATAGATTTATGATATGTTGAGCTGCATTTAGTTTCATGTTGTAATGGGTCGTGTCATTTTCACTGCAAATGTTGTCTCTCTGCACTAGTTAAGAATAGTAAGCTTTTAGTTTTTTTTTAAATGGGTTGATTTGAAGAGTATGCCGACTCATGTGGAGAAGGAGAAGTGCGCAAGAAAATGTAGAACCATGGGGATCCAGAAAGTCAACTGACTTTGTGTTTATTGTGATCTTCATCGCAGCTTGCCCAATTATCTGTCGCCATCCCATACAATCTTTATTCATGGTGGTCTAGTTGGGCTGTCTTAAAATTGCAAGTCAACCATTCTTGTTTATTTGTTACTATTTCTTGTAGTTTGCTTTGATTACTAAGTGAGTTCGACAACAAAAGGTTGTACATTTTCTTCTATTTTGGTATTGCTTTCATATTTAGTAAGTGTTTACTTGAAGCAAGAGACCAGATCTTTTGCTGATGTAAAACCAAGCTGGCACACATACACCGCGCAGATTGAACCTTATATAAGGTTTATGTTTCTTTAAATTGTCAAAGATGTAGATTGAGACGAGCGTTGAACAATGGGGTATTGATGTAAAAATGGCTAACAAGCATCTATTATTTGGATTTTGTCATATCTAAGTAAAATAATTGCATTATCAATTTTGAATCGTTCTTTGTTCCCCATTCCATTAACTATGGCAGTTAGGATTTGTGCCTGTGTGTGCATTTAGCTTGGCTCTCTAGTGGAACTCACACAAGTAAATTTTCATGAATAATTTTCCTGACAAATACTCAAGTCACATACTTAATGTTTATAATTTGACTTCATAGTCGCAATGGTCCAGATTCCCATAACTCAAGCCTTTATTGTTGTCACTTGGATAAGCTTTTATCTCTCATCAGTAAGATGTTTTTGTATCTATTATCAGTATTCCATCCACCTTTTGGGTATCTTTGATCATTGCCATTGTTTCATAAAATTCTACACGTAGCTAGAAGTTGCATGGTAACTGGTCAAACATATTATAAGCACATCTAGGATAATATGATCTTATACTTGAACAAATAACTTACAGACTATACTCGCCATTCTGTCTACCTATATATCCCCTCTGAAAACTTCTGCTACCAAATTCTCACACTTCACATCTTTTTACCTTCTCAGTTTCAATTGCAGGAACCCTGCAGGATACATTATAGGGACATTCATTCTACTTTAGCCCATCATCCTGGGGTCTTCCAGAGGATGTGCTTAACAAACGCTGCAGTTGTGGTAAAATTGGCATGTTATCATGTTTTTCGTGTCATAGGGTATGTGCACTCATGAGTGTCAGCTCATGGCCAGAAGGAGGACAATACAAGAGAGCTGCATTTCTTGCTCTAAACTATGTTGCTTGCTATATTACAATGAGGGAACATGTCGTGTCTAGAACCTCACCATGTTGTCTATTTGTCATATCTAATTGAACAATATATGTAATTGTATCAGCTTTTGATGTCCCAAGTAGATGGGCATGCATATGAATGTTTTTCTTCTATTAATGGTTGCTTGGATGATGGGGAAATGCTCCCTTTTAACATTTAAGGTACATGATAATGGGTTGGATTACTAATTTAATAGTTTGCAATGTGTTTTCTTTCCAATTAATCATTGTTCATTAGGTAAAATGGAGCTATAAATGCACAAAATATAGGAAATGAAATTGACCATACAACAGGTTTATAGTGTGGCAATCCAACGTTGTCTGAATACATAAAAATTGGCCATTCAGTCAATGTATTCTTTACATATCACACAATGGTTTTAAAAATGACATTAAAGAACACGTTGTCTGACTAGGCTTTCCAACAACAGTTTGAAAACAAGTTCTGTTGTATGAATGATGCATCTGCCATGCTGTGCAACAGCTCTGTCTAGCATCTACCGAGAGAAGACACAACGGTGATAACAAAAATCTGTCGACTGATCGCATATCATACAACGGTGTTGCACCGTTGTGCAAATTTTAAACACACAACGCTCCGATACACAACGGTGAGCGTCCAAATCAGACAACGAATTTTACCCGTCGTCTGTTTCATTTTTTGGTGTAGTGCTGGTGTGTCGGTTCATCACATGGGTGGCTGGTCCTTACGGAGGAGAAAGGAACTGCTTGTCTTTTAAACCCGTTTTCTGGAGATAGGATTGAACTCCCATCAATATGGACACTGCATCCAGTCATAAGCAAGGATTATATCCAAAGCTGTCACCTCCTCCAAGCCACCATCGTCGTCATCCTCGTCTTCCAGTAAGGACTTCGTTGTTGCAATAATATTCTACTCTAATATGTGGATAACGCAACTTGCTTTCCATAGGCATGGAGACGACGCGTGGACTGGCTTCGGCAAGAAGCGTACTGTCTATCATGACGGTATATATGTTCCACAGTACTAGTGGTCATTTTTTTGCATTGGCAACCGATTGCTCAGTTGAGGTTTGGGACTTGAGGAAATGTTTTCCCATAAAAACACTTCATCTGCAACCTGTTCGACACCGCCAATTAAACAATGACGATGATTTCAAATTTGATATTCAGAATTATTTGGTGGAGTCCTTGGGTGAAATTTTGTTGGTGAGGCGATTTATAGTGTCTAAAATTTTTTTATCATAAGGACCTATACCCCGATGTTATTCGTCCCTATAGAACCTCTCACTTTCATATCTACAGGCAAAAGTCCACTAGCAAAGGGTTCGAGTGGGAGAAGGTGGAAAGTTTGCACAATCGGGCTGTGTTTCTGGGTGGAAATCATTCAATGTCGTTATCTTCCCGGAACTTTCCAGAATGTGAAGAGAACTCAATTTACTTCACGGATCATAGGTGGGAAATGAACCCTAATAAATGCTTATCTGGTAAGAAGAGAATTGGCTATGGGGGTCATGATCTTGGAGTGTACAACGTGAAAGATAATATTATGAAGCCAATGCCATGTTATTTGACATTTGATCGCTGGATTATAAATCCACCACCCTTTTGGATTGTTCCTGATATAATCCATGGTTTTGGTAATGGAAGCTGAATGTTTAAGAAAGCAACGATTATACAATTCACAAGCTCTACTTGGCTGGAAAAAGGAGATTATTGGGGCAATTAATTGTTAACTTGCAGAACTATAAATTTCTAGAATAGATCAGGTTCTAAATTACCAAGGTTCTAAAAGTTGTATGTTGTAAAGATTATGAGATTGTCAGAGATGAGGATGCCATATTTTGAAAACAAAAGCCATTTTTTTCGAAATATCGATCAGGTAATATTGAGAATGAATACATGTCGCAGTAATATCACTCTGTAGTGTCTGTGGAGATATATATATTCCATTATGCATGGTTGTTTTGTAACTCTATAACTTCGTTCACGTACAGATTACACCAATGATATTATATTAATTGTATCATTTATTCAAAATTAATGCGCAGCACATACATGTGTGTTCGTATATATATTTATGATAATATGTCTTGTTAGATTATGTGTTTTCCATCGTTTCCTAATTGATATGCCATATATATCTGAGGGAGGCCTCGCTCAGAAGTCAGAATCTACAGATCCAGCGTAAATTGTTGAGTTCGAAGTGCTACTTAACTGGTTGATTTGGTTAATAACATGTTGGTGATGAAAAATTCCGATTAGGAATTTGACCCAACAATTAATGCGGACTGGAGCGGAAGCTGAACCGGGGACAATCAAGAGGTTTCAATTTGTCGTTGACTTGATGTTGACGAAGCGCAGACTCCCTTTAGTTTCCTCCCTCTGTATTCTCCCTAGGCGAGCTCCCTCCGTAACCTCCCTATGCGAGCTCCCTCTGTAACCTCCCTATGCGAGCTCCCTCCGTAAACTCCCTATGCGATCTCCCTCCGTAACCTCCCTATGCAAGTTCCCTCCGTAACCTCCCTATGCCTCCGTAATCTCCCTATGCGAGCTCCCTCTGTAACCTCCCTATGCGAGCTCCCTCCGTAAACTCCCTATGCGATCTCCCTCCGTAACCTCCCTATGCAAGTTCCCTCCGTAACCTCCCTATGCCTCCGTAATCTCCCTATGCGAGCTCCCTCCGTAACCTCCCTATGTGAGTTCCGTCCGTAACCTCCCTTCGTAATCTATCTTCGCTCTGTCACCTCTCTATGTAAACTCCCTATGTAACCTCTCTCCGTAGCTCCTCTTCGTAATCTCTCTCTGCTTCTTGGCTTTGACGAAGAAGCGGAGTCTCCTCTCTGTCGTCGATGTGAGAGATGAGGAGGGGGTACCTGCAAAAGACCCTCCGATGCCTAAGTCAGTATTTTTCTAATTGAGGTCTCGACTAGAGTTCGATGCCATACCTGGAGGTTATGCTTTCACTACAAGAATAAGTTAATCACACGACATTCATCAGACGACACATGCGTTTTTTCTGTCGTCTGAGTTAGTCAGACGACAGATTTGTTAAATCAGTCGTTTGTTCTCTTCTTAGCCAACACATGGTCAGATTCTATCTTTTTAATGAAATTGCCAAATTTCAGACAACAGCAAAACAACATCTGTTGTCTGATGACAAGGCCCAAATTAAAAAAAAAAAAAATTTACATTTATTTTAAATTGTCTGAAACCAAAGCACACACTAAAATGCCTCGGCTTTTTTTTTAGGTCAGTCCTGCACAAACATCTTTCCAATATTCTCGCCTCACAGAACTCCCTCTCAGAGAGCCCTAATTCCATTCCCGCACAAACCTTCTTCGCTCTCAGCCTCTCCCCTTAATTCCATTCGGGCCAGCACAAACCTCTTTCTCTCAGCCCTCATTCGATGAGTTAAGGCTCAGCTCTCACTCACCCTCTGCGTGTACTTGGACCGGAGCTCACAATCGTTTGCTAGAGGACCATTGAAGACGCCGTCGGTGAGCTCGGTGACCGGAGCTTATTCTTCATCATCTGCAACCAGCTCTATTCCAGATCATTACGACACCAAAGACTTCTACTCCTACCTCGTTCGTGGCATCCTTAAGCCCCTCAACATTCAACAAAGCTGTGTCATCTGCCTCCTTCTTCGTTAAACCTGCTTTTATTGTAAAGTTTTCCATGCTTCTCTCTGTTTTTGTTTAATTTTGTAAGCTTTTTCATTGGTTTGTGTTTGTTTGGTAAAAAGAAAAAAAAAGGTTATGAACTGGGCTCTCTACAGGGGAAAATTGGAAGCAAAGATTAGGACCCTTTTTCAAAATTGCTTAGATTCAGTTCCTTTTAGTTGATTTCTAACCTGGGTATTACTTAATCTGAGGCAAAGTAGGATACTTTGTTAGACTAGGCTAAAGGTTTGGCTTTTTTATGTTAAAATTTCACCCATTTTGCTCACCATGTGTTACTCTAATTGAACCTGAATCTTGGTATCAAAGTCTTTCATTCGTGAAAAAAGAAAAGGGTAGGGAACTCTGGGTTCAATTTGATTTTGTTTCTATGTATTGGCTAATTGGCAACAGAAGCAAGGGAATGACGTTTGTTTGATGAATTTGCAGAACTTTTTTGGTGGATTCCATGGAGGAGCTATAGCTTCTCTTGCTGAGGTTGTGTTGGTAGCTACTGCAAGAACAGTTGTGGTTGAGGATAAGGAGCTTTTTCTAGGGGAACTAAGCATCTCTTACCTCTCTTCTGCTCCAAAGAATGTGAGTAGTATCTATATTATATCATGTTTGACATCTATTAATATACTGACCTTAACAATTGCAGAATTGACCATAATAATGCACTAGACTGATTACTGGTAGAGTTTGTGATGGGAATGATCCTTTTCTTCATAGACTGATTACTGCAGAATTGACCATAATAATGCACCTGGCCATGTTTGAGCTGATTATGATGAGTTTTGTTTGACATATGTTTTCATTGCAGCAACTGTATTCACTCTAACTTTGTTTGATTTTGTCTGATTTTGTGGGTATGAACTTCTGTATATCATCAGGGAATCATGTGTGGCTGCTGGAGGCGATAGCTGATTTTTTAGGTTAATGGTGCTATTGGAGCCAATTTATTTCATGTCCTCTGTGCCATTATGGAAGCCGTTGTACTTCTAGGTAAATGCGTATCTTGATCTTTTACAATCATCTCGCTTTGCATCTTCCAAAACAGAGATTGTCAAATTTTTGTAACCAATGGATGCACGCTATTGCTGTTGATGATATCTTGAATGCCACTAATTGCAACCTTCTAGTGTCATTCTTTGTGCTCCCTTTAGCTACTATAGCCATAGCAAATCAACCTCAGTAACTAAAATGGCTAGCCAGAAGATGCAGAGAACAGTCTCGTTGACACTGTCCGAGTTTAGTTTCCCATTAATTTTCTGGGCGCAGCTTCATTTTCTGTTTTCTACATCTGTCTCTTTTGATTGATGTTGTGATATTTTAAATATCATGAGTTTAATTATCTAATCATTCTTATATCTGAATTTCTTGGTGCAGCTATCTGTCAAGGTGACACGGAATAATCTTTTCTGCCTATCAGTTCTCTTGGGAATTGTTTACTTCAAGGGATTGAAATGGGACTTCTCATCAGAGGTTCTGACTCTCACAATTGCTTGCATTGTGATGGGTGCTTTCACTGGCTTCGGAAATATTTTGGCTCTTTGGACATAGGTAGTACCCTTCTGCTTTATCCCTTGTCCCTCACATTGGTTCATGACCTGCATTCTGTTTTTCAGCTGGCCATAGCTACCTCATGGGAGATGCAAGAGTTCAAGAAGGGTGGTACTTGGATAGTCTAGATCAACATTGCTTCCTCTGCAAGGCATTTGATAGGTTATCCCTAATTCTATTACTGATTTAAGTTTACTAGTCTATATGTAAAAAGAATGCACAAATATCTGCAGTCATATGTTCATAATCCCAACTATTAATAGGCTCATTTTCTTGAACTTTGTGCCCAGATATTAACAGATATTTTTATTCATTGTGTCGTCCATGATCTTTGTTGATAGATTTTGTTGATTAAGGAGTTTATGTCAGATTAATTTGATTTTCAAGAGACCAAAATGATTAAAACTTGAAGAAGGCAAAACCCCAATTTGTCTCAGATCTTACTCCTCTAATTATCTCGATCCTCTGCTAACAAAGATAGGTAAAACCCCAATTTTTTTTACTTCTTCCATGCCTTCATAACTCTCAAACTAGAAGTAAAACCCATCATTAGACCATCTTCTGCTTCTTCAAGGAAACAAAACCACTATTTTCATTGATCTTTTTTGAAGATCTTTTACAAGTGTTGTGATCTCTGGTTGAGTAATAAATTTTATTAATCGAATTGGTCCAGAACTCCAGAAGACAAATAATCTTATTACTATAATTATCTTTATTGTGGGAACAGTTTTTGACAGTGCATATATTGATAAATTTGCAGATTTGGAGTGCTGGTTGTGCATATAGCATGTCTATCCTGACAAATTGAACCAATCATAGGAGTAACATTCCGCAACCCCTACTGTGCCACATGCATTGTCCACAAGGAGGACTTTGGGAGGTACTTGTGTAAAGTCAACTATATTAGGGATATTATTGTTTTGTATAAATTGCCAGTTGCAAGTGCAGATTGTTAATCTGGAGTAATAGTCTAATACCAATTTTATATTTTAATTAATGAGTTACTAGTTCTAATTCGACTGCTACATATCTATAAGAAATCCACTGCGATATAATGACTAAATCAACTGAAATAAATATAATTTTAAATTAGTGTTGGACTCCTTCCCAATGAGAATTTGTTGTTTGTCTTGTCTGTATCAACTTGGAATTAATAGAGGCTATATGAAATGCTAGTTATATAATCTTAGTCAACTTGAGTATAAGTAAAAAAATTAGCTAGCTCAGAATAAGGAAAACACGTGCTATATGCTAACATGTTCAACATTTCCCATGGTAGAAATTAATCAAGCAGCTAGATCCTCATCTGTACTGTTTAAGCTTTTCGCATATCATATGCTTTCTTGTTCAAGTCAGACATGAAAACTGTATGCGTTACTTTACTTCTTTTTGCCATAATACTGTTCAAAGTTGGAAGCCGCTCTCTGCAACACAGCTCATCTAATTTAGTTTCAGATGGCAATGATAATATTGAAGCAGTCACCCAAACTTCTCTTCTTGTTTTTGGAGGAATAGATTCTTCAGAGGACTGCAGTCTACTCTCTGGCTTGTTTCCATGTTCTTATCCCTTTTTGGGGAAACTCTTCTGATGTAGGACGAGATTTTAGCCAATTTCAACAAAGAATCTCGAAAAGAAAGAAGCGTCTTCACATCAAGAAGAATAATTTGAATATTGAAAACTGGTATTCAAATAGACTTCTTAATGATGGAATTAATCATAAATTGCTATTTTGGATATTTCGGGATTCTCGAACAAAATCTTGGTTGGGATTCCAATTATATATTTGCGTAATATTCTTTAGTGTCTAGGATTTTATTTCTGATTTTTATTTAATGAGGTTTTCTAGTTTTAGTCTATAATAAATTATTCTTTTTATTTTCTAGTTGTATTAGGTTTATGTTATGTGCCCTATATATAAGGCACCTCTTAGATTGTAATTTTGATTCAAGTTATCAATAAAAAAACCAAATTTTAGAGAAGTTTCTCTATTTTTCTTACGGCTGTGCCCGTAATTGCTAGTGGATTCTAGCTCATCTCATATGGCTTTCGACGCTTGACGGAGCCTCTTACTATCGTGTTCACGCTTCCCGCATCAGTTGGTATCAGAGCGGGTATCGCCCGC
This sequence comes from Rosa lucieae, assembly GCA_024704745.1. Taxonomy (NCBI): domain Eukaryota; kingdom Viridiplantae; phylum Streptophyta; class Magnoliopsida; order Rosales; family Rosaceae; genus Rosa; species Rosa lucieae. Next base: position 29,494,028 of record CM045492.1, read on the forward strand.
TCCTTAGCAGACGACGATCCAAGGGAGAAGTTCACTACCACCAACCTCAACGACGCTGGTCGTAGAGTATCTATCAAAAAAAGTTTCGTTGAAGAGGAATATACCGAGGGATTTGCCTTAGGACGACCTCATCAATCCAAAAAAAAAAAAAAGCATGGAACGGTGGATATTCACAACTCCAGATTACAACGACTTCCGAACAACATGTATCATCAAAGACAAGATATGCTCGGTAATACTTGACTGTGGTCTACGAGAGAACTTTGTAGCAAACAAAGTTGTGGATTATTTTCAATTACCGACAGTGAAGCTGAGTGATCCATACTGGATTCCATTTGAAGAGGATGAATATGCACAAGTAACAGAGGTTTGTAAAGTTCCTGTCTCTATGGGAAAATTTTATAAAGAAGAGATTACTTGTCATGTGATTGACATGGACGACACTAATGTGCTTTTTGGAAGACCATGGCATGAAAGCGTCACAGGTGGTTATTGTAAAGACAACACATATTTATTTAGGTGGGAGTCGCACAAAATTAAAATCAAGCCTAGAAGGAAGAACGTCAAGAATGACTATCCTGAGGTGTGTGAAAAGGAACATGAAGAAGCAACTTTGAAGATTGAAGAGAAACTCATTAAGGATAAAGAAGCTGATTCATTCATCACATCGATATCCATGTCATGCATGCCTAATTGTGTTCAAGATCAACCCAAGGAGAAGTCATTACCCTTTCTTTTTCAAGTGGAGGAGTTCAAGTTTCAAGATGCTTATTCTAAACTTGTCTACGGTATTGGATTCATGGTGATACCTTTTAATTTCGAGAATATTGAAGTTGATGGCTTATCATGTTTTATTCCTAGTAATGATCGAGCTACATTCAAGAGGAACTCGAGGTCGAGTTCTTTTCAAGTGGAGGAGACTGATGTAGGACGAGATTTTAGCCAATTTCAACAAAGAATCTCGAAAAGAAAGAAGCGTCTTCACATCAAGAAGAATAATTTGAATATTGAAAACTGGTATTCAAATAGACTTCTTAATGATGGAATTAATCATAAATTGCTATTTTGGATATATCGGGATTCTCGAATAAAATCTTGATTTGGATTCCAATTATATATTTGCGTAATATTCTTTAGTATCTAGGATTTTATTTCTGATTTTTATTTAATGAGGTTTTCTAGTTTTAGTCTATAATAAATTATTCTTTTTATTTTCTAGTTGTATTAGGTTTATGTTATGTGCCCTATATATAAGGCACCTCTTAGATTGTAATTTTGATTCAAGTTATCAATAAAAAACCAAATTTTAGAGAAGTTTCTCTATTTTTCTTACGGCTGTGCCCGTAATTGCTAGTGGATTCTAGCTCATCTCATATGGCTTTCGACGCTTGACGGAGCCTCTTACTATCGTGTTCACGCTTCCCGCATCATCTTCTTGATTGTGGGATATGTTCTTCTGTATATAATTGGAGAATATTATGTCGTTGCTGGAGGTGAGCTGATTTTTGAGGTTAATGGCTCTGTAGGAGCCAATTTGTTTCACTTCCTCAGTGCCATTATACTTCTAGGTACAATACTTGCCTTGATCACTTACAATTTATCATATGCTTTTCTGCTTCTTCGCTTTTAAGTAATTTGATTTGCAATTGCAGGTTCTGGTGTGAGTACAGAAATTTGGACTACTTATGCTGCAAGGATTATGGTCATATCTATCATCCCAGTTGTTGTTTCTCAAATACCTCAAGTTCTCCACTTAAGTTCAGGTGGCCAAGGCCTTGCAATTTTAATTGCTCTCATTGTCTCCGTGATACTTACTATAGCTTATATCTTCTATGAGGTAACTGATTCATTAATCTGTTGACAGCTTGTGGATATGTATAATAAAGTTACTATAGATTATGGATATGGATATGTACTTTTGGAAATGTTTTGGATTGGCAATGTAAGAACAGATGGCATTGATATATGACAATGTTATATTTTGGATTTGTTCAGGATATGAATGTTCATATTTGCAACAATTGTGCAAAGTTAATTCAGACAACATATATAGGTCAAATAACTGTAGTTTCCAAAGGTATCACACAACTGAAGGGTTCACAAAACCATTGTCTGAGATCCATTCATACAACACATCTAAAAACAGAAAATAATACATGTTGTCTGAACTTCATTTCAGACAACAGAAATAACAAATTGATGTCGTGTAATTTCCGTTCCGGTAACATGTATAATAAAGTTACTATCGTCTGATATTCAAATCAGACAACAGATATAACAATAATATGTTGACTAAGATTCATTTCAGACAACAGAAATAACAAATTGATGTTGTGTGATCTCCATAAGACACAACTAAAACAACAATGACGGTTGTTGGAGATTCATTTCAGACAACAGTGTCACTATAACTCTGTGGTGTGAAATTCATTTCAGACATCATGTAGTTGTGTTGCTGTTGTCTGAGATTCATCACACACAACACAGTTTTACTAAAACTGTTGAGGTAATATAGCTTTTCTCAACAGTTAATAAATGAACTGTCGTGTGAGTCTGTAACAGACAACAGTTAAACCTAATTATTTTAATTTGGAAATATTCAGACGACACATACTAAGCTGTATATGTTGTGTGAATTTTGAACAGACAATGGTTTTTAACTGTCGTCTGAACGAGGTCAATCAGACGACAGGCTACTAGACAACAGCAGCTTTTTCATTCAGACGACAGTTAATGAACTGTCGTCTGATTAACTTTGTGGTATAGTGTTTCCTTTTATAGGCAGCTTACAACTTGGGCTGCAAGTAAACTTGCATGGCAAGATACCGATAACTTGGATGGCAAGCCACCATTAAGGCCGCACTTACTCCTATAATAACTGTCATTTATTGGCGGCCATGATTGCCACCCTAAATGCATTAACCGTCGCATTTATGGCTACATTAACTGTCGCATTTACTGCTGTCATTACCTTTCTTTAATTGCCTTGATTGCATTGTCAGATTTGTTGACTACCCCCACATAACATTTGCATTATATCTCTGCCTGTTCCTCCTACAGAAAGGTGAAATCATTTGGGATCATTGTGGAGCGTTCTGCCTCGATATACTAACACTCGGTTATGTGCCGCATTTATTTTTTAATTTTTGAAATTAGATTCAACTTATATTAAGTTCAGGGGATACAAGGAATATAAGTACATACATTTTAAGGCGATAGCCAGGACATAAACAGTTACCTACTAATTAGGTCGGCTGCTTGCAACAGTCGCAAAAGCAAACTTATAAGCCAATAGAAAGAAGTGAAAAATTATCCTCACTTCTTCTCAAAGTCTCAAACATATTCTAAAGGCGGCCTTGTTAAAATCTTGTTAAGATAAAACCCATTGGGACAAAATTCTAAATTGAGGAAAAAGTACACCCACATAAAAAGAGCCAAGACTGTAGTTGACCATTGTCATCTCGAATTGAGACATCTCTCGCTTGATAAGATGATGAGCCGCAAACAACATTAGCAGGTTGATAAACATAGATTGAAAGAAGTAACTTGAATGTGGGACATCTTCTAGTATCAACGTGGACACTGATCTGATCAATTAATAAGCTATGTACATAACAAATCCGTGGCAATGAAATCAATTACCTTATGGGTAATAAGGAAATCCATAAGTTTAGTGGAGACTGGAGAGAGGGGGGAACTAATTTTTCTAAAGGGAAAACATCACAAATGGTGTATGAACTTTAGACATTTCTACACTTTGGTGTACGAACTTTATTTATTTATTTTTTTTGCAAAGATAACGGAAAATTAACGACGTACACCAAAATGAAAGATTGAAGCAAACTTGATAGACAATTCTGATAGTTATGAAAGTTGATACACCAAAGTGTAGAAATGCCTAAAGTTCATACACCATTTGTGAAGATATACCTTTTCTAAAATTAGAGTATTTGGGCATTTCCCCCTTTTTTAAATTTTTACTTTTTAATTTTTTATGTTTTATTTTTTATTATTAAGCTCATGCTCATTTGGGAACGCTCTTACAAGTGCTTACTAATGGCATGCATACAATGTTTGTGGAGGGTTTAGTGATCATGACAGAATTTGTGGTTCAAGAATCAAGATATTGAATATTTTGCTTCTATTTTCAAGCATGTTTATCAAAAAGCAAATTTAGTTGCAAATGTTAGTACGAATTTGTCTAATTCTAGATTTAGCTTTTATGTTCGATCAAGTAAGTGTAGTAGTAGTTGTTGCAGACAAAATAGAAGGAACGAATGAAACTAACCAAAAGATAAAATTATTCGAGAATCAAATTTTACTATGAATGCTCTCGCCGGTATCATTCCATCTCTGACATTCTAAACGCAGGAAGACTGCCGACAAATTTGTTAAATGTATTTACAATTTCGATTTTTTAAAATTTGGTTGCTTTAATTAGAGGTTTTATGTAATTTATTATTTTTCTATAAAAGAATTATTATTGAACTCCCAGAATAACCAAAATGCCCCAGCCAGCTATGTAATTTGCCAATTTGGCACCGAGAAGTTTCGTCAAAATTAGAATTACAGTTGGGCAAAATGTAATTTCACTAGCTCTTATTTTGAAATTCTCTTATAAATGTAGAAATAGATGAATGGTTGGACTGGAGCTCTCTCTCCGATCAGAGAGTTAGAATCAATTTCTAAAATCCAGACTGAAACGCAGATCATGTTGGATTGGAGTCGATTCCCAGCCAAGGGACAAAGGCATGTATCTCCTCTCCCAATTTGTTGTATCCTAATTCAATTTGCTCAGTGATTAATCTAGATTTGGATGTGAATCTCTTGGGATTTGGTTTGGGTTTCAGATCTTACTCTGCGTTTAATCATATTCAAGCTCCTAAGTGTAATTGTTGAAGCTTGTTTGTTTTACTTGGGTGGTTGTGGGTTTTGTTATCTGGGCACTAAATCAGTGTGAAAATAAGGAAATGGATTTTCTTTTTGCGTTGTCAATTCTGGTTTGATCATGTTTGGAATTGCATTTTGTTTCTTTTGAAGCCGAGTAAGTCTGGGTATTACAAAGTTTCTGAATTTAATACATTTCATTGACACAGTGACATACTGAGCTGCTAACTAGAGAAAGCATTTTTTTTTTCCTGGTGTGTTATTGTTCTTGGTTTTTATCCAGCAAAATTGGGTTTTGTTTGTTTTCTTGAAAGTTTTTGGTGGCATGATTATCTCATATGGTTTCTTGGCTATTCGGGATTTGTAGGGTCGCAGTTGATAATGGCTCACGCAGGAAAGCCACTTTGATTAAGGTGATTGAATTTCTTGAGTTGTCTCTGCAAGCATTTCGAAAGGATTGCTCTCTGAACATCTGGTTCTTTGGTTTTTATTTTTGGAATTTTTCGCAGGTAGATAGTGCAATAAGTGTGGAAGTTTGCTACAAGTGGTTCAGGTTCGGAAATTTGAGTATCATTATAAGAAGGGCTTCCATTTCTGCAGATGGGGATTGGTTCATGGATGGTAAGGTTTTGAGTTCCAATTGCTGTAATTGAGCTCTCAGTTTTTGGTTTCTTTGTGGCTGAGTTTCTTGGTTTGAATGGCATGCTTTGCAGTGTTTCTTCATCACTGATCGATAGGGGAATAAGCTCTGTGATGATGGAATAGCTGAATGCGTTGAACAGGTAAATCTTCAATATTAATTCCTTTTTAATCCACTTTGTGAAATAGACATCTGATTTACAATGAAGGGACCCTTTTTCATTTTTATTTTTTTATCTGAAAATCTCGTTGACATAGGGAAGAATGCAGCTTGGTGATTTTGTATATGCTATAAATTGATGGAATTTTTGGTTTGCTTTTTTTTTTTTTAATTGCAAGACTATTATAGGTTCTGTGGTTGGACTGATATAAAAAGATTATATGGTTTAAGTGGAATACATTGTTTTTGCATATCGTTAATATCTTCAGTTTATTAGCTAATTTTACATTTTGCTTTTTTAGTTAGGGTACAATTAAACTTTAGATGTGAGCAAATTTGATTTGCTGTTTTTTTGCTTTTAAGAGGATCATAAGAGCAGAGCTCTAGGGGCTTTGATTTGGACTGTCTACATTTGCATGCCGAGGATTTGGTTTCCCAGAATTGCTGATAATGGATGAAACAATATTGAGCATACTGTATGCTAGACATGTTACTTCAGGAGGTGGTGATGTGCTCCTGTATGCTTCTAGGTATCATGACATTCCTGTGGTTGTCAAGCTTCTGCACGCTATGATCTGAAGAAAGGCATTGAAGGATGCCTGGGGAAAGAGTCCAAAAGACTTCATGTAGAGTCAAAAAGGAAGGATTCATTGATATTGATAATAAGCTACCCCAGTTTCATGTCTGGTAGACAAAGAGGTTTAGAAATAGTAGTTGTGATAGTAAAAAATTGTAGCTGAAAAAGATAAATTCAAAAGACTAGATGCTTTTAGAAACTAGCTGGGGGCAGAGTGAATGTCTATGTAGGCCTTTCACACAGTTAGTTAAGCTATGCTTGCATGAAGTGTTATTTTTTGGGTGACTGAGGATAGCTTCATGGATCACCTAAGCACCGATATGCATGAATCGTGCCTCAATATTGACAAAGATTGCTGGTAGGCAAACTGTAATGAACCATTTCTAGATAGTTTGTATGTTTCCTTCTCCTTTTTCCTTTTCATTTCTTGCATATTTTGCATGACCAATTTAATTGGGATTCTGTATATACAGGGTATTAAATAGTCCATGGATCAGCTTATGAGTCCACTCCAGTTGAAGATGCATTTGAGTTTGCCAAGATCATACCTAACCACAAAATACATATTATCCAAGGAGCTGATCATTGTTACATGTCGAATCAACCTGAGTTGGACACAGTTGTTGCGGACTTCCTAAGGGCTGCTCTGCAGCAAGACAAGGCTTCTTTCAACTAGCTAGGCACTCTATGCCTATCAATTAGCATTTAACTTCATGTTGTGTATGTCCTGCGTCATTAGATTGTTGATTCTTATCTTATGATGCTGAATTCTTATCTTATCTTATATTAAACAAGCAGAGGACTAATATGCTCTCTATTGTTTCTGTAATATGTGAAAGAATCCCAGAAGTGGCTCTGGCAGCCCAATCAAATGCCTTTCCTTCATTTCTTATCGAAATATGAACATTTGATCAAAATTTACAATGAGACTGCTAAGCAATAGGAGATAGAACACATGTGAAAAGATAGGAGATAGAACACATGTGAAAAGAAGTATATTCTTTCTAAGTTCAAAGATTATGCATGTACCTAAGACCAGTTTTGTTTTATGAAGGGCATTAGACTAGCCTTGAGCTGCTGAAGGTTGCTTCCTGCAGTCTGAGTCAATGATGGTGCTGAGGTGTTGAAGTTGTGGACCAGATGTGAAACTTCATGTAGAGCTTTATGGCAATTATTCACGTCAATGGCTATCGGAGAGGTTTCAAGAGCACTTAGGATCAGAGAATTTGGGTTCTGAGGATAGGTGAAGATTTTCTGGAGTTGCCATATTACTTGTTCAAACCTGTGGAGCAATCCATCCACATCATGAGCAGCGGAAGGAGCATGTAGCATTGCATTTCCATTGTTCTGTAGAAGATCCTGGGCAGTTGTGAGTATAGCATTTATGTTGTGAATCACCTTCATCTCTGGGTTGTTCTTCCCGATTTCTTGAAAATAAATCTTGAACTTATCAAACTTGGTGGCCAGTGGAGGAAACTTGGAGAGGAAGAGAAGAAATTCTACCAAGGTTTCTGAAAGAAGGCAGCCCAAGTGTAAAGCCTGCTGATGAAGACTTTGAAAAGCATTGACACAGTGAGTCAGAGAAACGTGACCTTTCTCTGTCAATATCAACGAATCTTGGAAGAATGTCATTGCTTCACCTGGCATTGTTGGCTTGTAAGGTGGCGCCTGCATGTTGTTCCAGAACGTCGCATGCAGCTTGGTAAGCAATCGCCCATAAGCCTTCGTGTTGTTCTCTCCAAATTCTTCCATTTCTTCAGACCTTTGGATCAAGCTATCAACTGTGTCGCCTTCTTGCACTGGGTCAGCCTCTTCATTGATGTCAAAGGGACGGTGAACCGGGTCTGGGATTGGGTCTTGGTTCAGATCAGGGAGTGGGTCCGGATTGTCTGCCATTGAAAGCAACCTCTGAAAGATGGTGGCGGGGGCCCAGAAGACAAAAACCTGTTTCTTGCTGCTTTTCTTGAAGTCTGTACTGACAGAAAGAGACGAAAGGAAAGGTTGAAGAAGACAAAGGAGCTAGTACGCCATTTTCTTGCTACTTTCTTGTTGAAGTCTGAGAATGAGAATGTGTGTGAGAGAGAGGGAGAGAGAGAGACTGAGAGTGATTTCTGAGACTGAAGAAAGCTTCTGGAAATTTTTGTTTGTGTTTGTTACGCTCAGAAATTTATATCATATACCCAACCGTCTTCTATAACTGATTTCCGTTAACACAAGTCGTAGTAATTTTTTTTTTCTTGGGTACGGAAGCTTGTTGTAGTAATTTTTTTTTTTCCTTTGGTACATGATTTTGTTGTAGTAATTCAGTACTGAAATACTTGAGAACGACTCTGCATTTCAACAACACCTAATTTGTGAAAAATCATGCATGAAGCTTGCATTTACAGGAAAACAAATTAACATCTCACACTATAGTACCCCCAATTTAAAGCGATTCGACACTTTGCTATCTGAAGTTACAAAACAATCACTTTAAAACCTTAAATTCTATCCCGTCATATATTTTGATACCCGCCGTTAAGTTTTCTATTAAACTTACATTTTATGAGGATGGTTTCATCAAATGACATATTTTTTTTTAGGGTTAATTACATATAAGTGCATCTTTGAATGTTTTTTTAGCCATAAGGCCACCAACAAGTTTTTTCCCTCATAAGGCCACTAGATTAAAAAATGAGTTATATTTTAGATATTAAAAACCAACATATTTACATAAATGCCATTGGAGTAAAAAGTCAACAATCATTCTCTCTCCTCTCCGGCAAGGTCTCCGGCCAACTCCGGCGGGTCTCCGGTCGACCTCCGGCGAGTCTCCGGTCGACCTCCGGCGGGTCTCCGGCCGACCTCCGGCGACTACAAAAGCTACTGTCACTAATACCAAAAGCTACTGTCGCCAACAATAAAAGCTACTATGGTGAGATTTCCGGCAATCTCTGGCGAGGTCACAAAAGCTACTGTCGCCAGCAACAAAAGCTACTATTACCAACAAAATCTACTGTCATTAGCAACAAAAGCTACTCCGGTGAGATTTCCCGCAATGTCACAAAAGCTACTATCACCAGCAACAAAAACTATTGTCACAAACAAAAACTACGCTGGTGAGATTTTCAACGAGGTCAGAAAAGCTACTGTCACTAACAACAAAAACTACTATTACCACAAAAAAATCTACTGTCACTAGGAACAAAAACTACTCGTGAGATTTCTGGCGAGGTCACAAAAGACTACTGTTACCAGCAATAAAAGCTACTATGACCAACAAAAGCTACACTCCTCAAAACCAAAATCTACTATCCCCACCAACAAAAGCTACTGTTACAAATACCAAAAGCTACTGTCATCAACAATAATAACTACTGTTATCAACACCAGAAAACTACTATCACCAGTAACAAAAACTACTCTCACCATCACCAAAAGCTACTCTCATAAATGTCAAAAGCTATAACCAAGCAGAGTCCATAAATCAACCACAAAATCTAGTGACAAAAGCCAACAATGCATCAAATCAGGCACAGGGAACAAATGAGTTTCTACCTTCTCCAACAACAGTAACAATACAAAATTAAAACCACAAATCTATACCAAAGTAAAAAAACTCAGCAAAATGAATGGCATTGAGGACAACTCATCACCGGAAAGAAGCCAAACGAAATCGAATCAGGGACCGGTGCCGGAATCTCATTTTCAGATGAGAAGGACGGCGGCGTCAGCCACAATTCTCCCAGGTACACGCTCAATTTCGAGGATGCCACCACATGCGTCGATGACATCCTTCTCCGGTTGCAGCTATCGGCCTTCGCCTCCTGGAGTTTGACCCCGCCGAAGAAGTCGACCACGATCTGGCGTATTCTGGACGACTTTCTAACGGAAGATGAGGACAACCGGAGCTGGAGGTCACCGACGAGGAACAAAGCAGGAGGTCACCAAAACAGAGGATTCTAGGGCTCCGAAATGAGAATCAGAAGCAAACAGAGCCGGAATTGAAGAAAAAGCGAGAAGGAGAGAGGTACTACCTGAGTCAGCTTTCGGTGAACAGAGTCCGAGTTGGCATCGTTGAGGCTTTGTAGGAGGAACTGATAGAATCTGGTTCGCAGTAGCCTGCGAAAACTTCAGCATCGCGGAGACGACGAAGCCTGGTAGAGGGAGATAGGGTTTGCTGAGAGAGCGAGCGAGATTGGGGAAGGCGCCGTGCCCGTGGTCGCCGGAATCGGAGGCGGAGATCACGAGGTGATCTGTGATCAAGGAAAGAGAGAGAGCGCCGTGCCGATGGTCTCCGGAATCGGAGGCGGAGATCAAGACGTGATCTGTGATCGAACGTCGACGATCAGGTGTTTTTCCGGCGAGCTTGTGAGGTCTGAGGTCTGCAACGGTGAAGGGGAGAGAGAGAGGCAACGACGTCGTGTGGGTTTGTGAAGGGATCTGCAGAGAGAGAGAGAGAGAATGTGTGGAGCAGAATGGTGGTTGTTGAGAGAGAGAGAATGTGTGGAGCAGCTGTTATATCAGCTCGTTTCGATAAGGTGGAAGGGTAAATTGGTCAACCGGGGAAAAAATTGAAGCATTAGGTGGCCTTATGAAGACAAAAAATATAAGGTGGCCTTATGACTAATTAAAGTTTCAAAAGATCACTTGTGTGTAATTTTCTATTTTTTTTAATTAAAAAGACATATATGTACTAAACAATAAGATAAATAAATATCTAATGAACTCAAAAACTTCATCTCTTCCAATCTTACGTCTTCTGCATTCCCAGATTTGTTTTACAAGAACCCCAATAACAGATAAAAAAATTTAAGTTTAATCTTGAGGGTCAGTGGTTTGTTGATCGAAACTCAATGAACCCAATGGAGTAGCGGTGTTGCCAAGCACGTCTGGTGGTTGGAGATCTTCAAGCCAAGATCTGAAAAAACATGAACCCTTATCAGTGATATGCGTGTAATGAAAAAAATCAGTTTTGAGTAGTCAAACACGTACTTGAAAGATTTTGGTACATGTGATATTTTCTACCATTAATTGAACTTGATCTGTAACATTAGAAAGACAATGGATAATCTACACCAGCTCGACAACTTAAACAGAATTTAACCAATTCATCAGCAAAGAAAAGAAGATCCAATTGAGTGGAGACTTAACAAGAAAGGAAGTTTCTCACAGGCGAAAAATAACCTCAAATACCAAGACGGCTAGACCTAACGTGATCCCCAAGGCAAGTCCTAAATGGAGTCCTACACATGCCGATCTACTTTCTAAACAAACAGTGTGTTTGCTTTAAAGATTTTATTTATTTTCGGTGTGACTCGTCAATTATGGTACTTCCTTGCACGGTTGCACCAACTTCCAATAATAACACACTGAACTATGCCAACAATGATCTTCCTCGGTGCTTCCGTCTATATTCCGTTACATGTGGGGGCAAATCAGAAATTTCACTCAAATTAACCACTAAAATGACTATCATAACCTCATCTGACGTGGATAAACATATTTCCATAATTTCTATCTTACTTTTCCTCCAAAAAAAAATTTACTCTTTCCCCAACACAATTCATGTGAAACTTTCCATCATATTTACCTCCAATTATTGTCTACTAATAAATAATAACAATATTCAACATTCCAGCATCATCTTTTCTTGAATAATTTTTATTGTTCTTAAAAAATTAGCCAGAATTCTAATTAATTTTTACAAAAGTAAATTTAAGGGGAAACAAAAGTGATTATACAACAAAATATTCTGAAAAGAATCAAAAGATGAAGCATAATGACCCTAATAGCCAAGACATGCATATTAACTAACAATAAAATAATAAAATTACAAAACTTATGGTAACTCAACCAAGTGATTATCATAACACAAATAGACATATTAAATTATAATAATAATTACCTAAAAAAACAGTATTGTAATAAAGATTAATAAATACTTTGTTGTAGATCACTTTTTTTGTTCCTTAATTTTACTTTGTAAAAATTAATTTCAATAATTTTTGAAGAACAGTAAAAATTATTCAAGAAAACATGAAGCTGGAATGATTACCGTTATTATTTATTGGGAAACAATAATTGGGGGTGATCAATTTGAGTAAAATATCTGATTTGCCCCTGTGCTTAACGGAATACAGACGCAATAATGTGGTTTTAGAAGTTCATGTCCCTATTTGATCACTTTGAAAGTTCAGAATACCATTTTATCCGGTCTGGAAAAGTTCAGTCCCCACCTATGATAAAAACCCTTAAGATAAAAATCAATACACGGACTGCAGTGAGCAGGCCAAGAGAGTCTCATATATCTAAAAAGAAAACTTTATATTAAAAATAAGAAAAAGGAAATTGATCCAAATGGTACCGAAACTATCTCACTTTATAAACTTCAGTACATCAAGTTTCAGAAATGTCAGAACGGTATCCTCATTCGTACCCCGACCGAATATATATACATGGGGCTGTTAGCTCCGTTACAGAAGCTGCAGCTGGCATATTTTGATCATAAAACGACCAATTTACCCTTTATTCTTTTTTTATTTTTATTTTTCCCGTCTTAGTTCCTCCGTTGAGGGTGGATCCAAATCTCGATTCCAAATTGAGAAGTCTTCCTCTTTGCCTTCAACTTTTCTCGTTTCGTCTCCATCTCTGACCCTGTTCTCCAGCGAAGATGGGTACTCTTCTCGTTCAGGTACCTCATAACCTTCTCCCGCAGAGGCCAAAAGAGGAATCCGAAAGCTGCCCAACACAAAGTTGAAATCCTCAGACAAACCCTAAACCCATGCAATTCCCTTTGTGCCTGCTAAAAATCTGTAACTTGCAGCGCCATGAGGAGCTCCTGAAGCGGCTAGGCCTTTGGGACTTTCTACACATCAATCAAACCATAACAAACCACTGAATCTTATTTCCAATGGCAAATTAATACTTCACACTTAGAAATAGAACAAAACGTCAAAACCAGAACGAAGAAACAGTTAAAAAAAAAAATCAAAGAAACTTGAAGAACCTGCTTGAGTTCGGGTCTAGAAAGCTTGGACATGGCGAAGAACTTCGCGCCTTCGCTACCAGTAATCCGACCATCTCCATTTAAAAACCAGAACTAACAAAAATGACTGAGTACTCATTCAATCCAAAACGGTGTCGCATTAGAAATCGAAACAGGGAAGAAGAAGAAGAAGATAGACAGTCACATACTTTCGAGACGACCCGATATCCATTTCTGCGATTTGCCCAGTTTTGGGTTTCAGAACCCAATTTTTCAATCCCTTATTTATTAATGATTTTCCCCAATTCTGGGTTTCGTTCTTTTGGCAAAACCCGAATGCATCTCGACAAATTGGGCGTTGGTGGGGAGGATGAATTTCAGGGAGGCAGATTATGTTGTGAAGAAGAAGAATAAATTGGGAAGAGAGAGAGAGGAAAAATGCTTAGAGAAAAAAAAAAAAAATATATATATATATATATATATATGAAATGATGAAAATACCCTTAAAAAATTGTCAGATGACAGCTTCAGTAACAGAGCTAATGGCCCCAGGTACATATATTCGGTCAGGGTATGAATCTCAGATATCGTTTTGACATTTCTGAAACTTGATGTACCGAAGTTTAAAAAGTGATATAGTTCAAGTACCATTTGGACCAATTTTTCAAAAAAAAAAAAAATGAAATAACAGAATTGGAGATATCATCTCAATTCTTGTTTGGATCAGGTAATGCACAAAATCCGATTGGGTGAAGGATTTGACTTCTTCCAGAGGAAAAATAAAAAAAGGTGTAGACACTACAAAATCTATATCAATATACCTGTCAACAAAATGAAATTAGAAAACAGTTGCATGCTATTTCAGTTGTTGAATGAAAAGGTATAAACAAGACGAGGAAGTTGTTGTGACTGTAACAGTACTAGTCCCATGTAAATGTAAGTGTGAGCTGAGGAAGTTGTTGTAAGATTCAATGAAAAAATCCAGCTTTTTACCCAAGTTGAAAGAAATTAATATCTTTTGGGGCGGATGATGATGCCAAAGGAGGAGTCTAGAGATGAGGCCGATGACCTCAAATCAAGACTTGAGATGATAGACCCATTATGATTCGAATCCATAAGAACAAGATAGCTTATCAGGTAGTATGGTTCAGATTAACATACTGTTAAGCATAATAATGTAACGGGTACAAGCGATTCACTTTCAACAACTGAGTTGCTACGTTCTTAACAACCCACAATTGCAATTCACCAACTCGAGCTGAAACAAAATTTTCTCATATCAAAATTTATAAGTAAACAGAGCCTTGAGAATTAGATTTTCGAAACTAAGAGAAGATCGAACTTGGAGACGTCGAATCCCTGGGTGATGATTGATGTGAGCGAGCAAGCGTGTAAGAACTTCTCACTTGCTGACGTCTTCAGGGTCATCATAGAGGATAGGGGTGGGTTCGCAAAACCGAAAACAGAAAAAAACCAAGCCGAATCGAAGCCGAAAAAACAGCAAAGAAAAAAAAAACTGAAATGGTTCGATTTTCAGTTTCAGGGTGTCAAAAATCGGTCCGGACCGAACCGAACCAAACTTACTAAACCGACGTGGTTTTTTTTGAGTTTTGATCAGAAGCCCTAGAGCGTCGCTATATAAATAGTCCTCACTCAGCCTCACGACATTTCATTTCAGCGTCTCTTCTTTGGCCAGTCTTTTCTTCTCCGCTGCTCTGATCATCAAGGCTCTTAAGGAGTCGGATCACAACATCAAGAAGCAAGAACATGAAGAACAGATCGATGGCCAAGACCTGAGCAGGATTGTGAAGGAGAATCTCTTAGTTGGGTGCACGATTGATGACAAGAACCGCCAAGGATTTGCAGCAAGAGATTATCGACGGCGACAATATGAATCCAAGCTATTTCAGTTTCAAATTTCTTTGCTTCTGATAATTTGGGTTCAAATTTGTTCTGGGTTTGTCTTGATTTTGTGCTGGTATGAATTTAATGGCAGGAAATGGATGAGCTTGTTCATGATCTGGTAAAGAAGGCTTAAGGTAGCAAGGACACATTTCATATTGGTTAGTAATTAAGTTCCCTTTTTTTGATTCGGTATACGTTGTTATTTGTTTCTTATTGAATTTGTTTCTCTGAATTCAATGTGTTCTTGGGTTTTGAGTATGGATATCTAACCAGCTATGCTTATTTTGATGAGGTGTTTCTCTGTAGTGTTTGATTATGCAGTCGAGAGTAAGAGCTTAACAAATGTTAAATAATTCATTTTATTTTATTTTTAAAAACCGAACTTGAACCTAACAGAACCAAACTGGGTTAGTCTCGAAAATGTTAAACCGAACCGAAGTTCTAGTTCGGTATGGCTTGTTTCTCGATTTCGGCTGAAAACCAAACTGAAGTACCGAACCCACCCCTAATAGTAGAGGTGGGGGTTGGTGCCAATTCAATTTAAGGAAATCAGGAGACACGTAAGCCCACATATCTTATAAGAATCAGCAGAATTACAAGCATGAACAAAAATAGGACCCCATTATATCTAGCCCGCCGTAATAATAGAAAAATGCATTGGCATCGATATAAGTAACTTTGAGGCTACCATCTACTAATAAACAAATGCATAGACACTATTATATAAGTAATAATGAGACCATGCAAGTATATATCCAACCCAAATATCTCCCACAGACACCATTAGCCGATTTGTGCCCGGTAATTGGTGGTATCAGCCCACTTTTGTGGTAGTGTCTCTGTGTGTGTGTACCTTCTAGTAAGGGATCCTTTTTTTTTTTTTTTGTCTTTTCTAGGGATAGGGCATTAGACCAATTTTTCGATCATATTTTGGCATCTCAACCGTTCAGTTTTTAAGTCCTAATGTATAGATCACTTATGTAAATTTTTAGCCAAATTGATTATCGTTAAGGTATTCAAAGTGGAAATATTTTCTGGGTTGCGGACGTCTGCTCTCGAACGGCTCCGTGTGTGTGTGTGTGTATATATATATATATATATTCATCTTCTTTGTGCGTTGTTTTTTCAATTTTCATCATATTGAACTTGGAATTTGTCATTCATTATTATTATTATTATTATTATTTTTTTGAAAGAAAGGAGGCCAGTGCAAGTGCCCTTACACCTTATCCATTAATGAAACCATAGAATACACGAGGGGGACATAGTGCCTTAACCCCAAATTACAATAATCACAGAGAATCACCTGAGATAATAACAGGCGTCTCACCTAAGAAAAAGTATTCTAATAAGCACCATTTAGCGAAGAGTGCACCATAAGCTACTCCAATCGCTTTACAATTGTGGTGACAAGTAAAACAAGTAAAACAAACTAGTCAACGAAATCTAAACTGTGGAAAACCCAAAACATCACTCTCATAGAACGACAAGAGAAATGGAGGAGGCATATCCCACCATACTTGCTATGACAAAGATGTTCCATACTTGCTCATTCATTATTAAATTATGCATAGGCTGCTGTTTTATTTAATTTATGGGATAAACTACAACCTGATCAGGTTATGGGATTGATAAAGGAAGCATCTTTTCTTTCTTGAAGAATTTTGAGCCCTTGGTATCTTCCAAGCATCAGCACAGTGGCCATTGGGTTTGTGCCTGGTGATTCCAGGAAGGTTGACCCATCGATCACTCTCAAGCCTTTAACACCATAAACCCTATAATTCTTGTCAACCACTGACCCCACAGTGCAACCACCATGGTAGTGCCAGATGGTACTGATAGTCGTCTTGCAGAGTTTCTGGAGCTCGTCTTTAGTAGGCATCGGCTTGTTTCGGTATTCATTCGAACCCACTAAGGAAGCAATTGATTTGGACCTTAAAGCAAGCTCAAGCAGCTCGGTCATCTTCACACATTCTGCCAAGTCTTTCTCGCTTGATAGGTAGTTGAACGTCACTGATGGGTTTGCTCTGGGGTCGGTGCTGTTGAGTTCAAGCTTTCCTACGGATTCTGGGAAGGCAAGTTTTCCAATAAAATAGCTAACAAATGTTCTATTCAAGCTAATAGGTAGGATTCCTGCCTCGATTATGATTTTGAAGTCATCTGCTATACCAGCAACTTTGGCAGGGTCTGGTGTTGGATTTTGCTGGTTGTAGTTGACAAAGACTTGAATAGCAGTATTGTCTTGCATTCTTTCTCCTACTCCCTTCAAGTTGAGTACGAGCGGGATTTCAAAGTTTTTAAGGTGTTGTTGAGGGCCAATGCCACTTAACAACAAAATCTGAGGGCTGCCTAAAGCTCCTGCTGATAGTATCACATCACCCCATGGACCCGAGTTGTCTGGCTGGTTGAGGTAAGCTTCATAAGTCTGCTTTGAGCTGCCATCACTCTTGATGAATCTTATACCTCGAGCCATCTTCTCATCTCTGGTACCTGCAAAACCATTTACATTATCAGCAACAGAGGGTTTATCTTACATATTGTACATTAGATGCTATTTTAAAGAACTACCATGCTTACCAGTTCTTTGAAAGATAACTTTGTCTACGGTTGCATTCAAGAGAACTGTGATCTTGCTTGGATTTCCTGCCGGTAGAAGATCAGCTGGTAAGTGTCTTCTTCCCTGGTTATCGAACGAAGTAGCACCAATTTTTGTTCCCTGAATATGCTCCAAACTGAAACCATTATAGGGGAGAATTCCAGCTTCAAGCAAGCTAAACGCAACAGCATGCGACCATGGAGTCAAATGATCAGGTTTAGAGATGAATCTAGATTCCACCCATTCATAAGCATCCTTTACTCCCTCATTACTCCAACCAACCTTTTTGACAAAATCCTTGCTTGCTCTGCCGTAAAACCCAGCATTGATAGCAGCTGATCCTCCTAGCACTCTTCCTCTGAAACTGGGGACACCATCTGTCGAGACAAAGCTTTGTGCAACTGATGTATATTCATTAGTTTGGAGAAATGGGAATCCGAAGTACTTCTCCTCTAAGATGAAGGGGTCTCCGTAAGGCGAGCCACCTCGTTCCACCAACAGCACTGAGAATTTCTCAGACAAGGTTGCTGCTAGGGGGCAGCCCGCAGTGCCTCCGCCAACAACAATGTAGTCGAAGGACCTACCGGCTACTTCTTCGACATTTGAAGTCATATAGGGGAACGTTTGCTCCGAAGAACATATAGCCAAGTGAACAAATAGAAGCAACAGATGCAATGAAAACCCCATCACTATGAATGTGATGAGCAACAGTAGAATTGTAGAAGCTTCAAGGCTGGTAAATGAAAGTGAGTTAACATATGGGGATGTATATATAGTTTCAGGTTCTTAACTGTTCTTCGGTGCTGGTAGCATATAATTGTTGAATAAGCATAGTTTCAAGTGCTGGTAGCATATAATTGGGTAGCATATAATTGTTGAATAAGCACTGTTCTTAGTCCAGTTCTTGACTGTTTTTCAGTTCTCAATTTCTCATCTTATACTCTTGCGGCGGGGCCTACCATTGCCAATGGTGACTGGATCGTTTTTTTATAACTGATTCTGTTTCACACCATTGTCAACAATGGTGATTAGAAATTTTAAATTAAAAAGTAATAATAATAATACAAACATGAAATCGTTTCACAAGTGAGGGATGTGCCATCAAAAGCCCACCGAGTATTCCAAGCATGTTTTAGACAAGAAGGAAGGAGGCATTATTGGCGAACCGATGATCCCGTCCACAAAAAACTAATAATTTTGCAGCTTCAAAACTTGGAATGGACCTGCATTATCCTCATAAACTTTTGCAATTGTAACCGGAGTGTATGAGACGAGCCACCTAGTTAGACTTTGCTAGCAACATGGTTAGACTAGTTAGACTTTGCTATGCAAAAGGTTACAATCGATTTGATGCATGCCATCATCCAATGCATCAGCCTGCAGAGTGCTGTTAATTAATGAGTTAATCACAAGACTTCTTGAAAATGGTTAGAGTAGTTAGACTTTGCTATGCAAAAGGTCACAATCGATTTGATGCATACCTTCATCCAATGCATCAGCCTGCAGATTGCTGTTAATGAGTTAATCACAAGACTTCTTGCAAAATGCAAATGCCGACGATATTCTAACATGCACATGTTTCTTGAGGGCAAACAATCCCGTCTATTTCAAACTAGAAAACAAACAAAGTCGCTAAAGTATTTTCGTGGGGCCAGCCAATTGAAAATCAAATCTTCTAGGAAGGCCACATACATTAATCATCAGCCCATCTTTTAATTTAACATATCAAAGATGTTGAAAAACAGGCATGACAGAGTTATCATTGTTTAAGGAAAAAGAGATTCGAGAGAAATTGTAGAGAGAATTGTGTGTAATATTATTGAGAATAGGAGCCCTATATATAGGGATTACAAAGTACTAGTTCTAATGTTACAAGGAATACCAATCCGTATAGGATTGGGAAATCTAGAACCTTCTCTCCTATTTCTACTCCTAGTTTGATAAGGCACACGAAATCGATATTCCTTCAACACTCCCCCTTGTGCCGCTCAAACTTGGTGGTGACGCTTCATCCGTTGCCTCGTTAAAAACCTTGCCAGGTAACAAAAACCCTGTGGGACAAAAATAACCCTGGTCGAAGGACAAAAAGAGCACAACACGTCCTTCACTCTTCAAGATCGAACATGTAGGCATCATAACTCCCCCTGATGTCGATATCTCCCCCTGATTGCTACAATCGTGGAAGTTCAGATAACTTTCTCAATCCGATGCTCCTTACATGTTTCTCGAAAGTGGATTTAGGTAACGACTTAGTGAATAAGTCCGCTACATTATCCTCTGATCGGATTTGATTCACTTCAATCTTTAGAAGTGCTTGTTGTTGCTGATTATAAAAGAATTTAGGCGATATATGCTTGATGTTGTCACCCTTGATGAAACCTAACTTCATTTGCTCAATACAAGCTGCATTATCCTCATAAATGCATGTAGGTTCATCTGTGGTAGACTTCAAACCACAACTTCCTTGAATATGTCTAATTATAGACCTTAGCCATATGCATTCACGCACGGCTTCATGTAGAGCAATAATCTCTGCATGATTTGAGGAAGTAGCAACAAGGGTCTGCTTTGTAGACCACCAAGATATCGCAGTGCTTCCCATGGTAAAGACATAACCCATTTGGGAGCGACCTTTGTGAGGGTCAGAGAGGTACCCTGCATCAGCAAAACCCATCAAACCATCATTGTCGTTTTGATGGAGGGGGATAGGGTGAGGCCGGCCACCCTTGGTGGTGGTGGAGGCATTGGTGGCAACATGGCCGGCCAATTTGTCATGGTGGACGGTGGCACCATGCCTAATGGGGTCCGAACTCATTCTTCTGTCAATCCTCTTCTCTCTGTAGGGATAAAATAGGCCCATATCAATCGTACATTTTAGGTATCGAAAGATTGTCTTTACACCAATCCAATGGCGGCGTGTTGGCGCAGAGCTATGTCGAGCTAACAAGTTCACTGCGAATGAGATATCCGGTCTTGTGCATTGAGCTAAGCACAATAATGCGCCTATTGCACTTAAATAGGGCACTTCGGCCTCTAATGGTTCTTCGTCCTCATCCTTGGACGAAACGGATCTTTTCCGGCTCAAGACTACGCCGATCATGGGAGTACTCAGGCTTTGCTTTATCTTCATTAAAGCGCCTTAGGATTTTCTGAGTATATGCAGACTGATGGATCAAATCCATCACTACGGTGCTCGAGTTCTAAACCGAGACAAAACCGTGTTTTCCCAAGATCTTTCATCTCAAATTCGGATTTCAAGTATTTAGCAGTTTCCTTTAACTCATCTAGAGTTCCAATTAGGTTCATGTCATCGACATAAACTGCTACGATTGCAAATCCGGAACTTGTTCTTTTAATGAACACGCATGGGCATATTTCATTATTAATATATCCCTTCCCAATCAAGTAGTCACTTAGACGGTTATACCACATGTCCGGATTGTTTTAATCCATATAGTGAGCGTTTTAATCTTATTGAAAACGCGCTCCGTGGTTTAGAGCCACTTGATTTGGGTAATTGAAGTCCATCTGGAACCTTCATATATATCTCTGAATCTAGATCCCCATAGAGATATGCTGTAACCACATCCATAAGCTGCATGTCAAGTTTTTCGGAAACTACCAAACTGACAAGGTAGCGGAACGTTATAACGTCCATTACGGGAGAATATGTCTCCTCGTAGTCGATTCCAGGGCGTTGTGAGAAACCTTGCGCCACAAGGCGGGCTTTATATCTTACCACCTCATTTTTCTCATTACGCTTTCTAACAAAGACCCATTTATGGCCAACAGGCTTTACATTGGGGGTGTCTGCGTTACAGGCCCAAATACTGTCTCTTTGTTAGTGAATCCAATTCAACCTGGATCGCATCTTTCCATTTAGGCCATCTGCTCTTCGTTGACATTCTTCAACAGAGCGAGGTTGATATCATCATATTCTATGATTCCTTTTGCAATATGATATGCAAATGCATCATCAATCGCCATAGAATTTCTATCCATCTCATGTACACTAGTGTAATTTATGGAGATCTCTCTATTCTCTGGAGTTGGTTCTGACATTGGAGCGTCCCCCAATGATGTCTCTTGGACATAACCATAATCCGGAATATTCTCATGAGATGGATTATTTATATCGATGATTAATGGATTATTTTGTGCCAAACTGCTTTCTTTCTTGGGCGAGAATCCATCGAACCTATAGGCCTCCCGCACTTCCTGGAGGGAGCCATGGGCCTAGCCACAACGTCACCATCACTGTGAGAGGGGACGTTGGCGCCATGCTCATGTACTCTTGTGTTGGCGTCATGTCCTCTAATTTTAGGGACATCAATCCTTGCAGGCACGTTTGCAGCAGGTATGTGTGATCTCGTCACTTTTGCAATATCAGAAAAAGAATCAGGCATCGATTCTGCTACGTTCTGAAGATCGAGAATTCTCCGCACTTCAATTTCGGACTGTGCGGTTTGGGGATCAAGATGAGACAGAGTGGGGACAGACCACGACAATTCCTGTCGTTCCTGTTGAACATTGATGTTCTTATCTCCCCCTAACGATGGGAAGACTGTCTCATCGAAGTGACAATCCGCAAATCTAGCGGTAAAGAGATCGCCTGTCAAGGGTTCTATGTAGCGGATAATCGTTGGAGAATCATATCCAACATAAATGCCTAATCGTTGTTGAGGACCTATTTTGGTGCGCTGTGGCGGCGCAATTGGCACATAAACTGCACACCCAAATATGCGTAAGTGTGAGACATCAGGCTCATACCCAGTCACCATCTGTGATGCAGAAAAGGGTTGAGTGGCAGTGGGCCTCAGACGAATAAGCATAGCTGCATGCAATATGGCATAGCCCCAAGCAGAAATAGGGAGATTGGTGCGCATTACCTATGCCCTAGCGACCATTTGTAGTCATTTAATGGCGGCTTCTGCGAGACCATTTTGGGTGTGAACATGAGGAACTGGATGTTCAACTTTTATCCCAATGGACATGCAATAATCATCAAAAGTCTTTGATGTAAACTCCCAAGCATTGTCTAATCTTATAGACTTAATAGGATGATCAGGGTGGTGAGCCCTCAACTTAATAATATGTGCTAGGAGTTTAGCAAATGCAGCGTTCCTAGTGGACAATAGCATGACATGTGACCAGCGTGTCGATGCATCAACCAACACCATAAAATATCTAAATGGTCCGCATGGTGGTTGAATAGGTCCACAAATATCACCTTGGATTCTTTGCAAGAATGGTATATTTTCTTTAGTTTCCTTTGCATAGGATGGTCTCGATCCTAATTTTGCTAAAGAGCAAGCTTTGCAGAACGAATGATGGGCTTTAGAAACAACCAATGAGGATTTTGGTTGAGCCACGAAGTCACAGTTGACTTTAGAAGTAAAATTTGGAGATGAAGGAGCCTTGGTGGTGTCAATGCCACCCTGATGCCGCAAGGGGATGGCGGCGCCAACCAAGGGTGGCCGGATATAGGGGTGAACGGCGCCGTGAGGCGCAGGGACTCCTTCGGTGTCCAAAAACTGACTTTTACTTCTTTTCGTTCTGAAAAATGGATGTCCGTGTGAAGTCTTTAATATACGGATCATCATATCACGACCTGGATGTCCCAAACGGTCGTGCCAAAGCCTATATGTGTCGGAATCCCATAAATCATCCCTAATAACATGATTGGATTCAATTATTCGAATAGTGGTTGCATACAACCCACTAGATCGACACATAAGTTTCTCTAAGACTCTTTTATTTCCGTAGTCATTAGAGGTGATGCAAAGGAACTCATGTCCATTCTCACAATGCGTTTCTGAATGAAAACCATTGGCTCTTATATCTTTTAAGTAATCGATACTTTATTAATAATAGCCAATGATTACATCAAAGTTTCTTGACCAAAATCTAATCCAACATAAAAATCAAACCGTAGAAAAATCGCAGTCACTCAATCCGTTTGGTAATTTCAATTTAGTTGTGACCAGGTAAGGTAAGGCGAGATTTTGGTGGAGCGTTGCTCACTTTTAAAACCGTTCTCTCAGATAAAACCTTGCCTAGACATCACAAGTACTCTTGGGTACGTCTAGAGGGAAAGAGTTAATACAATAAGTCATTTTATTGATTTAAAGCATAATTGCCATTACATAATTCTTGGAAATTAAAAGACTATTCTAAATAAAAATCTGCGGCATTCTATTTTCATCGCCAGATTTAAAGTCTTTTATAGCTCGACATCTTGATTACCATTAATCAGGTACTCCATAAAATACCATGAAGAGGATGCTCTCTTGATTGAGATGTATTGACACAATACATATAGTCCCTAGGACCAATGGCGTTGGAATAGTGCAACCATGGCCAAAAGTGGCGCCATGGTGTCCAACCCTATACCCTCAACGTCATGACTCCTATGGTCATGTTAGGGTCTTCTCAATCAATTTGTTCTTTTGTGTTTTTCACAATCATGCATCAATAATATGATGTAGAGAGCCTCCGAACAATATTTCATAACTCTTTCAAAGTTTAGAGAAGCAGATATTATTCCATTATGCTTCTAAGTCCGGAAAATTGTGAATGTTACTAAAATGTTCACGAGGCGCAACCCAAAGGTTGTTAGTGTTATCCTCATTCATGTACTCAAACTGGAGGGCCATCTTCATGTGGCGCTTCATCAGGGTAAATGCCCTGGAATTATCTATCTCAGTTTGAGGGCCTTGAGTGGTTCTTTTAGAATAAGACTCCTGGATTGTAGGCAATAAAGCAAGGGCAATTAGGTGGAGCTCAACATTTTGAGTCCACATGAAAATTTCGTGCCCGTAGAATCCAATGGAGTAAAATCGAGCTCGTTCAAGTCTAACATCCTAAAAAGGAAAGCAAGAACGTATTAGTTTCGGAGTCAATGCTTCCACGAAAACTAATGTGAGATTTTTGAGCAGTAATGCTACCAAGAAATCGATTTCCAAGAAATTTGGATTAGACCGAAACAATGATGTTTGAATGGTCAAAATAGATGCTCACGAACACTCTTAGTCCGTAGCTTACGAACGCTCTTAGTTCGTTAAATCGATGCTTACAGACGCTCTTAGTCTGAAGTCTTACGAACGCTCTTAGTTCGTTAATTGCGTGAATCTCCACGATTCCGCTTTTCAAGAATCGAACCCACGTTATAAGAAAGGTGGGATGTAGAAGAAGGGAGGTTGCAAGTCCCCAAAGAAAAAGAAGGAATATTAATTTCGAAATATAGGAACTTCAAAACTTACTCTTTTGAATACTTGTTGAAATTCGGAACAGATTCTCTTCTGAGCAGCTTGCACTTCGATTGGCGTACAAATCTCAATATAACTCCGATAAGGCTGAAATTCGGAGGTTAGATGGAAGAGACAGAGACGAAAAACTTTGATGAAGAAAGTTATTCGATCTGAGCTTCCAAACTAGACGTTTCTAGGCTTGCAATAAGACGGATGTGCACAGGAACGGGAAAAAGATGCAGTGGGTGTGCGTTGGCTTGTTTGCGCAGCAAGGATGCTTCGGTGGCAGCAGGCTGGAACGCAGGGCTGCAGGGAGGGGGCAGCAGGGGCTGCTGTGCAAGGTTGCAAACGCACAGGCGCGCGGGTTGTAGCGAAGGCTCGGCTAGCTCGGGCTAGGGGCTGCTTTGTGAATGAGTTTTGGTTTTCTGTTTTGTGGTTAGAGTCGTGCTGATAACGTGTTTAAGGAAAAAGAGATTCGAGAGAAATTGTAGAGAGAATTGTGTGTAATATTATTGAGAATAGGAGCCCTATATATAGGGATTACAAAGTACTAGTTCTAATGTTACAAGGAATACCAATCCGTATAGGATTGGGAAATCTAGAACCTTCTCTCCTATTTCTACTCCTAGTTTGATAAGGCACACTAAATCGATATTCCTTCAACAATCCTTAGTTTGTTTAATGCACTCCCTTCAATTTAACAATACTAACTAGTTGAATACAAAAAAAACCTGCATACATAAAACTATCTAGAAGTTGAGATACATTAAACTAATTGAAATTGAAATGTTCCTATACTAGCAGTGATGCTATCCATCTTCTCCTTCAATCACGAGCCACTACATCAGACAATGTTAATATAAGCTTGGTGCCTATCCAATTTCACAAAGAAGAAAAAATGCATACCCTGCTATTCATGTCATTGGTAGATCAATGCTGAGCATGGATTCCTGAAAGTAACAGAGCCATATTGACAATAAATAGTACAGAAACAAAATTGAGTAAGAAATAGCACAAAAGGAAATGAAAATCGCAAAGCCTAGTCTTGATTATGGCTAAATACAATCCCAAATATCATTCAGTATAATCTGATTCAATTCAAGCATTGTTGCAAGCTTTAGCAAGTCTTGGGGAAGTATCTGAAAAGAAGGAAAACCCAGTGAGAATCAGAAAACAGCTTAAGTTATACAAACATGAAAGCAACCAAATTGAGAGATTAAGTATGAAATGGGATATAAATAAGGATCTACTTGACTGGTGGAGGCCTTGGATATCTTGTTGACACTCGTCTATGGTTATATATCATCCATATTAGCTCCCTTGTGTTGCAACTTGAAATGACTATCAACTACAAATTACATGTTACCAAATTCCATCCTTTGTTAAAATGAAATGAAAAAGCAAATGAGCCAACACAAAAAAGTGGAAAAGAAGAATAGAGTTTGCGAATTTCTGACCTTCACATCACAAAGGATGTTAAAAGGGGAGATGATAGAATCTGTCAACTCAACATTGTGGAAATGTTTTTGACGAATCATATGTCAACTTTGTATAGTCTGAAACAAAAATGATGACGTCTTATTAAATTGGTGTTACGGAGCTATTTTTAAGACAAATGCATGTCAATGGAAAGGAAGCATTGTAAAATTCAATATTAACTCTTCTTCTCTGCATGATTATCCAGCCAATAAGAATACCTGGACACATGTAGGTTTGTAAAACATATACCTGCTCAATATTGACAGTAAAGGGTCCTTTTGATTGACACTGAGGGCAAGAACCAACTTAACTTCTGAGAATTCTAAAAGAATAGCCCCAAGACTGCTCCATATTTGTTACAATCATACTCTACTTAATGCAACTGGGGAAACAACTCAGACCAACGGGTCACAACCCCTCCAGTATGAATAATGGTATTCAAATGAATCAGCCTGCACATCATTAGAGCATGATGAAACTAAGCTAGCTAGATAAATTGCTTGTAATTGATCTCCAGACTACACTTATTCGCTGCAAATGCAACAGTGAATTGTCTCATATTATGAAATAATGTGATGCTATATGTAGCTTGCAGGACCCATTAAGATAAAAACCAACACACGGACTGCAGTTAGCAGGCCAAGAGAGTCTCATATCTAAAAAGAAAACTTTATATTAAAAAAAATAAAATAATAGAATTGGAGATATCATCTCAATTCTTGTTAGGATCAGATAAATGCACAAAATCCAAGAGGAAAAAAAAGAGAGTAGACACTACAAAATCTATATCAATATACCCATCAACAAAACGAAATTAGAAAACAGCTGCATGCTATTTCAGTTGTTGAATGGTTATAAACAAGACGAGGAAGTTGTTGTGACTGTAATATTACTAGTCCCATGTAAATGTAAGTGTGAGCTGACTCAGCTGAGGAAGTAGTTGTAAGATTCAACGAGAAAAAAAGCCAGCTTTTTACCCAATTGAAAGAAAATACATGCCTTGATGTATGAAGAGGGGTTCATTATTGAGTTTTTTTAGAGACCAAAAGACAGGAAACCTGAAGCTTTGATAGATGCTACTACCAATTTGTGAATTGATGACCTGAACACCCAAGAGACACCTTACCTTGCCACTGTGGATATTTATGTTCTTTATAGGAAAGTGATGTTTCATATGCTTCAAGGGAAGTTTTCAAAAGCACATGATTTTGGCACTGCAGTAGTTCAGGTTGCAACCTATACAAGCTTGAGAGTCACACTTGGTTGTCAAATTTTCCAGCAGTTCAACTTTGCAGTTTAAGTGATGATGAACATACACTAGGCTCCCTGCTGATTAACAGAACTAGTGCACTTCTTCTGCTTATGGTCACACAGATTGTCCACATTAATAGAGTTGCGAACATTGGTCTTGAGCTCTGTACAGGTTTGAGAGTTATCAATTTCAATAATAACATGATTCATTCTAAACTATTGATTATGCCTTTGCTTGTCATTCCTGCAATTGTTTCTATCTTTGAGGATCAATATTGTTGGTATGTTGATTCATCAACGAAAGAACATGAATCAGATTTTCTTGAGAAAGGGGGTGTAGAGAATGTGCACAAATAGGGTTAGTACAAACTCCAGATTGTAACAAATGCTATAGTGGGAGTTGATTACATTTTGCAAGCTCCAACTCTGAAAGCATTGGGGCAAGAGGGTGTAGAAAATGGTATTCCACTTGTCTTTGCACCTAATATACTGGACAATGTAGAAGGTGGACTGATTGTAAACGTTGAAGATGTGAGAGATGATGTTGTTTCTTCAAAAGCTCAAGGAGCAATTCCTCAGAACTATGAGGCCATGATCTAACCATTTGAGTATGTAAAAGTAAAGCAGACTAATCTTTAATCTTTATGTTATGCACAAATACTATACATTTTGTTGGTATCTTATCTTCTTATGTTTGCCTTTAATGGAAGCCGAACTCCTGTCAGGGACAAGAGACATGGCACACAAAGCCATGAGGCCATGACTATGACTTATGACCAGTAATCTATACAATTGTGAGGTAACTATCATAATCATACCATACCGTGGTGTCTTGAATTAGTTTTTCTTAGTTCCTTGTAGAGTTCATTGGATTTGGCAAGTTATATGTTTCTTGACAATTTTTCATTGATTATCCAATACTAAATTCTGTCCACTGTGATATATTGGGATGAATTTAAACCTCATATTAAAAAGCAGAATATAACAGAAACTAGACACTATCAATGATTAGTAGTTGACATATATCAGTTTAGGTGTATTTATAAGAAACCTAACTATTCTATGTAGGTTGTTTTACCTCTGTCATGAAATCAATCATCTTGCCTTTTTATCTTCTTTCTTCTTTCTTCCTGCTGTATACAGTGTGAAGGCAGCTAGAAGCACAATGTCCTACAAACTTTGAAATACTTAAATCAATGAGGCTTAGCGATCCAGTATGTCTTAGTTTGTGATGAAGTGCATCTGAAATGTTCACCTACCTTCTGTTTGATAAAATGACTCTTACAAAGTATGTGAGTCTATCTGTGTGTCTCCCATGTATAATTAACAATCTGCATGCTAAACTATAACATTGAAAGCAGTGCTGATATTTTTTCTTTCAGCATTCTCATAAAATGGAGTTTCTATTGGTCTTTGAAGAATGAAACCCCAATATATGATTTAGGCAATTCTCTTCCTAACTCGTTTTTGTGTTCAATGACTAATTTGATATAGCTGGTACAAGGAGTCCAGCTGAACCACCCAGATCAGCTTCTTTCATCAAGCAACACAGCCTAGCCCGAGTTTGTATTGGTAAATTTCGGATCAGCAGGCAACACGGGCACCCACGTTCTATTTGAGTGTTGACGGGATTCTATCTTAAAAGAGCTGCAGTGGCGCTGGAAATTCGAAAGTAACCTTCAATGGAGCAAGAAGAGTAAATGAATTTATAGCCGTCTGCTGGAAACAGAGGAGATGCAGACAAGCAAAAGGAATTTGGCCTATTACTACACTTATATGTACCATTGAAATGGTATTAACATATATCATTCTGCAAACTATTTATATAGTTCAAACATGCAGAAAATTTACATAGTTGAGCCGCATCCTTTCAAAGAAACAAATATTGGTTTTATTCACACTAAGAAGCAATTTTAGAGCTCTCAACACCGAAAATAATATGAGATAAGAACTTACCGTGAAAGAGGGCTTGGAGTTTTATTTATCAGTAAAAGCTTTAGAAACAACTGTTCACTTCAATCACTAACTCGTTCCACACTACCACAACGAGAAACTTCTGTTGCTCCCAACTTCATGCTTGTCGATGAGATCCATATTATACAGGTCCATGGCCACCAAATAACAGGTACAGTAAATGAGAAGAAAAAATATGGTCAATGACTTGCTAGTATTCAAGAGGCAAATCAAGTATCTCAGCTATCATCTGATCATCTCTCAACTTGGCCATGTCTAGGGCTCTAAAGCCCTTGACAAGCAGATGCACTACAATGGATTCATCATTTCACTCACACAAAAGCACCCGGGCAAAGAAGAAACGCTTTCAGGGGGGGATGAAAATAACATTGCCTTCCATGGAGTTCCAATATATGACGAAAAAAACAAACCAATAGGATTATTATTGGGTAGAGAGAAGACACACACTCTCCCTTAGTGAATTCATTGTTCGGCATTTGAAAAACAATGTGCATGGATCAATCCAACATCTTGCTTTCTCACCCTAATCTAAATTCAATAAAGTAAACTTAACGATCTTCAATCATCTAGCAACAATGTATCTCATTCTCCATCAAAGCAAAAATGGCCACAATTAACCCCAACCACCACATCGAATCCTGCCACAGTTGATTCTATCTCTTATACACATTTACTGACCAAGAAATTAAACAAGAAAACGACTATCTACCCAACCACTGTGCTCACTTGCTGTCAGTGAAATCTGCATCAATCACATCTCCCTCAGGTCCCTTACCCGATGAGGATGATGATTCTGCAGGCCCATCTTCAGCACCGGGTGGTGTTGGCCCTGCACCTGCACCAGGTGCACCAGGCTGGTTGTAAAGGGATTGTCCAAGCTGCATAACTTCCTGGTTGAGAGCAGCCATGGCATCCTTAATAACTTGGGTTGAACCCCCAGAAATCGCCTCCTTGAGCTCTCCAAGTTTTGCCTCAACCTTCTCTTTAACTGGGGCTGGAACCTTGTCTCCCAGCTCCTTAAGCTGCTTCTCAGTCTGGTAGACAACAGAATCTGCCTGATTCTTTGTATCAATGGCATCTCTCTTCTCCTTGTCCTCCTTTGCAAACTTCTCTGCTTCACTAACCATTCTTTGCACCTGTATGTTTCAAGAAATTTTGAGATATAATTCAAGACTACAAACATAAATAGCTGTGAACCAAAGAGCACAACATGCATAGACTCGGTCTCCAAATCATACATCACAAAGCCAACCATTTTTCAGCTCTCTAATCAACTAAATCATATACAGTACGTACCTCATCATTAGGGAGAGTGCTAGCACCAGTAATGGTAATATCCTGCTGTTTGCCTGTGCCCTTGTCAACAGCAGCAACAGAGAGTATACCATTGGCATCAATGTCAAACTTCACTTCAATTTGAGGAACCCCACGTGGTGCAGGGGGGATGCCATCCAGACGGAAGCTACCAAGAGATTTGTTATCTCTAACAAATTCTCTCTCCCCTTGAAGAACATTGATCTCCACACTTGTCTGACCATCCGCAGCAGTTGAGAATACCTCTGACTTAGAGGTGGGTAGAGTGGTGTTTCTTGGGATGATCTTTGTCATGACACCCCCAAGGGTCTCCAAACCCAGTGACAGTGGTGTCACATCCAACAATACAATGTCGCTTACATCTCCAGCTAATACACCAGCCTAGAATCAGGCAAATAAAAGCAGCAGTAATCAGGTAGCCATAATAGTAACAGAAAAACCAATAACTATGAAAGCAACAGAGTCTGAAGATAATAATTATACATGTGTTATGTTAAAAAATTGTTGAAAGAAATTATGTCCCACCTGAACTGCAGCACCAAGGGCAACAACTTCATCAGGGTTGACTGTAACATTTGGTTCCTTCCCCGTCAACTTCCTTACAAGCTCCTGAACAGCAGGTATACGTGTTGAACCACCAACAAGTATTACCTCATCTAGGTCTTTGAAGGAGAGCTTTGCATCCCTCAAGGAATTTTCAACTGGTGTTTTAACTCTGAGGTAAAATATAAAAGAAACATTCAGTATTTGGATTGCAAAATGTCCATGGATTAAACTGTTATAGAACAAGAAGAATCGGGTAAAGATAGCACTAGAAACCTATTACAACAATAGTTCATACCTGTCAAGGAGATCTGAGCACAACTCCTCAAACTTGGCTCTAGTAAGGGTTGTCTCAATATGCTTTGGGCCATCCGCAGTAGCAGTAATGAAAGGCAAGCTGGAACAGAACATTTATGGCCAATTAGACTTTAAACATACAGAAAGTGACAAAATTTGAAGTATCCATCGAGTAATATTCAAATGTATCTCAGATAGCAGGAACCCACCTAATGTTTGCCTGTGTCAAAGATGACAACTCCATTTTCGCTTTCTCAGCCGTCTCTGTCAGCCGCTGAAGAGCTTGTTTATCCTTCAATAGATCAATTCCTTCATTTCTTTTGAAGTCTGTAGCAAGCCAATCAACAATCCTCTGGAAAACATAACCAGCATTATTAGTGTTTGTATCACTTCACCCAAAGGAGAAAGTGTTAATAAAAAGGGAGTGCGACATCAGAGAGAATGAAAAAGAAAGCAACTCCTGACCTTATCAAAATCATCACCACCCAAATGTGTATCTCCAGAAGTCGATAGCACTTCAAACACACCATCACCAACCTCCAAAACTGTGATAGAAGGAGGACAAAGGTAGTTAGTATAAGGTTTCAAATCAACATTGACATAGACGGCTAAAGGCAACATATCCCAGTAACAAACACCATTACCTGAGACATCAAAGGTACCACCTCCAAGGTCAAATACCAAGATAGTTTCATTGTTCTTCCTTTCAAATCCATATGCTAATGAAGCAGCAGTAGGTTCATTTATGATCCTCAGAACTTCCAACCCAGCAATACGGCCAGCATCTTTGGTAGCAGTTCTTTGAGAATCATTGAAGTAAGCAGGCACAGTTACCACAGCTTTGGTGACTTTATCATTTAAAAACTTTGAAGCGTCATCGACCAGCTTTCTCAAAACCTAATTCAGTGGTAAAATGAGATTAACATTAGCAAAACCAAAGCCAAAGCATTGTTTTTCACAATAAACCAAATCCTATCAACAGAATCATGTAGTTGTATTCAACAAAAATACGTAGAGCAATGTTTTTAAGGATACGTGAAGCCAAAAGGTTCGTAACAATGAAACAAAGTTCTATAATTCATAATCATTCAGATAATCCATTGGCCACCAGAACACCATAAAGCTACTAAACCTCAGTTTGGGTGCGCAAATGGGTAGGAGAGCTTTTCCACCCATAACTGTAGAGCATTTTCTCCCAAAGACACAGGCTTCATACCTAAATCTTTACCAACAATCTCTCTAGCAACCCAAATACGCACTGGTATGCCAATTTTCCATCCGAAATACAAACCCCCCATAGTCTCGGAGTTGCTGCTATTCAATATGCAACTCTCCATACAACTCGGTTTAGGTAAGCAAACATGTATGAGAGCTATTCAAACCCATTACGTTACACTTTTTTCCCAGTACTAATACGACAATTTTCCACACTTGAATAATCAGAAACATACAAATTACCACAAAAATCTTATCTTGACGAAACTTGAACAAAATGTGATGTAAAAAATTATACCTGAGCAGAAATTTCTTCAGCTGCAAACTGTTTCCCAATAGCAGGACAATCAAGCTTAACATTCCCATTCTCATCCCTCACAACCCTATACGAAACCTGCTTCGACTCTTCGTCAACCTCAGACATCTTCCTCCCAATGAACCTCTTCACCGAAAAGAAGGTGTTCTCCGGGTTCACAACGGCCTGCCGTTTCGCAATCTGGCCCACAAGCCTATCGCCGTTCTTCGTATACGCCACCACGGACGGCGTCGTTCTCTGCCCCTCGGCGTTAGTTACTATGGTGGGCTTCCCACCCTCCATAGCGCCGACGGCCGAGTTCGTCGTCCCCAAATCGATGCCGACGACTTTCTCGTTGACTATGCGGAGCGGCCCGGCGCGCCGCACGCCGTTGGACCTGAGGCTGACGAAGCCCCTCAACGGCGCCGTTTGGCCCAGTCTCTGACCTAAAAACAGCGTCTTTGGGGAGGCGAAGTTGGGGGCGGTGCCCAGGACGTTGATTTGAGCAGAGCAGGCCATTTGTGAGCGGAAGATTGGGAATTTAGGGTTTTGAGAGAGGTGGAAAAACCCTAACCCCTGAAAATGAGAGAAGAAGGAGGCTTTTGAGAGAGATTGGGTTTCTCTGAGATACAAGTGAGAGTAGATATAGGGTTGAGAGAGTGGGAGGGGTTGGATTACCTACTACAAGGCTCGTATCTGCAGGCCATTTCTTCTCCGCCTGCCACCTCATCAATAAATCATCCAACGGTCCACAGTTTTCTTTGAAAATTTTCATATCTTATCATAACAAGAACAGTAGATTCTTGTCTCGGATCCAGCTCCTCCAGGACCAAGCAACTAGCCAAACTGACAAAGTATCACTTATTACAAACAAATTAAGCTCGTTTTCCTAAAAGCGATACTATTAAATGGACAAAAATTTGATTAATTTAACTCTCCTCCCAACAATTCTTATCACTTAGAGAATTCAATTATTCTACAACTAAAAAAATTAAAACTTAAGTGAAATGAATTTTTCTACACCGACGGTACAAATGAACTAACAGATGTAATAGATATCAACTGTTGATATTTATAGGCAGTCTCATTTTAATAAAACTATATACTTAATGTTATCCAACAGTTTATTCATGTTGGTGCACTGAATACTATCTCAAATCAAGTAAATCTTTTTTTTTTTTTTGGTCTGGCGAATCAAGTAAATTGAATAGCTAAGATCCATTTCATAGATAAAACAAGATTAAGAAGAGACGATTAAAGACAAATTGATCGGGAATTAGCTGGACAAAAGACACACAAAGTGCCGATAGATCGGGACGAACCCACTAAAACGGGAGGATTTAATAAAAAATAATAATAATAACTAAATAAAAAAGAAACACGGACTAAAATTGACACAGCATTTTAAAAAGAAATACAAAAATAAAATAAGAGTTTCAACAGGGAAACGTCGTCGTTGGTTGCTCTTCTATTTTATGTAGTCGGATCGGAGGCATCGCTAGCTCTGAAGAAGAAGAAGAAGAAGAAGAAGAGCAATGGCAATGACGGCGTGTTTCATTATCGTGAGCAGAAACGACATCCCCATTTACGAACCAGAAGTGGGATCTGCGGCCAAGGTATCTTTATCCTTGCTTTCAATTTCAATTGAAATTTTGTGATTGATTCCATACTCATCCACAATGTCAATCCATTCTTCTTGATTCGAGATAGTATTCAGTGCACCAACATGAATGAACGGTTGGATAACATTAAGTATATATTTTTATTAAAATGAGACTGCGTATAAATATCAACCGTTGATATTTATTACATCTGTTAGTTCATTGTACCGTCAGTGTATAAAAGAATTTTTCACTTGGTTCTTAATTTTTTCTAATTTGCCCGTAAGTGAATATGAGCAACTTTAGTTTCCTCATATGCACAAAAGCTTCAGCATTGAAGGAAAGCCTACCGCATATTCTGTAGCCTAAGTAACCAAAACTGGAATTAAGTGAGTGCCCAGAAGCCACTTAATACATGTTTCCCCGACATTTGCCCGAAAGTGAATATGAGCAATTTTAGTTTCCTCATATGCACAAAAGCTTCAGCATTGAAGGATCGGTCTTCCTGGTTGTATGAACATACATCTGATATCAATATCATCCTATCGACTAACATTTTCGTAAATATCCTTGCAAAAAATCAGCTCAATTAAAAAATTGTTTGGTCATCTAATCTTTGTAGAATGCTCCTAGTAATCAACTGACCAAACAGTTCCCATTTTGATTAAATTTTTGGTAGCAAGAATTCCTGAAGGATGACATAAAATATGGATCCTGATCTATCCTGAGCAAACAAAAGGGATGCATGCGAAATGGAGGAATTGAAGTGTGATTTAGCCAAGATAAAACCAGCTGGTATTTCTCCTTAACAGGGCCAATGATGACAATCATCCCATGTGTTTTCTGTTATTTTATATTTTCTCCAATGCAATTTTTAGTTCCCAGTGAACATTGATCTTGAAGTGGTCTTCACAGAACAGGTGTTCATCTATGCAACATGAATGAACCAAATTAATTCAGGAATCCTAGGCAATGTAAGTACATAGCATCTTAGGATGACATGATTTTTCATCAGACAATTAGTGTGTACTAATTTAAACATGGTTATCTGACATTTGTAGTTTTGTAATTACACAATGGCATGGAAGAACATACATAACCTGCCTGCACTCATTTCTTACCATCCTACGGCTACAGGATAAGAAATTATAATAAACAACGTGTGGAAATGCATAAAGAACATGTCTGTCCTCCTTTAAGAACATATCATGGAACTGTAACGTGGAAGTTTAGAAAGGGGGCTGGTAAGGAGTAACTTGCCTTGATATAAATTAAGCTCATGAACCTCTTGGAAAAAGCTCTTAATCCCGTCATCGTTCCGGGAGTCATGAAGCAGCATAAGTCGTGTACGTGTTTCTAGTCAAGGAAAATATCAAATGGAATGTGTTCACAAAACAAAGTAGCTCATAAACAAAATGAAAACACCTATCTCTCTAGAGTCTAGACAGTAACAGCAGCAATGAATTGGGGAACTGCTGAAAACATATGAACATACATCTAATATCAATATCATCCTATCGACTGAAATTTTCGTATATGCTGCACTTTTGTCGAAGAACACACACGACAACAGCGACAAAATATTTAACAACTGGGCGAATCAGGAAATAAATAATTCTCGAATCAGTAGATTCGAAAAGATGAAGGATATGATATGACCAGCTGTAACATAGGCTGAAACCACCAAATCATTAAAGCGGTCTACTGCTTTCAAATACCTGCACCATTTCAATTATCGAAGAATGAAATGCTTGGTAATAAGAGTAACAACTAACAAGTTAGAAGGTTCAAGAAACGAAATGTACAGAACAAGTGACTGACATGGCACTGGTAGTCCAAGCAAGGTCCTGAACAATATCCAGAGCTGCATGTAATATGAACTGGTGAAGCTGAGCAGCATCTTCTCTCCGTAAATCAATTCTCAACTCAGTACAACATCTCACCCGTATAAAATGAAGCAAGGAACTTTGAAGAAACCCATTTAAGATAATTGAAGAAGTGAAGAAACCCAGTTCAGGTAATTGAAAAAGAAGACAATGCTAAGATCCATTTCATAGATAAAACAAGATTAAGAAGAGACGATTAAAGACAAATTGATCGGGAATTAGCTGGACAGAACTCAAAAGGCCCTAGATCGGGACGAACCCACTAAAACAGGAGGATTTAATAAAAAATATACAAAGTGGAGTGACTCTTTTGCCCTTATGTTTCTCTGATTTACGGGATGCCATCGTTCTATAACCAGTGGAAACAGCGAGAGCGAGAAAGAGACCGAGAGAGAGAGAGAGTGGTGATTTCATTTTGGCTGCGAGGGGAAAGAAGATCTGTATTCAGATCGGTGGAGAGAAAGCGTTTTGTATCGAAGGTATTGTTTCCCAGATTTCTATGTTTTTTTCGTTTTTGTTGGGGTTTTTGTTTTCTCTTTTGATTCATGTTATTGACTCTGGGTTTTCGGAAATTGGGAATTGAGTTTGATTAGCTTTTGCGGTTAGGGTTACTGAATTGGGGTTTTTTTTTGGGTGATTGAATTTGGCTCTGTAATTTCAGAGTTTTGATTCTGAGTTTGTTCTGTTTATGCTTAATTGAAGAGTTGGCTAAGATTTAGTATCTGCCGAGGCCTTTAAGTATTGTAATTTTTTTGCAAATGTGGTTCAGTGCTGTGTTCATACGGTAGAGGAAGAAGAGGAGTAATAGATATGAGTTTGGTTTGGAAAGTAGGGATTGCAGGTTCGGAAATTTGTGTTTTTTGCTGTTGTGTTCTTCTTCTTTTAGTTTTGTTTGTGCTGGGGTTAGAGATATAGGTATTTGAGTGGAATGGTTTTATCAATTTTGATAACTTAAGAACTTTGTATCAACTTTGGTGTTATATGACGATCATAATGAGAACGTATAGGGATGTGATGGTGGGATTATATATATATATATATATATATATTTGGTAATATGATATTATAAGCAGCAACAGCATATTAATTGTTACTATTGTAAGAGGCAAAGATTTTCACTATCTGCAATCTACAGTGTGTCAAAACTTTTATTAGGAATGTGTTTCCAAAGAGGCAATCTTTGTCAAGTTTAGTCATGTTATTCGTTCAAGTCACGTCTTCTAAGTTGAATTTGAGTTTAGGTTTTGGTTTCTCCAATTTTGGTTATAGTTTTGAGTTTAGGATCATGTTCTGG
This sequence comes from Rosa lucieae, assembly GCA_024704745.1. NCBI lineage: Eukaryota > Viridiplantae > Streptophyta > Magnoliopsida > Rosales > Rosaceae > Rosa > Rosa lucieae. Next base: position 29,532,158 of record CM045492.1, read on the forward strand.
ACTTTGCCTTTTGACTGATACAGATTGTGATCTTTTGAGTACTTTGTTTGTCCTGCACTTTGCAATTTTGATGGTTGATTGAAAAAATTAGAAGATAGAGATTTCAGTTTTTTTTTTTTTTGGGTTAAAAATTTTCGATTCCTTTTATGTTCTGTTTTTTAAGCTGAGTTCACTGTTTTCAATTGTTCATCGGGGGGGTTTGGGGAGAGCATGTACTAAAGATGAGTTGAGGTGGTGAGTTAAGATCGGGGGTGGGAAATGACGTGGTTGTCCCTGCTTTTATTGACGTAGCTGTTCGGTATGTGGGTGAAAATGTGAAATCCCTAATGCGATGGACTTTTGTGAGAGGTAGAGATAGAGATAGGTGATATTCAGGGAGGATAGAGGCTGAAACAGGTGAGAGAGGGATCTGGGTTTTGACTAGAGTGCTATTGAATTTTGTGAGAGGTAGAGATAGAAGATAGAGAGAGGTGATATTCAGCAAGGGTAGAGGCTGAAAGAAGTGAGAGAGGGATCTGGGTTTTGAGCACAGTGTGGAAATTTCTACTTGGTAGGTTTCAATGTTTTCTATACTTTCTGTTTGGGTTTTGGTGGAAATTTGTGACTACATATATCAATATATGTGTTGGCCTCTCTGTTATTTGTGTTGAAATCTCTGTTATCTGTTATCGGTACTGGAATTTCTGATCTGGGTTTTGATTGCGTTTGTGTACCGGAATTTCTGATCTCGGTGTTTTTGGGTTGGATTAAAAATGTGTTATTTTTGTTTTTGGATGTTCTTAAGTTATGTTAGATTCTGATTTTTATTGGGTTATTTTTTTCTGAATTTCTCAGACATTAGATAGTGGCTTGCTTGATTTGACGAATTTTTATATGTCTTCTGTGATTTCATATGATTATACTACTTGATCTTATTGTATAAGAAGTGAATCTATTTTTCAGGTAACCTAAGGGACGTGAGAGTTTAAGCCAACACCCCCTGAAAAACTAGAACAGGTTTGATTTCGAATGAAACTGTTTTGCTATTATTGTTTTCTGAATTTTTATGTGGTGCAGTTTTTACATAATTATCTGCTGTTGTTAGTTTTCAAATGATGTGATTTGTTATGTTCTGCAAATTTTGTTTGCCATTTAGTTTGATGTGTGTAGTTCATTGGAGTGGCTTGAAGGGATAGCTTTTGTTTTTAAGGATTTAAAATTTTTCATTAATTTGTTTATGCTTTTCATAAATGTTTTCACTATGTAGACTTTTGCTGGATACTGATTAGTTTCCTACTATGCGCTAATGATGTTGTCTTCAATTTTGTTCGATTAGAATCTCGGGGATATGTGATGATAATTGTTTCTTTCTGTTAGGAACTATTTATAGCAATTCTGTTTGATTAGAGTCCAGTGAATCAAAATGGTATTTGATTGGTTCAGACTTGCAATTTATAATATCTAAATATTTGTTGTTACCATCATATCTTTGATGTGTTAGTCTTAGGAATATGATTTGATCTTTTCATGATATTGTTAGACCCCAGAAAGTGAATTTAGTTTAGGCTTGGCAGATTCAGTGTTGACACAGCATATTTAAAAGAAATACAAAAATAAAATAAGAGTTTCAACAGAGAGACGACGTCGTTGGTTGCTCTTCTATTTTATGTAGTCGGATCGGAGGCATCGCTAGCTCTGAAGAAGAAGAAGAGCAATGGCAACGACGGCGTGTTTCATTATCGTGAGCAGAAACGACATCCCCATTTACGAAGCTGAAGTGGGATCTGCGGCGAAGGTATCTTTATCCTTGCTTTCAATTTCAATTTCAATTGAAATTTTGTGATTGATTCTAAACTCATCTACAATGTCAATGCCATTCTTTGATTGGGAACCTTAGCCAATTTTGGTCTTCTTTTTCAATTACCTGAACTGGGTTTCTTCACTTCTTCAATTATCTGAAATGGGTTTCTTCAAAGTTCCTTGCTTGATTTTATATGGGTGAGATGTTGTACTGAGTTGGGGATTGATTGACAGAGAGAAGATGCTGCTCAGCTTCACCAGTTCATATTACATGCAGCTCTGGATATTGTTCAGGACCTTGCTTGGACTACCAGTGCCATGTCAGTCACTTGTTCTGTACATTTCGTTTCTTGAACCTTTTAACTTGTTAGTTGTTACTCTTATTACTAAGCATTTCATTCTTGATAATTGAAATGGTGCAGGTATTTGAAAGCAGTAGACCGCTTTAATGATTTGGTGGTTTCAGCCTATGTTACAGCTGGTCATATCCTTCATCTTTTCGAATCTACTGATTCGAGAATTATATATTTCCTGATTCGCCCAGTTGTTAAATATTTTGTCGCTGTTGTCGTGTGTTCTTCGACAAAAGTGCAGCATATATGAAAATGTCGGTCGATAGGATGATATTGATATCAGATGTGTATGTTCATATGTTTTCAGCAGTTCCCCAATTCATTGCTGCTGTTACTGTCTAGACTCTAGAGGGATAGGTGTTTTCATTTTGTTTATGAGCTACTTTGTTTTGTGAACACATTCCACTTTGATATTTTCCTTGACTAGAAACACATACACGACTTATGCTGCTTCATGACTCCCGGAATGATGACGGGATTAAGAGCTTTTTCCAAGAGGTTCATGAGCTTTATATCAAGGCAAGTTACTCCTTACCAGCCCCCTTTCTAAACTTCCACGTTACAGTTCCATGATATGTTCTTAAAGTATGACAGACATGTTCATTATGCATTTCCACACGTGTATTATAATTTCTTATCCTGTAGCCATAGGATGGTAAGAAATGAGTACAGACGGGTTATGTATGTTCTTCCATGCCATTCTGTAATTACAAAACTTTAAATGTCAGATAACCATGTTTAAATAGTACACACTAATTGTCTGATGAAAAGTCCTGTCATCCTAAGATACTATGTACTTACATTTCCTGAATTAATTTGCTTCATTCATGATGCATAGCTGAACACCTGTTCTGTGAAGACCACTTCAAGATCAATGTTCACTGGGAACTAAAAATTGCATGGGAGAAAATATAAAATAACAGAAAACACATGGGATTCCAATTAGTGATTGTCATCATTGGCCATGTTGAGGAGAAATACCAGCTGGTGGTATCTTGGCTAAATCACACTTCAATTCCTCCATTTCGCATGCATCCCTTTTGTTTGCTCAGGATAGATCAGGATCCATATTTTTTGTCATCCTTCAGGAATTCTTGCTACCAAAAATTTAATCAAACTGGGAACTGTTTGGTCAGTTGATTACTAGGAGCATTCTACAAAGATTAGATGACCAAACAATTTTTGAATTGAGCTGATTTTTTGCAAGGATTGTTATCAAAAACAATCTAATAGATGTTTGGCGTCATGATTGAATTGCATTGCAAGTTGGTTGGGGTGAGGCTATCCCAACTTTCTTATCAGAGTATGGCTCTTTTGATGAGGACTCTGCATTGGCAGATAATTTTCTTTGTGTAAAGTCTGCTAGAGTTCAGCTATGATAAGTGATAAACAAAGGTTACATTTTTATATTTGTTTGATGATAGAGACCCGCGGAGTTAATCCTTTGATACACATAATAGGTAACACATAGGTTCCTGTGTAAAGGGTCAGTTTTAGATCCCCCATATTGTTTTTGTCTACTATGCATACCTTTTTTTATATTTTTCTTTGAAAGGCTTTGCACATATACTTGCAAGATTTTAGCTCTATAATATAATACAATTGTAGAAATATAGGGTATCCTGCATTCTATTTTGTAGCACAAGTTTAAGATATCCTTTCTTGAATCAGGGGTTTCTCTAAATGCACTTTTTGTTCTAAAGAGCATGTAATACCTAAAGCTAAAATGAGAAACCACAAGCTGCCAACGAAAAGGACAACCAAAAATAATAGTTGATTATTGTGATTCACTTATGAGGGTTATTAAAGGAATTTTACTGTCCTTAATTTCCACTATATAGACACTGATTATTGACCAGAGTTGTTTGTGAATTTGCAGACTCTTCTTAATCCGACCTACTTGCCTGGTTCACGAATAACATCATCACATTTTGATACCAAAGTTCGTGCCCTTGCACGAAAGTATCTGTAGGGCTCATGCATCTTGCAAGTGGACAACCTCTTGATTTTATTTCAGAGTGAGGTCGAAGTTTCCAAATACAGGGTATTCGAAAGTCTTTTCCCCATATTTGTCCTTCTCAGGATTTTTCCTCATGATTGTCACTTGTAAACTATTGATGTTATAAAGATCTTTAGTTCCCCATATTTAGGGTGCTTGTGTATTACAAACCTCTTGCGTATTGTGTTCATACAAATATCCTCACGGATTGATGATTATTCTGAAGTGGTGCTGCATATATTTGTTATAACCAATAAGGTTAAATGCAAGGGGATTTAGTTGAAACTAATTACTACTTGAGAGTTAAATATCAATTGTAGAGAACATATCCCACACACACCCAGCAGCACATTTTGGTTGGATACATAATTTCAAGTGAAGTTTTCATATGCATTTCAGGACAAATAAAAAAGAAAAGACCGAGACTCAATCAATTGATTTAAAGCTTTCAATGACCGGAGAGATCTGCCTAGTCTCACCGAACCATCATGTGCTGAAAGAAAACTTGAATGCTTATATGACTTTCGAACACTAATTGGCAACCCTATTATAGGGCGTTAGAATGGAGTCATGGATAACAGACTGATGAAGCCACCATTGACGTGCGATGATGATGAGGCTGGGTTATTGATTTTTATTTTCAAATTTGAAGCCATCATTTGATGTGTCGGTTGAACTTGTTAAAAACAAAAAAAAAACAAAAAATTGGGACAAGCAGGATTTTCCTTTGTAAATCGGGATCAAAGATCCAATATTACACAAAACACAAATGAGGTATCTATAAAGATCCCCAGAAAAAAAAAATAATAAACAAATAAACTTGAGCATCTATGCCTGGCTCTCTAGGCTCTCTTTGTACCGTATAGTATAAAGTCCAAGTTAGTGCAAAAATGTCTGGAGTTTGGAGATGTTCAGTAAAGAACAGTCGGAGATCCGCTACCTCATATACATCACAGGAAATCAAGAGCATATACAACGCTTCTCTAAGTAACCCCCTCCAAAATACAGATAAACAGGGGATAGAATTGGATTGTAAGGACAATAATATTTTGAGCCTGCAATCTTCCCCCACCATATTGATTTCAACAGGAAGCTTGTGTGGCAAGCCATGTGAACCTCAGCTGGTATTGCACAACTAGAGTGAGCAGTGCCATTAAAAAGTGCGTTGGGACCTATTGCATAAGCAAAATTTTCAGCTTCCCTCTTCATCCATGGTGTAGACTGGTATTTGCCAGTTCTTGGTGTTCTTCTTGGGGTCGTCCGTAAGATGGAGATCTGTATCATCTTCTTTGAATGTGCTAATGAATGTTTTAGCACCCATCCAGATAAGCCTTTCAATCATGAACAATTGGTAGTTATTCTCAATCAAGGGTTCCAACATGTGACTATAATTTGATGAGTATGCCAATTTGTATCTGCATATACAGGTCAGCAATAATCATCAGTATCAGCTGGGGCGATTACTTTGAAGCCACAGAGAGCCTTTAGATTGGCTGAGTTATAAAGACAATTAATAATAAATGAGTTAAACTAAATTAATAAATGAAAAAACAGCACTATAACCCAGTTGATACTAGAACTCAATAAATAAAACTCCCCTTCTTAAATAAACACAAACAAGTTGAGACTGCTTTGTGAAACTCAAATCAGTGTTGGGTACTTCTAATTAGGAAATAGTATGTGGAGGTACACAGAGTGCCAAAATATTCAAAGTTCACTGAAAATGCATATCTAGAGATAAACCTCAGAGGTAAGGACAAAATAGTCTGGTCCAATACTCATGACAGGATCAACCATGTGCTCTAACGCCTATTCCAGTATCGATTAACTTAAAAGGCTCATAAATTACTCTGTCTAGTATCAGTACCAACTGTTCAAAAGTTTGCACTAAGAAACTAAGTCAAAAGTTCTTGTCAAATGCATTTTACTCACTAATCTTAAATCATCCCTACTGAGGATTCTCAGTCAATTGCTAAACATGAATAAAAACTTAGATCTCATAGAAAACCTAGCAGTTCCTGATGATTTCTTAGGTTGGTGGTACCATGCTAGAAGTAATAACATGAAACAGTGTGAGGAGCAAACCATAACATTATATGCATGATACATTGTTTATTCTGGCAGACAAACACACAGGTTATCATCTTTGAAGTTGATGGTGCGGAGAAATGCCCAAGAAAGATGTACCTGACTGAGAGAGGTGAAAAGAATCCTGGTGTCCTTTCATTTGAAGCAATGTAAAGAGTTCGTCCAGGTGGGACCCATTTTTTAATTCTGCGGAGAATAAACTCAGGGCGTGTGTCCCTGTCCAGATGAGGTGAAAGGGTCCTCTCAACACCATTCCTGTCCCTCCTGGTCTTAAGTCTATCTCCACGACGAACATGAATGGCATCATAATCACCAAGGATTGCCTTAATCTGTGAAAATAATTTGGTCAAAGTCTGTAGTAGCACCTGATAAGCTAAATGCTATAACAAACTTTTATTATATACTACATATTACAAACTTAAGCAAGACAGAAATATAAATGAGTTTTCAATCCCATATAAGGTTGATTACATCTCAACTTTTTATTCCATGAGGTTGACTACCACCACAAACTGTAACTTTCTTTTGATGCTGTTGTAAGCTGGATTACATAAAAGCTCAAAATCACATGTCCAGTTCAGCTATTTATCCCTGGTCTTCATAGGAAATTCTTGTTTTATCTTATGAAAATGACATGTATCCCATTTCATTTGTATTTACTATCATTCTCTTACGATTTACACTCTTCCTCAACTTGGAATTTCTTTTTAAATTTTAGTTTTATTGCCCTGAACTTGATGAGTTGCAGCAGTCTATTATTTTCTTTTTCTACCTTCTCACATGCACAAAATCACAAGTTCTCGGAAATTTTGTTCATCAGCATTCATTTTTCTTTGACAAGTGATCTAATACCTAACATCTTCAAGTTCCCAAAGTTTCACTAAGAATGAAAGAAGATACTTGATATCTGACTAAGAGACGCTAAGAAGAGAGCAAATAAGTTAAGGTATCCATAATAGAGGCAACCATCAAACATTATAACAGATTGGAGAGACAATCAAATAGTTCCCAAGAAGAATTTCAGCTTTTGTTAAAAAACTAATAGACATGCGGATAATTCAGTGCCAAATTCTTCACCATGTTCATAAATAGAATCCATATATCTCAGAATCATGATGCACAAATAAGCACACAAAAGAATGAGCAATCATGAAGAAACTTTATGCAACTCTCAGGTGTGAAAATAAGACTTCATGGGATTCACATGATACATACCTTCTCAGCTGCATTCCTCAGTTTCTTTGCTGCCCTCGAGGGGAGAAAGGAGTAGGGCAAAATTAAAGCACTATGGTTGTTTCGATTCTTGCACTCCGCAAACCTATATGAATACGTAATTAATTCCTCAAGAAAGATTGAAGTCTGACTAATACTCATAAACTTAACCAAAGGGAGCATACTTGAAGAAACACATGTCAATGTTTTCTGTGCTAAAAGAAATACCACAGACACAAACCAAATGAATCGAACAGACCTAGTCAAACCACATTATGCGACAGTTTACAAACCCAGATCCTATCTTGACTTTGAAACTCCATTGTCAATCAACGTTGACTCAGTTAATTAATAAAAGATGAGTTACAAGAAACAAGAGCTATAGGTTCATATCTAGTGACTCTATAACTGGTCAAGTGGTTATCTAAAACATAACTAAGACATTAAACCGGGGGCCACTGGAACAGGGTTGGCTCTCCAGGTCAGGAAATATAGTTATATCTTACATCAACCAATAAACACATTTATTTTTTCTTTGGTCCAAAATACATTTGTTCACATCTCATATGAAAAGAAGAGGTTTCCCCCCAAGGAACAAATCTTAAAAGATATAGAGGCTAAAAGAAAATGGAATGAGAACTTACCATGAAAGAGGGCTTGCAGTTCTGTTTATCAGCAAAAGATTTGAGAAACTACTGTTTTTGAGATCAACACGACTAACTCGTTCCACATGAGAAACTCCTCTATCTCCCAACTTCATGCTTGTTGTTAGCACCTGATACCACATTTTTGAATCGTCTAAAATTACTGGTACAGTCTCCGATATGAAGTCCATATCATACAAAGAGTCCATGGAACAAGAGTTTGCATCCCAACTACCAAACAAAAGGAAGGCAGTTCACATTGTATGTTATATGCATGCTAATTAATAAAAAGAGTGTATACAAATAGATTATGGAGGTAACTACCGGTCTGTGAATATTATATTTCTCAGAAGATTAAACACATGAAGCAAATAATTAATACATTTTAGATAACAAGTATAAGTCTTCCACAGACAGAAAAAAATATTAATTAGGAGGTAAACAACTTACTTTTCTTCTGAACTTGCATTATCCGAGTGATGAAAGATCCCTTTCTTATTGTGTATTGGATTGATGCACATTCTGGAAGGCATTACAAAAGTCCTGCACACAAGATTACATAAAGTCACCGCCATTCAGTAGATTAACCAGGTTTCGAATCTAGATGAGCGTTCAATTACAGGGATTACTTTAGACGACGATTATCACAAGAGCCATCCTAACAGAGGCTCACATAAAATCATTACATTTCTGCCTCGATGGCTTTCTCTCCTACCTTGTTCACTCTCTTCTAGTCTATTCTATTCGAACACAAACCTTCTCTTGTTCTAACACAAATGTACCTATCTTTCGAAACCCAGCATAACAGCAAATTGTCCGAAATAAAGCATAAACTCGAAAAAGCAAACAGAAATCAAATGGAAAAGTGAGAATGTAGGTACCTGCGGAGGAAGATGGCCTCTTCAAGAGCACAGCGGAGGCTGGACTCTTGGTGGGCGAGGCCCTCACAGGACTGGCAGTGCTTGCCGGGGCAGTCGATTCGGGTGCCCCAGTAGAGGTACTTCTCGTGGCTGTGGTTGATCAGATTGGGGACAGTCTGTAGGGTTTTGAGGGAGGAAGAAGAGAAGGCATTGGTGGAACTGAGATAGGAATAGAGGAAGACGAGAGCAATTCCGGCTATGCAGATGGCTAGGAAGATGATGGGGGAACTGGGCCCAGATTTGGGCTTTGGGGGTCTTCTCAATCCCACTGGAGACAGCATTGCTTGTTATTGTTTGTTTCAACCCTCTGAACTCGCGTCCGCATCAATCCTGAGGGGGTGGTCGGAGCAGTGGAGAGGGGCAAAGGTGGTGTTGGGTGGGGAGCGGCAGTGCAGTGGGAGCAGGGTAAGGGTGATTTGGTTGGGTTGAGATATCTATTTCCCAAATTTGGAATCCGTAGTTATTTCTTTGCATCTGATTTTGAACTATACGTTAAGTAGATTTAGATTAATGTTTGATATAGTTTGATATAGAAATATAATTTTAAGCTAGTCTACCGATGTATAGAATTAGTCTAGTTGTGAATCGAATTAGTTTACTTAATATATCGGTATATATGTCTACTTGGATATATGAAGTGAAAGTGAGGAGTATATGGAGCGATGCAAATACATCAAAAGAAAGCAATGAAGCAAAACAAGATGCACCGTAACATTTCTAATTTTAAAGAGTAACCAAAATATGACTAAATCCCTCACGAACATAACTAGAATCCAAAAGGTCAAGAACTGCACTGCTTATATCAATTCAATAGTAAAATTGTAATAGCAACCGTAACCGTAACAAAAAAGATATACCCAATATTTGCCTATGTTGTGTTCTTGGATATATATATCAATACTTGATAGACAAACCATATTTATAAATAAAAAATCTTTACTGTCCTCTTTACAAAAAAAAAAAAAGAGGAATAATCTATACTAATTTTTTTTTTGAAAAATAATCTATACGATGAATGAATTAAATAAAAGAAGGGCAAAAGCGTAATGGTATAAGCAGCTGTGAGGATTATACGGACGGCGAGGATTGCACTAATCGTTAAGGTTCTCCCACTAAAAGCAAAAACTGTTTTGCATTTTTCATTCTCAGTGCCTCCATCCATATGTAGAATTGTAGAAGTCGTTCTCCTCCTTCAATGTTCCCCTCATAACGATTGCAAAGATCAGTGAAAGGTATATTTTTCTTTCTCTATCAATTATGCTGGATTTCGCTAAAAGTTCGACAGGTCTGCCAGGATATTAATTTTCTTCTTGCACTGTTCTTCAATAAAGGGTAATCCATTCTAAGCATGTTAACATTCTTAGTCTTTTGCTTCGATCAATGCACCATATTTTTGTTAAAACCAATCAATTCAGAAAAACAATAATCCTTACATATAATTTAGTTCAGGAGATTACAAAAGAAAACAAGCAATCCAATAATATAAATAAACTAGAAAACAATACACACTCAATCATTGATAACACCAATCACTCAACAACTACAACCCACGTCATTTACACAAAATCATCATGCAGATCATCTCACATATCACCACACTGGTTATCACATAATATTGTTTCCTCATCTCCAACAACCTCCAAACAATAACTAAATTATTTTCTAAATATTGCTTTCTCAACTCAAAACCGTCACCAAAATCATGCCTACTTCTTTCAACACTCAAAGCCGACAAAACCGTCTTTTCTTTCTAAATTCATTTATTTTCCCCAACATCACATTGCACAACAAATTAAACTGAACACAATTCCACCATGGTATATATATATATATATATATATATATATATATACATACATAGTCATCCACTCAGGGATGCCATTAATACCAACTATAATTCACAAATACAAAACCCGTGAAAAAATCATTTTTATAATAAAACTTCATTTTACTTACCTATGAACCATAGACGATCAAGTTCATATAATTTAAAATAAATATTTTATTTCCGAAAATGATTTAACAATTAAACAAATAATTATGAATAATAAAGTAATTCCGTTTATAAATGAACCTCGTGAGATTTACTAACCTCTAAATCCCGCTGCGTCTTATCTTACAGCCGAGATAAAGTACAAAACACTCTCCGTCAAACATCTAAGTAAAATAAGGTCTCAACTTAGCACACGATTTAAAAATGAAAGTGGTTACAATTCAAACCGAGCATTTGAACCCAAAACCAAAGATTTCGTCAATTGAGATAAAATTTCCTCCAAGACCTCTCAAGCTCTTCGGAACACTTCTAGGATCAATTTCTCAAAATTATAAGACAATCCAACGGTCAGATCCTCACGGATCGCAAACTGAAAAAGAAAAAAAAACTGAAATTACGTAAATCTAGCATGCTTCAATTTATCACAGAATGACCTCATGATATATCGACAACCTCGTATCGACAAGTAGGTGACAACCACGTTCAACCTCGTGTGCCACCACACGCTGCCGGCAATGGTTGAACGTGGGTTCCACACGCTGCCGGCAACTCCCAAATTGGATCATGACACCTATGCAAAAATCTTCCCCACAACATGTACAACAACTTTCACAACTACACTAAAGTCAGATTATAAGCCATTTGGCTGAAATTTACCTCGAAAGGAAAGGGGTCGATTGAAACCCTAGGTTTCAAATTCAAATCTTCAATCTCCACACTTCAAATTGTTGCAAGCCGCTTGGAGGGAAGAATCTACGTCTTCTGGGCTTCAAAAGCCCTCAAGAATCATCGCCGGAGGTGGCCGAAATCATGAGTTCGGACGAAGCCCTGACGCAGAGCCGCCACAAAGCTTCTCCTCCTTGCTGCACCTTCTACAGCTCGAATCATGCAACAAGGCTACCACAGACTTGTAGAGGGAGGAGAGACGAAGAGATTGGGACCTGTGGAGTAGCCAACGGTGGCCGAACGGCTGAGATATGGCTGGACGAAAAATTGCGGCGATTTCTGGTTGGGAGAGAGAAATTCGGATCGGGTTTCCTTGTTTGGAAACTAGGTATTTTTCTGATTTTTTTTTTCTAAATTTTTCTATTTATCACGATAACTTCATCATACGAACTCTGATTTTCGCGTTCCGCTTGTCCACGAACTTGTATCGACGTGCTCTACGACTTTTGTGAAGGAAGTTTTCTGAGAAACCCAATGAATAAAAAGACAAATTTTTGACCCCTCGAAAATAAAACGTTTCGAATAATTATTCGTCTGAAACACTTCTGCTCTACCCTCGAACCACGAAATCATTCTAACGAGTACTTTATTAATTTCAGAGGTATTACTCCTACAACCTGATAGCCATGATGTTAAAATACCTTATAGCCATGACATTATATAACATACCTCTAGAATAGGTAACTCATAAATCACATAGCAATGAGGTATCTAAAACTATATACCTTTTGACAATTTATCGGAAAAAACTCATAACATAAAATTTATCGGAAAAAACTCATAACATAAACCAACATACCTCATATCTAAACCTAGAAAAATACCATGTTATGTTTGTGTCATAGTAAGTTTGTTTCATATATTTATCATGAAACATGATAACAAACCATTAAGCTACCGCGTGGAGGATGCTAGAACCAAAACCGAACTATTAAATTTAGTGTTAACTGTTAAAAACCATTAAGACCCTTAAAGAAAATCACTAAATCGTAACTTACAAAATATTATAAATTTAGTGTAACATAAGAATCACATGTAAACCTTTTTCTTTTTGAAAGTTGAGAGTTGAGGTTGTTGTCGTGAGAATTTACAAAGAGATTACGATGAATTAGAGAGATGCATTAGGGTTTCTAAAATATATCAGACAGAGAAACTCAAATTTACAAGAATACCTTTATACTATTGGTTGTAATCGTGTTAATGAATTAACACTAAACCAAACCATAAAATTCATGTTCTTATTGTGATGACTCTATATGGAACCAAAATTATAAACCTCAAACCAAATACTTATAGTTTCATTTGTGTTAATGTAATGCGCAATTTTACCGGTTCTCCTCATGTCCATGAACATAAGTAAATATGATACCTTTGGAATATGTACACAATGAAATCCATTGCACAAGAAACATAAATTACATAGTAATGATGTCACGCCCCGAATTTCATATAAAGGAATTCAAAATCGAAACGCGATAAATTAACAATCCAAAAAGAACACTTAGGAAAATTTTCATTCAAGCTAAGCAACAAAACAAACCGAACTCACAACGTCAATACCGACTCATTCTTTAGAGTCATATATTACATTATAGAGAGATTACAAATTAAACTAAACAACAATTCAATAAGTAAACACACCCACCACACTCCCTATACAGCGAAAGACTAAAATCAAAGTACACTTCTACGTCCACGCTACGACGACGGTTACTCGTTACTAAGACCTGCACATGCAATAATGCCTACACTATGGAATAGTGCATCGGGTTGAAACAACAAACCTGGTAAGCTTTTGCAAGCTCGTGTGAGTAAACCCTAATAACCACAAAACACCTTTCCGACTCAAGGACAACAAATAAACACAATGGTTATTTTCCAAAAGCAAAATCCTTTTCTGTTTAAGTGAGCACAAGTCACCACAGTGACAAACCAAATCATTTGAAAGCTCAACAACAAATCAAAGAAATCACTCATTTCTTCTCGACAGGAAGTATTTATCACCACGATGACGTGATAAAATATTTCTCGACTCACTACAAGTCTCAACTACAACTGCACTCCCAAATAAAACTAAATAAAACCAGTAATCCCTGCTTAGAAAATTAGTTTAGCAGATCACCAAAAACACACAATCCAAAATCATAGTAATCCCTGCATTTAGTTTAGTTTCGGAGATTACATTAAAATAAAAAAAATAGAAATCATATAATCCCTGCATATAGTTTAGTTCAGGAGATTACGAAAGAAACAAGCAATTCAATAATAGAAATAAACTAGAAAACAATACACCATCAACCATCGATAACAACAATCACTCAACTACCACAACCCACCTCATTTACACAAAATCATCTCACAGATCACCACACTGGTTATCACATAAGATTGTTTCCTCAACTCCAACAACCTCAAAACAATAAGTCATTTTCCAAATATTGTTTTCTCAACTCAAAACCATCACCAAAATCATACCTACTTCTTTCAAACCTCAAAGCTGACAAAACCATCTTTTCTTTCCAAATTCATTTATTTTTCTTAACTTCAGATTGCACAACAATAGTAAACTAAACACACAATTCCACCCAGATATATATATATATATATATATATATACATATACGTAGTCACCCGCTCAAGAATGCTACTAATACCTACTATAGTTCACAAATACAAAACCCGTGAAAAATCATATTTATAATAAAACTTCATTTTACTTACCTATGAACCATTGATGATCAAGTTTATATAATTTAAAAAAAAAAAATTATTTCTTAAAACGATTTAACAATTTAACAATTAATTCCAAAAATAAAGTAACTCAGTTTATAAATGAATCTCGTGAGATTTACTCACTTCTAAATCCTGTTGAGTCTTCACACACTAACCAAGATAAGCATAAATCGCCGCAATCCACTCAACACAATTCTGTCAAGTACCTAATCACACATGGTCTCATCTCAATACACGAATCACCACAACAATTAAATTTCGAATCTCCCAATTTGATCAAAAAATCCGAAAGTGACGCCAATCAAGGCGAAACCTCATCTGAGACCATCCAAAGTCTCTGGAACACTTCTACGGTCAATATATCAAAACTACAAGTCGATTGGACGAAAACCGATCGAACTGAACACCCTAAAACTTTGAAAATTCAGAACTTGCTCATATGATTTTCAAAAATTACAAACTATATATCAAAATGCTCGTATCGACGAGTAGATCACAATGAGCCGAAACTGCCCCTGAGGTGACAGGAAGCCGCCGGAAAATGTTGCCACAGAAAGTGGCAGAGTCGCCGCCGACCTCCGAATTAGGTGGCGAGACCTATGCCGAACTCTTTGTCACACCCCGAACTTCAAATAAAGAAATTCGAATCCAAAATGAGATAACTTAACCAATTGCCCGAAATACATAGAAACTTTTTCAATTTAATTCGAGCAACCACTTAACCAAAAACATAATGTCAATAAAGACTCAATCACTAAAGTCGAATATTACATCATCAAGTATTTACAAAACTCGAGAGAACTGAAATACAAAAGTAAGAGATCACTAGGAGCCTATGACAAACAACAGTACGGTAACAAAATAGGTTATGAACCTAACACTACTGCACTACACTCCTCGATCTAGGGGTCATCAAAGGGCCGGGCCGGGCCCGGCCCGGCCCATTCATAGCGGGCTTGGGTCGGGCCGGGTCGGGCCTTGCTATATTTTTAAATAATTGCGAGCCGGGCGGGGCCAGGCTTTATTAAAAATCAAAGGATCCAAGCCCGTCCATATAAAGCGGGCCTTGCGGGATTTTTCGGGCCGGGCCGGGCTTGGCCTTGCCGGCTTTTTTGGGCCGGGCCTTGCGGGCTTTATATATAAATAAATATTTAAAGACACAAGTTTTTTTTTTTTTAATCAAGCTTTGGAAATTCAATGGATAATGATCAAATACAACCAAAGATAACATATTTATATAACTATATTGTACCAAAAAAAAAATCTATATTTATATATAGATACTAATTTATTGATAAATAAATTTTTAAAGACACTAATTTTTTATAAATCTATATTTATATATCATACACTTCAAAGAGCAACCCCTATCAATTCAAAGAAAATGTAAAAACCGACCGTTGGATGAGTTTATTACAATAAATTATGAGTGTGGTAAAAAATTTAGCTAATTTCACCATATTTTCGAATCCGATCGGATTGGTCAACCGTATTCACTTATATGTTTTATTGGTTGACCGATGGCGTGGCAACCGCGAAATGTGCTTATTTTTTCACATCACGTTTGTATATATTCAATCGATGGATGTGCGTGGACATAAGATAAAAAAAATTATTTTAATTACAAACACATTGGACTATACCAATTTTATTCCTAAAGTTGTATGACTTATACATTGCATTTAAATTATTTAAGTTCATTTTAAAGCAACCATGAAGTGGAAAATGAATTTGGAGAAACCAACCGCTCGATGGAGAGATTGTAATGTTTTATAGTGGTTGTAGAAAATCCAGCCAATTTGGTTCTCGTTTCGAATTCGATCAACTAGGTCAAACGTAGTTACTCTTATAAACCTATATTTATATATCATACACTCCAAAGAGCAACCCCTATCAATTCAAAGAAAATGGAAAAACCGACCGTTGGATGAGTTTATTACAATAAATTATGAGTGTGGTAAAAAATTTAGCCAATTTCACCATATTTTCGAATCCGATCGGATTGGTCAACCGATATGTAGAATATATATATGCACATTAACACATATTTTATATAGAAGTATAAGAACTTCCACACACACACACACACACAGAGTCATATATATATATATATATATATATATATAAGACACACACACACATAGATATATATATATATATATATATTTATAAACACACACACCACACACATATATAGATATATATCTATATATATGTGTGTGTGTGTGTGTGTTATATATATATATATATAAACACACACACAAATATATATATATATCTCTCTCTCTCTCTATATATATATACACACACATATAGATATATATATTTGTGTGTGTTATATATATATATATCTATATATATATATATATATAATACACACACACATATATATAAACACACACAAATATATATATATATATATATATATCTATATAGAGGTGGCAAACGGGCCACAAAGCACGAGCACGGCACGGGCCCGGCACGCTTAAAAGCGGCCCGGCACGGCCCAAGCCCGTTAGTGGCCCGGCACGACCCGAGCACGTTAGAATAACGGGTCGGGCTAGGCCTAAGAATATTGGCCCATTGACCCGGTCCGGCCCGAGCCCGTAATGGGCCCGGCACGGCCCAAGCACTACATATTGTGGGCCGGCCCGTTACACACACAAAATTTCATTTAAAAAAAAAAATTAAAAAACTATAATGATGAGATTTGAATATGAGACCTTTTTATTTAAAATCTTATGACTACTTTCTTTTATATTGTCAAAATAATGAAACAAAACATTACATCCTTGTTTTGACACAAGTATTTTTTCTAATATTTATTAATAAAGACTAATCTCATAATAATACAACTATAGAATGAAGGAAAAAATAATAGATACTAAATCTTCATTATATTAATAAAGATTAATCTAACAATAATATACTAAAAACAATATATTTTGAGTTTTTTTTTCTTCTTTCTTTCTTATAGTGAAATATAAAAAATTATTAGAAATCTAATCTTAAAAAGCTAAGATTAAGAAAAACATTGTAGAACTTAATTTATCTTAATTTTCTAAATAGTTAAATAAAATTAATTTCTATTTGTTCAAATTAAGATTCTAAAATTGTGCTTTATAGTGGGTAGGCACGAGCACGGCCCGTTATTGACCCGGCACGAGCACGGCCCGGTAAGATATGGGCTCCGGCCATGGGCCGGGCCGGGCTTAATGTTTAAGTAAATGGGCTGGCACGAGCCCGGCACGATAATAAATGGGCCGGCCCAAGCACGGCACGAAGCACAACTAGGCCCGTTTGCCACCTCTACTGGAAACCTAATTTAGTCGATTCAGCCTCTCCAACCAAGTCAACCCAGGCAAAAACTCGCCGGACAACTCATTCCCTTAACCCAGGCAAGTCGATTCAGTTTTGAAGCACAGTTGGCAAACAGGTGAGCTTATTGGAGTGAAGACTCAGAACTTAGAGCTGATTCAAAATCCCTCAAGTCAAGCAAAACCATAGAAATTTTGAGAAAGCAAACTCTGTCTCTGTCTCTGTCTCTGTCTCTGTCTCTCTCTCTCTCTCTCTCTGTCTCTGTCTCTGTCTCTGTCTCTGTCTCTGTCTCTGTCTCTGTCTCTCTCTCTCTCTCTCTCTCTCTCTCTCTCTCTCACACACACACACACACACTGTGGACGATGAGAGCTTGCTCTTCCCATTTGATTTCAAAGCCGAGGTATGAAATCCTTAACACCCATTTGATTTCTCTCTCCTCTATCTGTTTCCTCATTAATTGTTCTCTGAAATCTGCGTTCTAAACGAAATTTCAGATCAGATCAATTTTTCAGTTTTGTGCAATTTCAAATCTGTGTAGATCTAGAGATTTGGTTTGCTCAAAACAAATCTATGGTTGAAAACACACTGATGCTAATTATATATGCTTGACAAATTGGCCAAAGTAACACCGCTTGGCAACTCCCCAACCAAGACAACCTTCCTTGATTGGGGACCTAGGAGAGTTGTACTTACATGAGCACTTGTCTAAGCATAATTAGCTATATTGGGTCGGTTCCATATTGTGCCGCCAGAGGCAGTAGCGCTGTCAAGGGTTTAACATTTGGAAATACCGTTACATGTATTATCACCTGAACTCAGGTTCAAGCTGAGATTACCTCTGACGCGCCCCGTCAAGATAACCTCGCTGAGACATCAGAAGCTGCTAACTAATGCCCATCAGTCCCACATCAGAAATCAGGAAGAGATCCCCTCCTCACCTATAAATAGTTCATTCCTCTCCCTTCATTGATTACACATTAAATATTTGTCTAACGTTACTCTGTCAACATAAATACATTGACTGACTTAGGCATCGGAGTAGAGAAGACTACTAACCACGGTCTCCCCTTTGACGTCCTTTGTAATTTACTTGACAAGGGACTCTAGCGCTACACATCCTTCAATAGCTATCCAAACCGAATCAGCGTTAACAGGATTTAGCTACCGCTAGATTTTGAACATTAGCAATCAGAACCAGCAACACATTTATCATCATCAATATGAACAAAATCAAGTGTGATTGAAGCAGTGGATTCCAACAAGAGTCCAAAGGGTGATCTCGAGTAGTGGAAATGAGCAAAACAGGTGACGGTAGTGCTACACATCCTTTAGGGTGGTGTTATTGACACACCCATTTTCTCTATTCATACACCCTCAATTTTTTTATTATTTTAATTCAATTTTTTTTTTTACAAATTACCCTGATTACCCTCCCTTGCAATTTTGTTTTTTCTTTTTTTCTTTTGTCTATTTGACAAGTCAATCATCCCCCTCTATTTTTTTATTATTTTAATTAATTTTTTGGGCTAAATACTGTTTACCACCCTGTGGTATGGACCTCGCATCAATTCAGTCCCTCGACTTTCAATTTCATCAAAAACACCCCTGCGGTATTATTTTCTCGTCCAATAGGTCATTCCGATTCAATTCCGTCAGTTTCTAACGTTAACTGCTGACGTGGCATTCCAACTCAGCAAAAGTGGGACCCACACGCATGTGAAATTCCCAAAATGACCCTGAGCAACAGAATATGGAAAAATCCAAAATTAATTCCAATTTTGAGGTTGAAGAGATTCAAACCCCTCTCAAAGCATATGCAAATGAATGGCCCAACGCCCCAACCACCAGACCACTTGCATAATTTTGATATATTGCAAACAAAAATAGTATATATCTACATAATATTGTTTTTTTTTTTTTAAATCTCCACCCACCTCTCTCCTCTTCTTTCTCTTGGGGAAGTCGCAGTTGGCCACCACTGGGGAAGCTTCTCCCCGAAGCGAACTCTCTCCATCCCAGCCACCATTGAGCTCTTCCTCACCGACGATAGGTGATTATCCAAAATCGCCAAACCCCTGTTCTTCTTGACTCTAACCTCCTCTGCTCTTGGCTTCTCTATCCTCGCTACCACAACCTCTTTCCCTCCAAGACTCCTATCCCTCCTCCAACCTTTTTTTGCAGTCGGAGATTAGAGGTTGGGAATTCTCAATTTCCAACCTTCTTTCCTCTTCATCACTTCATCTGTCTCTCTCACTCACTGACCACAACCCTAACACTCTCTCAGCCTCTCTCTCTCTCTCTCTCTCACTCCCTCCCTCTGCAAAAAGGTGAAAACTTTATCTTATCCTTTCGTTCTTGTCGAATAAGTTTTCGTGGGAATCAAAAAGAGGCTCTGCGCTCTCATTTCTGGTTGCCACTTTCTCGTTTTGCCTTGTTCGTAAGCCATTGCTATAGAGGTTTTGCAGTTATGCTCTGTTTTCGAATGTATTACCGTTCTGTTTCCGAGAGGGAGTTTATAGACATTTATTGTGTATAGTATTCAGTGTTTGGTATCGGAAATGATCATTTTGATGTGTAAAGTTCCTTCATTTTTTTTTTTGTGGTAATAATGTTTGAATGTGTGGAATTGGGTATGATGTTATGAATTTTGATTGTTGAATTCTTAATATTGGGAAATTCTGACATGCTATTTTGAATCTGCTATGTGATTTTGAAGAAATTGCAAGAATTGATGAAAATGACGGCTACCCAATTTGGAGGTGGTGCACCTTCTACCGGGTTGAGGAATAGAACCAGTGACTTCAATTCAGTAACTAAGAAAGATTGGGTTTATTCATTGCGGCAAACGGAAGCTAAGTTTGTGGCACTAAGCAATAGAAAGGATTTGAGCAATGTCAGTGCTGTGGGGGGCAGCAATCTGTCATCTAAGCATAGATCACAGTACTCGCGGCTAGTTGCTCATCGCAGAAGGACCCGTTTTCCGGTGGTGGCTAATCAATTGAGTTCGGAGTTTGGTGTCGGTTGCTCTGAGGTTGAGGAAAAGGTGATTCTTAAGGAAATGCATGCTCCCCTAACTGCTGATCGTGATGAACCGTAAGACCTTAACTTTTGTTATGTGTAAATTTTTGCTTGATTCTCTTTCCTGAAAATGCTGCTTTTATCATTTTGCTTCTATTTTATTTTTCTTCTTTGATGCTTTCAATTTATTAGTTTGTTGCACTTTTTCTAATATATTGTTACTATGCACAATTTGGATATAAGATTGGCATACATTTTCGATTGAATTACTCTTTCCCATACAAAGAAATTCTTATTCTTCTTTCAAATTCACTAGATGCATCTGTAAAATCTCTGATTTTTTATTTTTTGTAGGGAATGGTAAATATGAGCTTGATATATTTTGAAAATTTATAGATTTTGAAAATTTTTCTCTAATTTAGTGGAAGCCTCTCCCTCACTTTATCTGCCAGTTGCTCTTTTCCACTTCCCCTCCGTTCTGATATTATCTGGGCATGGAAGCTAGTTTTATATGAAGTTGATCTGGAAACCATTACTAGCAAAAGCTTTTGGGGGTCGGTCTACTTCAGATAGTTTCTGAAATCCTCAAGTAGTGTTAGGTGATACAGGATTTGGACTTTGCTGCCTTCTTATGACATCCTTGATTTGCTTGTTTTATGTGTATGATTCTTTTGTACGTCTCTTGTTTCCCCCTCCATGAATCACAGTGAGTTGAGTGACATTCCTGTCCCTGAAGCATATTCTCCAAATGTGAAACGCGAGCTGCTGATGCTTTCCTTACCTGCAATTGTGGGTCAGGCAATTGATCCCATAGCAATGCTGATGGAGACTGCTTATATTGGTAGACTGGGTATGCTTCACTCCTTGAAACAAGTTTGAATCTAAATTTATATTAATCTAAATTTATATTAATATTATTTCTTTTATATTAATTCACTCAACCTCTTTCCCTCCAAGACTCCTATCCCTCCTCTGCTCTTGGGAGCGCCGGTTGCGGAAGAAGAAGAGGAGAGGAGGAGAGAGGTGGGTGGAGATTTAAAAAAAAAAACAATATTACGTAGATATATACTATTTTTGTTTGCAATATACTAAAACTATGTAAGTGGTCTGGTGGTTGGGCCATTCATTTGTATATGCTTTGGGAGGGGTTTGAATCTCTTCAACCTCAAAACTGGAATTAATTTTGGATTTTTCCATATTCTGTTGCCCAGGGTCATTTTGGGAATTTCATATGCGTGTGGGTCCCACTTTTGCTGAGTTGGAATGCCACGTCAGCAGTTAACGTTAGAAACTGACGGAATTGAATCGGAAGGACCTATTGGACGAGAAAATAATATCGCAGGGGTGTTTTTGATGAAATTGAAAGTCGAGAGACTGAATTGATGCGAGGTCCATACCACAGGGTGGTAAACAGTATTTAGCCCTAATTTTTTTCTTTACAAATTACCCTTATTACCCTCCCTTGCAATTTTTTTTTCTTTTTTTCTTTTTTCTATTTGGCATGTCAATCATCCCTAGTCTTATTTGTCTGCCTCCTTCTGTGAGCTATGTCTTCAAAACTTTTTTTCCCTCTTTTCTTTTTCATCAATAACTTCTCTAGTACAGTCATTCCATCTCTTTTGTGATGCTTTGAAGTTCAATTATGGCCGAACAAGCACCTTTAGACCTATTTTTGGAGAAAATTTTACATCTGCTTTGCAATAGAGAGTTGGAGACATAGATCGAAGAACAATATAAGTTCAGCGATCATTCTAGTCCCTTTCAATCTGTTATTCCTTGTAAGATTCTAACTGAAATTATTTGGTGTATTTGTTAAATACAATTTTAACATTAAGGTTTTGATTTCTTTTGGCTTGGTAGTTTTATGAGTCTGTTAGTTTTGGGTTTTAACTTAGAATTGATATCACTACTTGAATAATTTAATCATATTTATTTCTATATGTGTCTCATAGTAAGAATTTGGGTATTTTTTTTGCTTCCAAATGGGTCTTTGTATTTTGAAGAATTGCCTTTTGGTTGGATGGTGATTTTTTTCACTAACTTTTTAAGGAAAAGAAAGACTGAAAAAGAGTTTTGAAGATAGAGCTCAGAGAAGGAGGTGAGCAAATAAGGCTAGGGATGATTGACTTGCCAAATAGAAAATACAAAAAAAATAAAGAAAAAAATTAATTGCAAAGGAGGGTAGTTTGGATAATTTGTAAAAAAATCAAATTAAAGTAATAGGAAAATATAGAGGGTATGTGAATATAAAAAGGGGTGTGTCAATAACATCACCCATTAAGAAATCATAAATTTCCTTATTAACATACATATAAAGGTACACTTCAACAGGGAGTTTGCTCATAAACTACAAACATCAGACGAGGTGAATTTTATGATTATTTTTCTTTTAATAGAAGGCAATAAAAAAGTTTTAATTAGTACAATGAAATCGAAGTTCAAGAGAGGATAGTGAAGCTTCTCAGAAGCAGGAAGAATATGGTCTGGCAACCACTTCGAGAGGATATTTTCTAGATGCAGCTATGCCAGTGGATTCACTCATGTCTAAATCCTCTGCTGTTGCACCATCAGGCAATTTCCAGTTAAACTTGTGAACAATATTTGCCAAAACAATCTCTATCAGAGCAATGGTAAATTGGATTCCTGGGCATCCTCGTCTACCAGAACCAAATGGAATTAATTCGAAGTCATTCCCTTTATAATCTATAGCACTGTTTAAGAATCTTTCTGGCTCATACTGCTCGGCATTTGTGTATGACTTGGGATCTCTTCCAATTGCCCATGCATTCACCATAACTTGTGTTTTAGCAGTAATGTTGTAACCGTTTATTTTCACATTTTTGTTGGACATCCTGGGAACAAGTAATGGAAGTGGAGGATGCAAGCGAAAAGTTTCTTTGATCACTGCCTTCAAGTAGTTCATTTCCACCAAATCTTCCTCTGTTATATCTTCTTTTTTTCCAACTACTTCCCTGACCTCATTTTGCAATTTTGTCATCACCCTTGGATTCTTCATAAGCTCAGACATAACCCACTCTAAGGTTGTAAATGTAGTCTCACTGCCAGCGGTAAAAATATCCTGCAAGTGCATTCAATTACTTAAGTTAACTTCCTCCAAATAAAGCCAGCTAATGTAAGAAGCAAAACTAAACTCTGGAATTTGAATCCAGTACTGTATTCTTTACTTAATTCAGTGAGGGTCTTTTGTGAACTTATTTTGTTCTAAAACCTACTCTATCGTACTAAATTAAGCTTCATTTAATATGCGGAATAAATTTTAGATGTCACAATGTAAGTACTAATTAATTGAACTGAAGTATATATGTATTCCTCACACAGAGTAATTAATCAAGATTCAAGAAAATATTAATTAACGTACCAGGATGATTGCCTTTATACCAACTCGATCAATAAGGACACGAGCTGCATTTTCTTTCTGAACCGCAAGTAAAACGTCCACAAAATCCTTCTGGTCTTCATTGTCGTTCATACCATCAATTCCACTATTTGATTTATCAATATGCTCTTGAATAACCATATTTAAAAACGCATCCGCTCGTTTAGCCAGGTCATCTAATTCAGCGTCAAACCCACTGAGGCGAGTGAACCAAGCAAGCCATGGAATATAGTCACCAATGTTCACACGTGTGAAGAACGTTGACAAATCTTTAACAATCTTCATGAACATCTTCCCTCTATCTTCCCTAAGATCGCTGTACTTCCTCCCCAGAGCAGCTCTGCTTATGACATCATTACTAAGCTTCATAAAGATGTTGCTCAGATTTAAAACCGGAGAGGATGAGGAGGAGGAGGATGATAGAATACTACAGGACTGTAGTATGTTACTTATCATCAATCTTGTTTCCCCTCTTGTCTTACAGCATGAAAAGAATGAACCCTTTTGTTGCTCAAAAGATTCAAGACACATATACTTCTGAGCTGCCTCCAGTAATCACCATAAGGGGCCGATGCAATGTCCTTGGAGTTGTAGGCAATCTTTTCAAAGAAGATGAACTTAGGTCTGTCGGAGAATATTAGGTCATGGGTTTTGAAGATCTGAGAGGCAGCCTCAGCTGACGAGATGACAAGGACTGGCCTACTTCCGAAATGGAGCAGCATGACAGGCCCATGGCGTTGAGATAAGGTTTGAAGTGAGCGATGAGGGAGCGAGCCTACTTGGTGAAGGTTTCCAATGATGGGTAGCTTTGGTGGAGAAGGTGGTACAGATGAGTTTCTATAAGTGGACCATCTGTGTAAGAGAATGAAGAAAATGGCCGCAAGGAATCTATATTGGAAAGGAAAAGGTTGCAAAGGGATTGAAAAGGTTTCGTTAAGTTTCAGTTCTAGCATTTGCAGAACTTTTGGTATCATCATCTCTTCAATAATTCAATGAGTGTCATATTTGGTTTGTGTTTATTTATAGTGTCTGCACTATGCAGTGTAAAGTGGTTCATCTACAAGATACTTTTTTTGGTCTGAGCACAGCTATATTAAAACATTAGGAGCGATCTCGTGTTCAATTAATATTACCGTTGACCAAATGTTTAATCAAGCTTTGCGAGTATATTTTAATTTAATATTATTTGCAACATAACTACGCTTTATTGGCCAATCGGTGGCATTGAAACTCATTTACCGGTGAAGCCATGTGTATAATCTTGTAAATCTGTATGAAATTAGGATTCTTATTTATTTAGGATATCATGAAATTATAGGCAGGATTGTTTCTCATTAGAGTTAGACTACTCCTTTATACTTCACTACAAGCAAAACGGGCAACTCACAAAGATTTAAATTGGTGTGCAATACTACTATTTTACACGGATGTCAGTATGTAAAAGGTTGTACCTACAGTGCAATTAGCATGGAATGTTTTTCAGTTGCCTTCGGAGGGGACGCTAATTCTCTATTCACATGGTTTTTAGAGTCCATGTGAATATTTATCATGGACCTCACCATCTATCAACATGCATAATTAAATTTAAATCAATCCATGTGAGTCGAAAATGATATTTTAATATCCTAATCAGTATGAAATATCTTCCTAACTCACACATTTCAATGTAGAAGATTGATGGTATTAAAAAAAAAAATTATTAGCAAAATCTGCCCAGAAAACTGAATCCCCACACTCGGAATCAGATTTTTGAGAAGCAAAATCCCCAAAATCATTGTTGCTCAAATCACCCTCACACTGGCCCAAAACATAAACCGACTAATAGCTCCCAGTATAGAACAAAACACTACCATTCTTGATCCCACTCTCCAATTTGTCAAAAGCAGAGTCCCTTTTCTCTTCAAACCCAGTAGACCCACTAAACTGTCTCGACCCACAAATTTTGTACAGCAACTATGTCCCTGAAACCTGCTTAACCTCCAAATTAACAGCCTTACACCTTTCAATGAAGCATATGTTTTAAGTCAAGCACATACATACATGATAATAGTTTATGAAGCCTTGCCACTGAAATATGCATAAAGAAAATGAAAATTTATGAAATAGAAAACTGTACCTCTTTCTAAGCTGAAGGATTCAGATTTCACCGTTTTCAAGAGACGAGATTAGTCCAGCTGTGAAGAACAAAGCTGAAAGCTTTGGGTTCCTTAGTTGATTCAAATAAACATTTAGAAATCGAAACCCAGAGAAACTGTGGTCAACCCCATAAGAGATGAAATTCAAAGAATCATTAACATTTAACTATCAAAGAGAGATTGAAGGGAAGCATTTAACATTTAGTCACGTTCATCACTAACCAAGCCTCATCAATATCACAAAGTTTACAGTACCCATTAATCCATTTTGAGAGGACTAGTTGGAAATTGAAAGATAAAGAACGGGGGAGAGAGAGAGAGAGAGAGAGGGGAAACATTTAACATTTAGTCACGTTCATCACTAACCAAGCCTCATCAATATCACAAAGTTTACAGTACCCATTAATCCATTTTGAGAGGACTAGTTGGAAATTGAAAGATAAAGAACGAGAGAGAGAGAGAGAGAGAGAGAGAGAGAGAGAGAGAGAGAGAGAGAGAGTGAGTGAGTGAGTGAGTGAGTGAGAATGAGAGTGACAGAGGACCAATATGGTTAAGGGAAATGGAAAATATTACCTGAATTCTATGAATAAACTCAAATCTTCACAGCCATCTCCTCCATCATCTACACAACTCTTCTATGAAAACTAAGAGAGAGAAGAAGAATGGCACACTTTTGATCAATCTTCTGGTTTTAAGCAATATAGCTACTGAAATCCATGTAAAATGCATTTACAACTCTTATTGATGTCCGTGTGTATTTACCTTGGTAACCTAATACTGTCATGTCAATTGTCAATGGAACTTTTACACAGATTTCTGTATGGAATTATCTTCTCACACGGATGTCTGTATGTTCCATTGTACACCGATATATGTGTGAAGCTCATTTCACACGGATATCTGTATCAAAATGCATTAGCTACAGAAGATCGTAGTTATATAATACGTATAACAAAAAAAAATGATTTATGAATAATGAAATATTTTGTTCACACTAAAGTCTATGTGAACTTATTTACACATGGACAACCATGTGAATAAATGAGAAAGTATTTTAGGTTGCACACTGATATCTGTGTGTATTGCTGTTTCACACGGATTTTTGTTGTTATTGGTACTGCACAAACTCATGTGGGCCCAATTCTACTTAGTTTACACAGATATCAATATGAAATTGTCTTTCACACGGATATCCATGGGTGTTGAAAGTGTGAAATAAATCTGTGTGAGTTGCCCTTTTTGCTAGTGCTGCTTGTATATATACCTCCATTGTGGGATGAATAGAATTATCAAATTAAAAACCCTAAATTGAAGTATTCTTTTCTACTTGGTATCAGAGCAGGTTCAATCCTTTGAACTTGCTCTGCATCCTTTGAATCCTTAATCCTCAAGAACACCACAAACCGCTGCGTACCACCACCATTAAAATCAAACCATCCCTGAATTTCAAACCACCATATTTGAAACCTAGAAAAACCAATCCTAAAAAAAAAATCCCAAATTCCTCAATGGTTGGACCTGTAATTGAAGGCGAACAGTCAAGTCCTGAGCATTGGAAGTTGTTGGATACACAGATGCAGATTGGGCTGGTGATAAAACTGACAGGCGTTCTACATCTGGGTATTTCACTTCTGTACGAGGGAACCTTGTCACTTGGCGTAGCAAAAAGCACAGTCATTACTAGATCAAGTGCAGAAGCTGAATTTCGAGGTAAGACACATAGAGATTTGTAATGTTATAGATTCGTAATGTCCTGAAAGACCTAGGTTACAAGCTTAAATGGCCGATGGATTTGCATTGTGATAATAAAACTGCCATTGAGATTGTACATAATCCAGTTCAGCATGATAATCAAAGCATGTGGAGGTTGACCAACATTTTATTGAAGAAAATCTTGACAAAAAGGTTATTTGCCTTCCATTTGTAAACTAAGAGGTGCAATTAGTTGATGTTCTTACTCAGGGAGTGTCCAGGAAGATATTCGACTGCTCGGTTGACAAGTTGGGCATGATAGATATCTATGCACCAACTTGAGAGGGAGTGTAGAATTGTTGTAAATCCATATGTAATTAGGATTCTCATATATTTAGGATATCCTGTAATTATAGGAAGAATTGCTTCCTATTAGAATTAGACTACTCCTTTGTACTTGTATATATACATTCATTTTGGGATGAATAGAATTATCAAATTAAAAACCCTAAATTGAAGTATTCTTTTTTACTATGCGCTGATATATTGATTAATGGTTATGGTTAAAATTGAGGAATACAATAGGAGTTTAGTGACAAAATGATAGGTTGGACTAGTTTGTCATTGTACAATGGGCTAGCTTGTACTGCAGCCCACCCTATAACTGTTTTTTTAAAGCCTTTTTGACTTTTATTGTCTAGGTTGGACTGGTTTGTCATTGTTAGGTTTGAGTTAAATGAAAAAATTATGCCACTAGAAATTGTTAGGTTAACAATATTTATAATTTTGTCACTGTGTTGACTTTTTGTTGTCCAGGTTGGTTGGACCGGTTTGTCATATTTTAATTCTTAGGTTAACAATATTTATAATCTGTCACTGTGTTGACTTTTATTGTCCAGGTTGGACCGGTTTGTCATATTTGAATTGCTATTGTTTATAATCTGTCTCTGTGTTGACTTTTACTGTCCTGGCTGGACCGGTTTGTCACATTTGAATTGTTTTGTTAACAATATTTATGATTTTGTCACGATGTTGACTTTTATTTTCCATGTTGGACCAGTTTGTCATATTTTAATTGTTAGGTTAACAATGCATATGATTTTGTCATTGTGTGACTTGCGTTGTTTCTTTTGAGAAAAAGATGTTGAGTTTTAAAAGGAATCAAGGTGTGAGTTGCTTTTCCTTGAGTTGAAAGAGTTTTCTCGTTATTAGCGTGAGTTGTTGATTCTTATAATTGAGTTTGCTCATACAAGCTTAAAAAGCTTACCAGATATGTTGTTACAACCCGATGCACTATTCATTGTTATAAGGGTTAACCTGCAGGTCAAGGTAATCGTGGTTGAAGCTGATACACAGTCCGTTAGTCACTCAAACTAAAATTTCTCTAAATCCAAAAGTGAAAAAAAGTGTCAAACTACCTAGAACAGTAACTAGACATATTTTTTCCTTTTATAAGAATCCGAATAATGCTAGGTGAACTACCTTTTTAGGTACCACTTGCATCTCACCTTATGTTGCAGCTGATGTGACATAGTCACATCATTTAATGAAAACTCTGTGATGGGTTGTACTTTCTGCTACATCAACTGTCACATAATGTTGGATGCAAGTGGTACCCAAAAATGTGGTTCACCTAATATTACTCTAAAACTTCACACGCCAATTAATTATGAGAAGATAACTATATATAAGTCTTCAAAGTCGATCACTACTCTTTTATGAGATTTTGCTATAAGCTTTTATTTAAAAAAAATTTATAAGCGGTGTAAGAGATAACTCAAGCCCTTACTCTAGTTTGTTAATAAATCAGAAAAAAGATACATAGGGGGCTAGACCAAAATCTAGCCAAGAGTACATACAAAAGTATAAAGAATAGATGCTATACTTCCCAAGGAATTGGGAGTACATAATAAACTTGGGAAGCGGGGGACTATGTAATACCCCAAAAATTCGTTATTAATTTCTAATGATTTTTCAGATATTATTGAGTTGGTCAATTGTACGATTTCGTGGTTCAAGGGTGGAGTGAAAGTGTTTCAAACGAATAATTACTCGAAACATTTTATTTTTGAAAGGTCAAAGTTTGACTTTTTACTCATGGAGTTTCTCGGAAAATTTTCTTCATGAAAGTTGTAGAGCCCATCGATAAGAGTTCGTAGACATGTGGCTCACGAGAATCGGAGTTCGTATTGAAAAATTATGGTTAGCGGGAAAAACTTTCTATTTTTGGAAATTTCCTATAAATAGAAAAAATCTAAAAATTATTTCATAATTTCATGTTTGTAAAAGTAAACTGACAATTGGAATTGGTCTACCCATTTCATTTCATAGCCCCTCTATATAGTGAGAGAATTACAACGGAAATATCAATTACAATGATGACATTAAATGATGATTGATCCGTAATCGTGTTGATTGATGGTAATCACTGATTCCTTGATTCTCCCTCTGTCAGTCGCTTTAACGAAGGCACATAATATGTTTTTCCTTTAACACTCCCCCTTGTGCCAAGTTAAAGATGAAATAGTGCATGAGTTGTTGCCTCACTAAAAACCTTGCCCAGTAACAATAAAAACCCTGTGGGACAAAAAATACACCTTAGTCGAAGGAAAAGAGCACAACGCACCTTTTACATTTGAGGATGACATGTGTGTGTTAAACTCCCCCTGACGTCTACACCTCTCCCTGATCCTTACATTAATCAAGGCAACTTGGAAAGTCTTCGCATTCCTATGCTTTTCACTTGTTTCTCAAATGTGGCGTTAGGTAATGATTTGGTGAACAAATCTGTCACATTCTCCTCAGACCTTGCTTGATTCACTTGAATCTTGAGAAGGGCCTGTTGTTGCTGATTGTAGGAAAACTTTGGCGATATGTGTTTTGTATTATCACCCTTGATATATCCTAGCTTCATCTGTTCGATGCAAGCTGCATAATCTTCATAAATGCAAGTAGGCTCTTCAGTGGTAGATCTCAAACCACTAGTCCCTTGAATATGTGTAATAATAGCTCTTAACCATACACACTCACAAATCGCCTCATGTAGAGTAATGATCTCTGAGTGGTTTGAGGAGGTAGCCACAAGGGTTTGCTTGGTTGATCTCCAAGATATCGCCGTGTTCCCAATGGTAAATACATAACCAATTTGGGAACGACCTTTATGTGGGTCAGAGAGGTACCCAGCATCAGCAAAACCAACGGAAACATCATTTGGCGTTTCGGTGTAGTGAGTGGCGCTTTAGCCATCAACATTTCCTTTAGGGATTGCAGTTCCATCTGCGGTCCCTCTTGTCTCTCTGTGGGAAAGAACAATCCTAAGTCAATGGTTCCTTTTATGTATCGAAAAATGTTCTTTATACCATTCCAGTGACGCTACGTTGGCGCTGAGCTAAATCTAGCTAACAAGTTTACTGAGAATGCAATGTCTGGTCGAGAACATTGGGCTAAATGCGCCTATTGACCTTAGATAGAGAATTTAAGCTCCCAACACCTCTTCGTCATCTTCCTTTAAACGAAATGGATCTTTTCTTGCATCCAAGCTTCGACCGATCATGGAAGTGCTAGCAGGATGCTCTTTGTCCATGTTAAATCACCTGAGTATCCTTTGGACATACACAGACTGGTGAATTAGTATTCCACAAACTCGATGTTCTAGTTCAAGGCCTAGACATAATCGAGTTTTCCCTAGATCCTTCATCTCAAATTCGGATTTCAAGTAGCTCACGGTTTCTCTTATTTCATCAAGAGTACGTATTATGTTCATATCATCGACATATACAGCTACAATTGCAAATCCGAAACTTGTTTTCTTTAGCAGGGGCACAATTCATCATTCTTATATCCCTTCCCAATCAAGTAGTCACTTAGACGGGTATACCGCATCCGCCCGGATTGTTTCAATCCGTGAAGTGAGCGTTTCAACCTAATTGCAAACGCACTACGTGGTTTAGAGTCACTTGACTTGAGTAATGTAAGGCCATCAGGCACTTTCATATATATCTCTGAATCTAGATCCCCATAGAGATATGTAGTAACCACATCCATGAGCTGCATTTTCAGTCCTTCGGAAACTACTAAGCTAACTAATTGGGTTAATTACAGTTTACCCCCCTGAGGTTTGGGGGTGTCATCATTTCACCTCCTCTACTTTTAATTTTGACTTTTTACCCCCTAAACTTTCCAATTTCAATCAGCCGTGTCCAATTTCTCCTATTTCGTCCAAATTGGACGTTAAGTTTGACCCTTGAGGGCTAAAATGGTCATTTCAACATAAAAAAATAATAAAAAATTTAAAAAATTATTATTAGTATTATTTTTTTTTTTTCTGTTTTTTAGTTTTTTAGTTTTTTTTTTTTTTTTTTTTTTTTTTTTTTTTTTTTTTCTGTTTCTTAGTTTTTTTTTTAAAGAGTTTTTTTTTTTTGCCTTCAACCTATACACCACAAGTTATAATAGGTTTATAAAAAAAAAAAAAAATACTCTAGGTGGTTGAAAGCCGCTCGCTGGTCTACGATATTTGTGATTTATCTCTAATAAAGTGAAGAATTTTAGGATATATCTCCAATAAAGTGAAGAAATATTTGTAAAAAATAATTTTACACTTTATCTGTAAATAAATATCTATATATCCCTAATAAAGTGAAGAAATATCTGTGTAAAATTATTTTTGGTCTACATATTTGTGATATCTCTCCAATAAATTGAAGAATTTTAGGATATATCCCCAATAAAGTGAAGAAATATTTGTACATCTCCAATAAAGTGAAGAAATATCTGTGTAAAATCATTTTTTACAGATATTTATTTACAGATAAAGTGTAAAATTATTTTTTACAGATATTTCTTCACTTTATTAGGGATATATCCTAAATTCTTCACTTTATCGGAGATATATCACAAATATTGTAGACCAGCGAGCGGCTTTCAACCACTTAGAGTATTTTTTTTGTTTTTATAAACCTATTATAACTTGTGGTGTATAGGTTGAAGACAAAAAAAAAAAAAAAAACTCTTAAAAAAAAAAAGAAACAGAAAAAAAAAAACTAAAAAACAGAATTTTTTATTTTTTATTTTTTTATGTTGAAATGACCATTTTAGCCCTCAAAGGTCAGACTTAACGTCCAATTTGGACGGAATAAGAGAAATTGGACAAGGCTGATTGAAATTGGAAAGTTTAGGGGGTGAAAAGTTAAAATTAAAAGTAGATGGGGTGAAATGATGACACCCCCAAACCTCAGGCGGGTAAACTGTAATTAACCCTAACTAATTAGCAGAACGTTATAACCTCCATTACGGGAGAGTATGTCTCCTCGTAGTCAATTCCAGAGCGTTGTGAGAAACCTTGCGCCGCAAGGCGAGCCTTATACCTCAGGATTCTTCTCATTATGCTTTCTGACAAAGACCCATTTATGTCCTGCAGCGTTTACACTTGGTGGGGTTAGCACTACCGGACCAAATACCTGTCTCTTTGCCAGAGAATCCAATTATACCTGGATTGTATTTTTCCATTTAGGCCAATCTGCTCTTTGTTGACATACTGCAACAGAGCGTGGTTCGATATCATCGTGCTATATGATTTCTTGAGCAACAGTGTATGCAAATACATCATCAATGTGTATGGAAGATCTTTCTATCAACTCATACGCACTCTCATAATCTATTGAGATTTCTTTGTTCTCTGGAATCATTTCAAACATTGGAGCATCCTCCAGTATTGATTGATGAACATAACTATAATCAGAGACAATCTTATGAGAGAGATTCTTTACATTGATGATTAATGGGTCGGTTTGTGCCTTACTCGCCCTTTTCTTCCTTGGGTGAGTGTCAATCAAACCAAGTGGGCTCCCCCTCTTCCTTTAGGGAGCCACAACCTCAACCACACCTGCACTAAGTGTGGTTGCAGTGCCTCTATCTGCTACTCCATGCCCCTTGTTGGGGACTTCTAACCTTGCAGGCACATTTGAAGCTGTTATATGTGACTTTTACAATATCAGTAAATGCATCAGGCATCGAATCTGCTATGTTACTAAGATCGATTATTCTTTTCACTTCACTTTCACATTGTGAAGTGTGGGGATCAAAATGAGACAGAGTGTGGATAAACCACGACAATTCTTGTCGTTCTCTTGGAAAATCATTTTTCCTATCTCCCCCTAACGGCGAGAAGACTGTCTCATCAAAGTGACAATCCGCAAATCTAGCGGTAAAGAGATCGCCTATCAAGGGTTCCAAGTAGCGGATAATTGTTGGGGATTCGTATCCAACATCAATTTAATCGTCTCTACGAACCCATTTTGATGCGTTGTAGGGGCGCAATAGGCACATATACTACACAACCAAATATGCGTAAGTGTGAAATATCAGGCTCATATTCAGTTACCACTGGTACGCAGAAAATGGTTGGCTAGCTATGGGTTTGAAACAAATAAGTAAAGTTGCGTGCAATATTGCATAACCCCATGCAGATATAGGTAGGTTGGTGCGCATAACCAATGCCCTAGCCACCATCTGTAGCCTTTTGATGGTGGCTTCTGTGAGACCATTTTTTGTATGCATATGGGGTACAGGATGCTCTACCTCGATCCCGATAAATATGCAAAAATCATCAAATGCTTGTGATGTAAACTCTCCAGTGTTATCAAGCCTTATAGACATGATAGGGTGATCAGGGTGGTGAGCCCTTAAACGTATAATCTGTGCTAGGAGGTTTGCAAATGCAGCATTTCTTGTGGACAATAAAGCGACATATGACTAGCGTGTCGAAGCATCCACCAGAACCATAAAGTACTTGAATGGTCCGCATTCTGGATGGATAGGTCCACAGATATCTCCTTGTATCCTTTGTAAGAATGGAATGTTTTGTTTTGTATCTTTAGCATAGGAATGTCTCGATCCTGTTTTTGCTAAAGAGTAGGCTTTGCAAAACGAGTTATGTGCCTTTGAAATAGTCAATGAGGCATAATGGGAGGGAGGTAGTGCTTCTGGTACTTCAGAAGGCAATGACTGCATTTGAGCAGTACTAGGACCGACACATTGTAGTGTGACGGATTTTTGTCCCATTTTATTTTTCACTCGAAAGAAGGGATGTCCTTATAAGTTCTTTAAAATACGGATCATCATATCACAACCGGAGTGCCCTAGGAGGTCATGCCAAAGCCTGTATGAGTCAGTGTCCCACATTTCATTGTTGGTGACATCATATGATTAAATGATCCGAATCGTAGTGAGGTACAGTCCACTAGATTGACTCATAAATTTCTCTAAAATGCGTGTCCTTTCACATTCATTAGAACTAATATTCAGTTCCATTCTCACAGTGTGTTTCTACAGGATAACCGTTGGCACGAATATCTTTGAAACTTAACAAGATTCGATTAACTCTTGGTGCATACAGAGCATCTGTGACATTAAATATATCTCATATTCTTTAGAGTATTTCTATTTTGGGTAGAATGATAATCTTTTCATTCTAAATTTTTTCTTTTTTTTCTTGATGCATTGCTTTACATGTTTATAGTGCTATTTCGACCATGTAAATATGTGTAGTAAATAAATTCAAATAAATTCAGTGCTTTAGAATAAAATTCGAAATTTATTGATTGATAAGCCTACGATAATCAAATCAAGGTTTTGTTCAGAAATCTAATTTATCAACTCTTTCCTGTTTGGCTGAAGGGTTCTTCGGTGCCCTTTGCACCTTGTTTCCATGACCACTAGGGCCAACACCACTATCTCTGCGCCATACATTGGGAGGGCCTCCACGGCCCATACCACGACCCCCACGTCCCTTGCCAGATGGTGCATTGTTGGCACATGGGTAGGGATCAGCATGTCCAACCCCCTTTGCATTGGAGTTCTTTCCACTTTTCACTTTGCCATAATTAGCCTCAGGAATTTTCTTTGTCCCAACAGGCCTGACATTGCTGTTCAAAAGAACCTCATTATGCTTCTCAACCACTTTCAGTAGGTTGATCAGCTTATTGAAGGTTGTGATTCTTTTGTTGTCATTTTCTAGCCTATACTGGTTCGCTAGTATAAGTGCTGAAGTGGGAAAAGTGAAAAGAGTCTTCTGGATCATATCATCTTCTGTGAGTTCATTCCACAGAAATTGAGACGTGCCTTTAGGCGCAATATGTCCTTGTTGAAGTCATTGACCCTTTTGTAGTCAAGTAAGCGGATTTCATTCCACTGAACGATCAGTTCTGGAAGCAAGGTGTCATGAAAGTTCCCAAAACGTCCCTTAAGGGCATCCCACAGTTCTTTAGGTGTCTTCAACTGAAGGTACTCGCAGCGTAGGCTAGGATCAATATGTTACCTCAGAAACATTAAGGCATTTGCTTTTACCTTATTAGACGGTATATCATCTTTGAGGTCGATAATGGTGGCAGTGTAGTCTTTTGCTACAAAAACGGTTTCCACATCAGAAACCCAACGATGGTACTCAAGTCCTTCTGAGTCC
Organism: Rosa lucieae; assembly: GCA_024704745.1. Taxonomy (NCBI): domain Eukaryota; kingdom Viridiplantae; phylum Streptophyta; class Magnoliopsida; order Rosales; family Rosaceae; genus Rosa; species Rosa lucieae. The sequence goes on from CM045492.1 coordinate 29,568,623, forward strand.
AAAATGTCAAATTCAGGTTGAGTTGGATCAGCCATCTACATACACAAGAGGGAATATATAAATTACGCAGTCATAAAGACATCCACGTGAATTATTTTCTAATATTAGATTTCAAAACCAAGATTCGTAATGGTCACATTTTTTCGATGCTATGTGAAAATGCTTTATAATGGTAAGTATGTATTTATAATGCGCATGAATTTTCATTATCATGGCAAAACACAATTTTTGTATAGCATTCTAGATAAGGAATAATCATAGCACGTAATAAAGAATAAAACATAGCATATATAAAAATAAATTGCATGGCATGCTCAAATTGCACAAATATACAACAAAATATATCCTACACATAATAATAGCAATAATATATCATACATAAAATAAAATGTAAACAATAGCATAATACAAAGCATGCGTAGGCATAATTTATATAAGCGTAAATAAAAATCACAAAACATGCTCAAAATTTCATAAATAATATATAACAAAATATAAACAATAAAATATATAATCATCCTTAGAGATAATCATATAAAGCATAAATAACATGGCATGCTTTAAAAGTATCAAAATTATCTAACTAAACATGCTCAAAAGTTCTAATTATAAACAATTAAATATAGAGCATGCTTAAAAAAATATAAATATAAATAAAATTCACATGCTTTAAAAGCATAAAATAAAGTAAATAAATTAAACATACTTGGTTTTGAGAAAATAAAACAATCCTAGCGCATGCGCGTGTTGATACAAGCGTGCGTAGCGATTTTTTTGGGCTTGAGAAAAACTGGGCTGCTTCCTCTTTTTGTTTTTTTTTTTTTTTGTTTTCTAGGCCTCAGGCCTGCCTTTTTCTTTTTCTTTTTGAATTGGGCTGGTTCTTTTCTTTGGGCCGGGTCAGTTTTTTTTATTTTTTTTGTTGTTGTGTTTTTTATCTGGGCCGGGTCCCTTCTTTTTTTCTTTGGGCCGGGTCGCCTTTTTTCCTCTTTGTTTTTTTTTCTTTTCTTTCTTCTTATTCTTTCTTTCTTTTTTCTTCTTCTTCCTTGCGTCTTCTTCGTTCTGGCTTTCTGTCCTTCTTCTGGACTGGAGCCGGACGTAGCAGGTTGAAGACACACGGCAGAGGAAGATGGAGGTCAGTTTGGACGAGGCCACACCGGTGATTGGGGCCGACGCTGGAGGGATGAGCGAGCCACCGGGCCGAGGTTGGAGGGAACGCGCAGCAGCGATGAGATTGGAGGCGTGCTGTTGCGATCGATGCTGCTGCAAGGCTGGGATCTGCAGGTGGGAGGCAGTAGCGATGGGTGGGCTAGACGTGCCAGGTGAGGTGAGACCGGTGAGGTGAGGTCGGTGAGGTGAGACCTGTGAAGGTTGATTGAGGTCGGTCTGTGTGTTGTGTGATATATGCACATATCTCACACCTACGGCCATCAATTCCATAACCTTCCATATCGTGCCTACATAAGTCAACTAGTGACTAAACTACATGCTCAGATTCTCAACCTAGCATCCCATTACACAAATTCAATCAAACAAGACTTCCTCAAGCAATGTTTGACGCCATTCTAATGCACTACGGCAAATTCCAAATCACACTCATTCCCTCACCCCCCAGGAGCTTTTGTTATCAACATGACATTAAAGTGAAAACAATGAATCACCTTCCTATCCTCACCACAGAGTACAATTCGTCACCACTATGGCTCTTACGATAAATCAAACCATCAATCAATACAATTAAGAAGAAACAAAGCAATCACAATTCAAAACAAGCAAAACAATTCATAGTAACCCCTACATATAATTTAGTTCAGGAGGTCACATTATGTCAAGCAATTCAAGTCAAAGTAGTCATCGTAATCTCACACTCTGACATTTGTAGGTAGCCCCGACCATCACAGCTGTCTTCTCGATTATTGTTAACTTAATAACAATTCAGCTCCGTGATTATACGCATTTATATGCGTGTAACTATATCTAAAACACTATAAATAAGCAAATCCCCATGTCAATTAATATGTAATTAATCAATTTTTATTTATTTTGTAGAAAATAAGCGGAATTGCGGAAACGAGAGAAAATTGTGTGAAATTGGAGCAAATTAGAGTTTCCGACAAAAGGACGAAATTGTCAATGTGGGTCAACCGTGGTCAACTCCATCAAGGGAGCGGAATTCAATTACCTCCGGTAGTATGTGCGGAATCGCATTGAGAAGAGAGAAGAAAGTAGAAGAAGAAAAGAAGAAGAAGAAAGAAATTAGAAAAAGAGAAAGAAAGAAAAAAAAAAAAAATTTCTACCCTGACGTCATGATGACGTCAGCAGTACCACCATCAGTTTTCCTTCCCTTACTTTTCCTTCACGTGGCTGCAGTTCTCTTCCTCTTTTTTTTTTCTTTCTTTCTTTTTCCTTTTTTTTTTCTTTTCCTCTCTCCTTTCTTGTTTTGCCAGCTAGCATCTCATCTATCTCTTCCTCTCTTGAAAGCCACGGAGACACCTCTCATATAATTAAACCAAGGATAATTCTTTCCTCTCTCTCATGCCCAGACCACACAACTCCCTTAGTTTTGCATTTCCTCTTCTCCTCTTGAAGCCGAACCACAGCCGAAAACAGGGGGCAGCCTTTGGGCTGCTCTCTCTCCTCCTTCTCCTCCATTTTATCCTTTTTTTCTCTCAAAATCCATCCCACCTCACCAAAATTTCTTCTCCTCACCAAGATTTTCTCTCCTTACCAAGATTTACCTCACTAAAATTTCCTTCTCACCAAGATCTACCTTACCAAGATTCCATCTTCTCATCAATTTCACAAGATTCAAGGGGGAAGCACTTAAAGCATAAGGGGTTTAATCACCACTTGGGTAAAAGGGAGAAATTATAATTCCAAGGCTTGTTATGTTTGCTTTTTAGCATTTGTAACTTGACTTGGTTGTTCTCCCTCTTCTATACCTTTTCCTCTTTTATTTATATGAAATTGATGGAATTGATGATGTATATATTTATGGGTAGTGAGTAGAAATTTAGTTGGGTGTTAGGGTTGTGTGCCCTAACCGAAATTTGATGTAATAGATGCTTAATTTAATTTATATGTGGAATTTGTTAATCATTGGATGCTTGTATTTTGTGATAATTGGTTAGAATGCATGTTTAAGAATTGTCAACTCTTGGGCATGTGTTTTAATATTTCTAGATTAAAATTTAGGGGATGACATCCTTAGATTTTAGAGCTAGAACCCCGATTTAATAATCGTGGGAAATACAAGCATGGTTCACTACATGATTCGCTTGATCGCGGTTATGGTGAGCTTAGTTGCCTCATTCCTCGATCTCTAGGCCTCTTGATGTGAATTAGTGACCCTTGAACCGGCTCTAATTCATGCCAAGTGAGTTCCTACGGCCCTTGAACCGGAGTAGGAATACCATGAAAGGGAATTTCGGCCCTTGAGCCTTGAAAAGCCTTGGGTACGGCTTCTACCATCTTTAGTAAATTGCATATCAATCAAATTAGCATTTAGAGCATTGAATTATGGTTAGGAATCATCCCTAACTACCAATCCCATATCTATATCATTTCTTACTTTTCTTTCCTTTATTTAATTTAGTTGTTAATTAGAGTCTCCATTTAAATTCTTGCACTTTAGTTATTAGAAATGCAAATTACATCTTCGGTGACACTTTCTACTTCATTGTAAATAGTCATTACTAAGTCTTAGTTTTGATTAGGCTTCGGTGCGAACCAAATCCGAGCATTGTTAAGACTTGGTGCCTTAGAGTAGCATTTTTATTTATTTTCCTTTTTTTCTTTTTCTTTGTGTGCTAAGTGTCTTTATTTCCGATTACCCAAGGATTGTGGGTTAGCCACTAATCCCCGTGGTACGATAAACTTTGGGCATAATATTTCCCTATCTTGACAATGATACGTACGCTTGCGTAAATTTGTATCAAGTCACTCCGTTACAGAGCAGTCATCACACTGATCATCGCATAGATTTCATCGATCATCACACAGATAGCCATCATCCTACTAATCATCACACAGATAGCGATCATCCAACTAATCATCACACAGATATCGCCAGTCATCATACAGATAGCGATCATCAGGCATATTCATCACACAGATATCGCCGGTCATCTCATAGATAGCGATCATCCAACCAGTCATCACACAGATATCACCAGTCATCACACAGATAGCGATCATCCAACTAATCATCACACTGATATCGCCAGTCATCACACAGATATCGCTGGTCATCACATAGATAGCGATCATCCAACTAGTCATCACATAGATAGCAATCATCACGCATATATTCCTACACAAGCTACACAGATATTTCTACACAAGCTTTACATGAAAATCATCACAAAGATTCATCATACTAATGTCATCGATTCATCACACAGATATTCCTACACAAGCTATCATATCTTAAATCTCACTTAAGATGGTCATATTAGACCCATGGTATCTCAACACATGATATCCTACAATCACAACTCAATACACAATTTCATCAGTCATCACAATTTCATCTTGAGATTACTCACCTTGAAACTCCCTCTGCGTCTTCAATACAGAACAAAGCAGCCAACCCACAAAACGACTGTCCAAGAATACTTCGTTAAGTACCTAATCACAATCGGTTTCCACTTAGTAACAATTCACAAACGATTTAAGTCCGAAACCCTTGTTTTGAATTAAAATCCCCAAAGTGACGCCAATCGGGGCGAAACCACATCCAAGAACACCCAATGTCTCCAGAATACATCTACGATCGATATGCCGAAACCACAAGTCGATCGGATAGTCGGATCGAAACATCGAACTCTCCGAAACCGTAAAAACCCTAACATGCTCATACGATCTTCAAAAATTACAAACAATATATCGAAATGCTCGTATCGACGAGTAAATTGAACTCAGGAACATAAACTATCCCTGAGGTGGCCGGAAACTGCCGAAAAACACCACCACAGTCGCTGCGCCGCTGGCGGCCCAAAGTCAGAATTTGACAAAACTCCCAACATCAAAGTTCTTCATCTCAACTCCAATTTAAACTTTCATAACTACACCAAAATCCAATTATAAACCAATCGATCAAATTTTACCTTAGAACAAATCGGACTGATTGAACCCCAGAATTTCAATTCCAAAATTCGACCTCCACGAGTTGAATCGATGCAAGCCACCTTGTGAGAAGCATCTATGTCCTCCGAGCTCCAAAAGCCCTCAAGAATCACCGGCAAAGGTGGCCGGAATCTTCAGTTCCGACAAAGGCGATTTCGTCCCCGACGTGGCTTATTCTCGGCCTTGCAGCGCCCACCACAGCTCGTCCCACGCTCGATGGTTACCACAAATGTTTAGAGGAGGTTGAGGTGAAGAAAGCCCACTTGGAATCTCTTCCGATGGTGGCAGGAAGAGGAAGAACGAAGCCGGCGAAAATGGAGGCTGCGCACGGGCTCGGGAGAGAAGAGGAAAGCTTGGGTTTCCTTTCTGGGAAATCTGGGCTCTTTTGCAATTTTCAGAAAATTTTGTCCTTTTATACCAAAATGGAAACTTTTCCGAAGCCCATAACTTCTTCATACGAACTCCGATTCTCTCGTTCCGCATTTCCACGAACTCGTATCGACGCGCTCTATAACTTTCATGAAGGAAGTTTTCGAAGAATCCCAACAAATAAAAAGTCAACCCTTGCCCCCCCTAAATTACGCTTCCTGAATAATTATTCGCCCGAAACACTTCCACTCCATCCACGAGCCACGAAACCGTCTGATACCCAAAATTTAAATTCCGGAAAATCCTCGGAAAATAAATATGAATTTCTGGGGCATCACAGTGATACCCAGTAAATTCGTAATTATTTTTTGAGGATTTTCTGGAATTAATTTTATAGTTATTGGACGGTTTCGTGGCTCGTGGACGGAGCGGAAGTGTTTCGGATGAATTTTCATTCATAAAGTGTGGATTCAGGGGGGTTTCAAGGTTGAATTTTGATACGTTGGGTATCTCTAAAAACTTCCTTCACGAAAGTTGTAGAACGCATCAATATGAGTTCGTGGACATATGGAACGTGAGAATCGGAGTTCGTATGAAAAAGTTATGAGCGATTGAAATTTGGGGAAATTTCTATAAATAGGAGAAAATTCCGGATTTTTCATAAAAATCCCAAAATTTCCGGATTTTTTTTTCTCCTTTCTCCCCCAGATTCTCTCCGTTCTCTCTCCTCACCCATGGCGACCCGACCCAGACCAGGGTGATCCGACCCTAGTGTTCTGACTTTTTCCGATTTCCACTAGCGACGAGACCAACGCAAACGTGGTTGCCGAAGTCTCGCCGTCCTCCCTTTGGTGCTCGATGGCAACGGAAACAATCGAAAAGTGGAGATCGGAGCAGCTACAGTGACGCGATAGGGACCCGGTCGGAAGTTCACTTTTCCGGCGACGTCTCGACCGATCCTTCGTGGTTTTGGAATCTCCTCCTCCTCTTGATCATCCTCATACCCGCCTTGAGAGACGATTTTGTGTGTGGAGTGGAAGATCAAGGGTTGAAGATCAGCGGTGCACAGTGAATCTGAAGCTTGATCAGACGGCAGCGATTGGTCAATCTTGCAAGCTTGATCTTGGACGATCTGGGCCGAACCAGACTTAGATGAAAGTTGCTCTACTCTTCGTGATGAACATTTCTGGATGGCTTGATTGTTGTGGTTTTGAGTTTTGGTCGGTGGTGGTTGTGGTGGTTGCATCGCCGACTGTGGTGGCGTTTTGGTGGCCTTCTGGCCATGGAATGGTTAGTTTCTGGTATTATACATCATCTACTAGTCGATTCGAGCGTTTTGATATATAATACGCAATTTTTGGAGATCGTATGAATATATTGTGATTTTTACGGTTTCGGACCGTTTGATGGTTCGATCCGTGAGAATTTGAGCGTCCGATCGACTTGTGATTTTGACATATCAATCATAGAAGTATTCCGGAGACATTGAGTGGTCTCGGATGAGGTTTTACCTCGATTGACATCACTTTGGGGATTTTAGTTCAAAACAGGGGTATCAGACTTAAATCGTTTGTCAATTGTTACTAAGTGGAAACTGATTGTGATTAGGTACTTGACATAGTATTCTTAGATGGTTGTTTTGAAGATTGGCTGCTTTGTTCTATATTGAAGATGCATCAGGAATTTCGAGGTGAGTAATCTCACAACATTCATTTACGAACAGAGTTACCATTATTGTTTGAGAGTTATTTAGTTAACTGCAACTATAGTTGGTATTAGTGGCATTCTTGAGCGAATGACCACATATATGTATATATATTTACGTGGAATATGTATATTATTGTGGGTTGATGAGTGAATTGAAGCAATAGGTATAGATAGGTTTCATTATATTGTTTTGGGGCTTGACTTTTTGGAAACATTGTTTTAGGAATTGGGAATTTCTATAGTTGAAAAGTGTCAAGATTTGGTGTGAGTTGCATAATGTTTTGATCTAATGGCTAGGGGTCAGAAGATCTAAGAGTCACAAGTGGTGATTTCTCCTTTTGATTTGATTTAACATTTTGGGTCCAGAGTGACTTTCTTAATGTTTTGATTTGATGACCGGGGAGGTCTGATGATTGGAGGTCACGGGGTGCCATCTCCTTTTGTGAGTTGGGTAACTTTTGGTCCTGAGTGACCATTTTGAAAGGTTTTGATTTGACGACCGAGGATTCGGGGTTGCTGGGAGTGACCTCAGGCGTATATATCGGGACTCCACGCCTTTGGCCGGGTGAGTGGATACGATTAGTTAGAGCTCTAGTCTGTTGCCATTGTACATCATAGGGAGTAGCGGGGAGCTATCTAATGCTCATGAGTATGTGTTTTAAAAGGGAGTTTCGGGGATTCTTTCTTTTAAATGCCCGGGGAGGTCTTGTGTATCATATTTAATTGTCAGAGTTTCTATTTATATGATTTGGTCACGTGTGACCTTTATTGTGATTTTTGGGAAATGCATATTGAATTGTCGGAGTTTCAATTAATATGATTTTGTCATGGGGTGACTTGTATTTGTTTCTTTTGGGAAAAGAATGTGTTTTTTGGGAAAACAGGGTGTGTGTCCCTTTTACGAGTTGATGTGTTTCCTCGTTGGGCGAGTTGTGCATGTGTGGTTTTGAGTTACTCATACGGGCTTGCAAAAGCTTACCGGGTTTGTTGTGTGGTAACCCGGTACACCATTCAAACGGTGTTGGGGTTAATCCTGCAGGTCAGGGTAATCGTGGCTGAACTTGAGGTGGCGTGCTGGTAGCATTAAAGTAGGAAGTCAATTTTGTGACTTTACCATTACAAAGACTTCTGTTGTAGTAAGCTCTGAGGAGCATTTAAGTTTTATTTTATTGTTGACAATTTAATTCGTAAGCTTGTGTAATATATAACTCTGTGGAGTGAGTGTATATTAACTTTGAGGGTTCAAGGCATCAGTATGTACTTGGTTTAAAAGGGAAAAAGTTTCCAGGTATTTTGTATTGATGGCTGAACGATCACACGCATGTATAATGATGAGATTATATATCGATTTTTATTTATGTTAAAAATCAGGGGCGTGACAGTAACCAATGAAACTCATAGCCCAAAAATACGAATTAAAATAAAGCCAGCAGACATTTAGTTTTTAGAACTTGAAGCCACGCCTACTACATTATAGCCATGATGTTAAACATATCTTATAACTATAACATTAAATAAAATTTAACATACCTTACAACCAAGACATTATATAACATACCTCTAGAAAAGGTAACGAATAAATCACATAGCAATGAGGTATCTAAAACTATATACCTCTTGACTAGGTATCGAAAAAAATTGATAACATAAAACAACCTACTTCATATCCTTGAATTTCACTATATATCATTCCGTTGAAATAGAAAACCAATGAAACTTGTAACACCAAAAAAAATAAAAATAAAAGCGGATAAGCATTAATTTTTTTGAACTTGAAAGTCACTCCTTGCTACATTATAGATTTATAGTCATAATGTTAAACATACCTTTAACCATGTCATTAAATAACATTAAAAATATCTTATAGGCGTGGGTTAAATAACATACCTCTATAATAGGTAACTAATAAATCACATAGCAATAAGGTATCTAAAACTATATACCTCTTGACAAGTTATGAGAAAAAATTCATAGTATATTACAACCTACCTCATAACCATGAACATCACTAAATATCATACCTTTGGAGTAGGTGACAGTTTGGTATCAGAGCATAAGGTCACATAATTGGTGATAATCAATACTACATGAGTGATGGCCGGTTTGCAACGGATCCCCATCTGATGCTCTTCAGTATTGGTACAATCATTGGGTGTGTAGTAGTGTTGTGAAATTTTAATTAAAACTCGCAAGCGCACGAATTGTCATTAGTATAGTGTGCAAGTATGAGGTCTTTCCAACTGAGGATTGTTAATCAATTTAAATGATAACCTAATTAATCCAAACACAAAAACACATAAACAATCAAACTAAAGAAGATATGGTTTTAAGGTTTTCGACTAAACAAATAATGTGAAAATTAAAGAAAGAAAGAAACAAACAAATAATGATAAAACCTAGGATTTCAGAATTAACCACTAACAATCCTATTTATGTTTCAATGCAATTAACAGATTTTTTTGTTTCTCTAGATGATAATTCCTGTATCTAAGTCCTTCTCAGGTACTCTAGACCATAGGTTTCCTTGAGTGTATGATGCTCTCCCTCTCAGGTGAAGATCTTATATCCTAACTATCCAGTTTATCCTTCTCAGGTATAAATTTAACATGCAAGACTCATTACGCTTTAGAAAACAAGGGAATCAAGTAAACCATTAGTCTTTCTCAAGTAATAATGTAATTTACCACACTTAATCACAAGAAGATAATCAAATTATATTGCATCTCTGCTTCAAATTTGTCTTCCAATTACTATATGCAAAGCCCTAAGGTGATCAATCAAAGAACTTAAACGTAAAGCATCAATTCAAATAGTGATTAAGCATTCATCATAAAGAAACTATAAATCCATTAATAAAACATCAAAGTACATAAACAATCATGATAGGGTATCATCCTAACTCTAGAAAAAGGTTTAGCAAAAGATAACTAAATAAAACATGGGAAAACATGAAAAGAATGGAAAGGAAAAAGAAAGGGAAGATGGATGAGTAGTCTCCGCTCTTTAGGCATCTTCAATGTGCTTCGAGACTCCTCTCTCATGTAAATTCGTGCTCCCTTATATAGGGAAGATTTCTGCTCGTCTTTGGCTTCATGTTTCCTTGTAAAACTTGGGTTTAGATTCCTTTCTTCATTTGGAATGAGAAAACCTTGAAATATCTCTTGTAGAAGTAGGAATAAGTTCTTCATTGAATCATCATCAGAATTAACTTCCTTGAAACATTAGGATTGATGATCTTGTGCCATGGAACTTGAGTTCTCCATAAATGGTTGTAAATTCCCGAGCAGATTTCCAGTCCGACCTATCTTCACTCAAATAACCATAACTTTCTCTAGAAGAATCGAAATCAAGATCCGTAAAATTTTTCAGAAAGTAGACATCCGTAGCTTTCTAATGATATAAGGTTCATTTTCTGATTCGATCTAAAAAACTCTCAGTAATTCGGTGAAGTTGGATGTTCTGCACAGACAGATTCTGGGACTTGTTATTACAAATTGCATTTCAATTCTAGTTAGGTCATTTTGGCTTCTTTTCTTCTTTCTATGAAACAAACCTACAAAAATACTATAACAACGTAAATGACTCGAAATAAGGTGGCCTAAGCATAAATACAAAAATTAAGAGGCAAAGAAATATAGGAAAATATGAGCACATCAGTAGTGTTAGGTGTTGGTTAGGGCGTAAGTCTTAGGAACTTGAGTTTGCTCTATAGGAGAGGTGGTGGAGCTTTCTGTAGCTTCCTTGGGTTGCAATCTTTTGAGGAATGGGAACCTCTGGATTGAAACCTGGTTGAGTTGTTGATGATGGTTTTCAAGGAAAACAGTATCCTTTTGTGCGGTCTAGTTGTTGGATGTTGGGGTCATGGTGTTTGACCTATGCTTGTATCTAAAGTTGGTACAAGTATTTGACTAATACAAGTTGTGCCTTTCCAAGTTGGATCGGTAAATGTTTTAGGCTGGAAGGTACTTAGCAGTTGTTAGTTCCTTGGTTATAGTGTTGTGATTTAGTGGAGCATTTCATTTCTGTATATCTGTTTTGTGTTTGGAATAGCTTCGGTGTTCCTAGGTAGATCATTGTGTGTATCTTGACTTCTTGGTATGGTATGATGCTTCTCTAATTGTTGTTGTGGTAGGGATTTCTATGGTTTGATTTTGTTTGTGAAATGCTTTGTAATGACTTACGCATTGGTCAGCTAAGGTTGAACCTTAATTCGATTTTGGTTATGAGATGGTAGAAAGTTGAGTGGTTATGCATTCTTTATTATGTGGTAGAATTTTTTATTGTTGGGATATTAGGTGTGGTATCTGCATCGATTGTTGAGTGACGTATTGGTTGATTTATCTGCTGAAATTTCAGGACGAAATTTCTTTAAGGAAGGTAGATACCCTGAAAGTTCATTATTAAATCATGATGATTTTTCCAGAAATTATTACGTGGTTCAGGGGTGGAGTGAAAGTGTTTCGGACGAATAATTACTCGAAAATGTTTTATTTTGAGGGGTCAAAGGGTTGACTTTTTATTTGTTGGGTTTCTCCGAAAACTTCATTCACAAAAGTCGTAGGGCACGTCAATACGAGTTCGTGGATATGTGGCACGTGTAAATCGGAGTTCGTATGAGGATGTTTTGGCCATCGGAAAGAGTTTCCATTTTAGTATAAATAGGAAAAAAGAGAAGAAAAAAAATTTAGGTGGCGTTCGGTAACGTTTTCAAGTCATCTTTTTCATTTTATAAAATGAAAATAGCTTGAAAATGCGTTCGCTGGTCTGTTTTCAAAAATGTAGAAAATAATTTTTTATTTTACTCGTAAAACAGGAAAACGACAAATAGACGTTTTCACATTTTCAGTCTCATATTTTAGAAAACACGGATATATATTTTCCAAAACAAAGAAAAAGAAGAATGTGCTCTCTTCTTCCATATTCTCACGTTGCTATCTTCTTCTCAGGTCTCTCTCATCTCTAGTCGCAATCTTCTCTCGTTTTTGAAAATTGTTTTCGGAATAAGCTACCGGACACATTTTCGGATCTCAGAAATCCAATCTTGTTTTCTAGTTTTTATTTTCAAAATCAGTTTTTGAAAAATCATTTTTAAAAACATTACCGGACAAGCCCTTAGTTTCCCATTTTGGAAACTTTTCGGATTTTTCTAGAAGGTTTTCTCTCTCTCAGCCAACCCAGACCCGACGTCGAACCGCCGACCAGACCCAGATCCATCTCACTTTTCCGGCGACTAAGGACGGCGGACTCAGCCCAGACCGACTCACCCGGCCCTCAACTTTCGACCCCTGGCATTGGCTTTCCCCGGAGAGAACTGTGGATGGAGATCAAAAGACGGTGGCGGTGGCGTTTTCCGACCCAGTCGGATTTTTCAATTCCGATAGCGGCTGAGCTCGAAACCAGTCATTTTGGGAACGCTCTCCTCCTCTAGATCACAACCATGGCAGCCTTAAAAGCACGATTCAAAGTGAGAAGGAAGAAATCACAGTGTGAAGTTCAACTGTTAGTATTTTGCGGGTTTGATCTAACTTGATCTAGGCTGAATCGGCCTTCACGCCTGTTATGAAAGTTGTTCCTCATGTTGTAATCTTCATGTTGGGTGGAGTTGATTTTCATGGTTTTGAAGTTGGTCCGGCAGCACGTGGGCTTCACGTGCAGCCGCCTGTGGGGGCATGTCCGACCATTCTAGGGGCAGTTCCTTGCTTCATTAGCCTCTTTTTGTCTATACAAACGTGTGGGTATGTTTACTTTTGTTTTTACTTGAGTTTTGGTTGAGTTGGGTTAATTACAGTTTCGGTTCGTTCAGTTTTTGATCCGTAAGGATCCGACCCATGGATCGTCCTCTTGTTCGGGCGGTTTGATCGTAGAAGTGTTTTGGAGGCCTTAGGTGGTCTCAGATGGGGTTTTGTCTCAATTGACATATCTTTTGGTTTTTAGTTCACGTGTTTCGAACTTTAAAATGATTGTGTGCTTTGTGTTGTATTGGGTGTGCCCTTGATGTGATTAGGTGATCGATAAAATTGCGTGAGCGGAGTTTGGATAATTTTGTACTTGTCTTGATATTTGTGTGAAGACACATCAGGATTTGGAGGTGAGTGAATCTCACATTGTTTTGGGTGTTAAATTTGTTATGTGATAGTTTTAATTAGTAGAATGAATCATTAGATGTAAAATCATTTTTCTTGCAAATAAATATTTTTCTTTTTGAAATATATGAACTTGATCGTCAACGGTTCATGGGTAAGTAAAAACAAGGATTTGTTACAAATGATTTTCGGTTGGAGTAGATTGTGAACTATAGTTGGAATTGCTTAGAGAAGTGAAAAACATTGTTTTGCATGATTTTGTCACTATTGGGTTGAGAGGTGATTTTGAAGAAAATAAATGAAATTGAAAAGGGAAATGACGGTATTGTTAGATTTATGTTTTGAAAGGAATATGTACGATTAGTGATGTTGTGGTGTGCAAACAATATTTTGAAAAAGGTTTTCGATATTGTTTTGCGATGGGGAAAGTTGTGTTTGAGAGTGTGATTAAATATATAGTGTGGTGTAATAGGACCTGTGTGGCAGAACCAATGTGGAGATCTGTGTAATTAAATATATAGTGTGGTGTAATAGGACCTGTGTGGCGGAACCAGTGTGGAAATTATTATGAAAAATATATGGATTATTGTTGAGTGGTTGATGTTTGAAATTGTGGATGTGGTGTTTGGTGTTATTAGTAGATGAACGTGTATTGATTTTCTTGTTTATTCTTATTACTGATTTGCTTGTTTTTCTTTCATAATCTCCAAAACTACACTATATGCAAGGATTACGTACTGTTTTCTGATATGATTGGTTTTAATGTAATCTTCTGAACTAAACGATATGCAGGGATTACTATGACTTCTATTGATTGTTTTAATGTAATCTCCTGAACTAAATGACATGCAGGGATTACTATGATTTGCTTGATGTGCTTTTGATGTGATCTCCTGAACTAATTCATATGCAGGGATTAATTTTTACTTGTGTCACGCCCCGAATTTCAAATAAAGAAATTCGAATCAGAAACTTGATAACTTAACAAAATCCTCAAAATTGCATAGAAACTGTTTGAATTTAAACTAAGCAATAACAATAATCCCAAAAGCATAAACTCAATAAGGACTCAATAAATCAAATCGAACAACATTCATTTACAAAATCCGAATGAAATGAATTATGAATGTAAACGCTCACTAAGAGCATAATACAAACAACAGTTAATAACAAAATAGGTTAAGAACCTAAACTGCTATAGCTATGCCTCAAACTCAGCCTTGGTGGTCCTGACCTACAGGGATAACAGATACACCATGGAATAATGCACCAGGTTGCAACCAACAAACCCAGTAAGATTTTTAAGCTTGTATGAGTAAACTCAAATAAAAAGACACGATTCCCACATGCTTAATAATTTCCCCAAATCATGAATCAATCAAGTCATACAAATCAATACCACAATCAGTAATGATTCAAGTCCCTCATGGACAATAAATGAAAGGATCACACGAAACATTCTTTTACAAACATGTACTCAAGAGCATGATAACACAAAGTTATCCCCCAAACAGTACAATGTACTCAAGAGCACGATAAGCAAAGTTATCCCCCAAGCAGTACATTGGCAAACAGACTAGATCTCTAACTAAATTATAACCTGTCACCTCGACCAACGTTCAAGTATACAATATAATTGCCTCGGTCACCAATGTGATAAAAGGTCCTTAGACTGAACATTTGAAAGTCCACTTGACTCAATAACCACAAAACAAAACACATTTCCGACTTAAGGACAACAAATCAACACAATGATTATCTCTAAAAGCAAAATCATTTTCTTTTTAAGGAAAACACATGTCACCACCGTGACAAACCAAATCAATTGAAAGCTCAACAACAAATCAAAGAAATCACTCTTCTTTCCTCTCGACAGGAAACATTTATCACCACAATGGTGTGATAAAACATTTCTAAACTCACTACGAGTCTCATCCACAATTGCACTCATAAATTAAACTAAATAAAACCAGTAATCCCTAGCTGCATAGAAAATTAGTTCAGGAGATCACTAAAAGCACACAAAACAAAATCATAGTAATCCATGCATATGATTTAGTTCAGGAGATTACATTAAAATCAAACAATAGAAATCATTGTAATCCATGTATATAGTTTAGTTTAGGAGATTACATTAAAGCCAATCAATTCAGAAAAACAGTAATCTCTGCATATGTTCAGGAGATTATGAAAGAAAACAAGCAATCCAGCCAATAATAGAAATAAACTAGAAAACAATACACACTCAATCATTGATATAACACCAATCATCAACAACCACAACCCACGTCATTTACATAAAATCATCACGCATATCATCTCACATATCACCATACTGGTTATGGCATAATATTGTTTCCTCATCTCCAACAACCTCAAAACAATAACGAAAATATTTTCCAAATATTGCTTTCTCAACTCAAAACCATCACCAAAATCATGCCTACTTCTTTCAACAATCAAAGCCGACAAAACCGTGTTTTCTTTCTAAATTCATTTATTTTCCTCAACATTACATTGCACAACAAATGTAAACTGAACACACAATTCCACCATGATATATATATATATATACACGTAGTCATCTACTCAGGGATGCTACTAATACTAACTATAGTTCACAAATACAAAACCCGTGAAAAAATCATTTTTATAATAAAACTTCATTTTACTTACCTATGAATCATAGATGATCAAGTTCATCTAATTTAAAAAAAAATATTTATTTCTGAAAATGATTTAACAATTAAACAAATAATTATGAATAATAAAGTAATTCCGTTCATAAATGAACCTCATGAGATTTACTGTAATACTCCAAAAATTCGTTCTTAATTCCTAAATGCTTCGAGAATTATTAAAGTGTTCATTGGTATGATTTCAAGGATCGTGAATGGAGCGGAAGTGTTTCAGATGATTAATTATTCAAAAAGTATGGTTTTTAGGAGGGGTGCGAAGGTTGACTTTTTATACGTTAAGATTCTGTGAAAACTTTCTTCACGAAATTGTAGAGTATGTTGATACGAGTTCGTGGACATGCGGAACGCGAAAATCGGAGTTCGTATGAAGAAGTTATGACCTTTGGAAAAAGTTCTATTTTGGTTAAATAGAAAAAAAAAATCAGAAAAATCAGAAGTTTCCAAATCGGGAAACTTTCTCTCTCTTCAGCCCGACACCGTTTCCGCCCAGCCAACTTCGCCGACTTCGTTCTCCGCCGTCCGACCACCATAGCCGAGATTCTTGTCCCTATCTCTTCGCCTCACTCCCATCTACAACCCTGTGAAGTTTCACGACATGGGTCGGCCCATGCACGACGTAGCAAGGCCGAGAAGCTTAGCGGCGAGGCTGTAAATCGCCTTGGTCAGAGTTCACATTTCCAGCCACCATAGCCGGTGATTCTTGGGGGCTTTTGGAGCCCAGAGGATGTAGAAGCTTTCTCCCAAGGTGGCTTGCAACGATTCAACTCGTGGTGATTGAATTTTGAAGATTGGGAAACTAGGGTTCTTCGAGTTTCAAAGCTATCGAGGTAAAATTCGACAATTTGGCTTATAATTTGACTTTGGTGTAGTTATGAAAGTTGTAATTGGAGTTGAGATGAAGAACTTTTGTGTTGGAAGTTTTGTCAAATTTTGACTTTAAGCCGGCGGCGGCGCAGGCACTGTGGTGGTATTTTCCAGCAGGTTCCGGCCACCTCAGGGATAGTTTCTGTTCCTGATTTTGATCTACTCATCGATACGAGCATTTCAATTTATAGTTTGTAATTTTTGAAAATCGTATGAGCAAGTTATGAATTTTCAAAGTTTAGGATTTTTGGTTTAATCGATGTTCGATCCTGAGGATTTAGCCGTCTGATCGACTTGTAGTTTTGATATAATGATCGTAGGACTATACCGATGACTTTGTGTGGTTATGGGTGAATATCCGACTGCTGGATCTTTGTATAAGTGCGTTTTAGGAATTGTGCGCTAAGTTAAATATCATATTTGGTTAGGTGATTGACGGTTTGAGTTGGCAGACAATTGTGAACAGTATTTTGAGCTGTTAAGATGACGCAGTGGGAATTTAGAGGTGAGTAAATCTCACGGTGTTTCGATTGATAAATTAGTTATGTTTTAATTTAGTAAATTAAATTGCTAGCATCTAAAATCATATTTATCGAAATAAATTATTTATTTTAAAATATATGAACTTGATCGACAACAGTTCATGGGTAAGTTAAAACAATGTTTTGTTATAAAATGATTTTGAGAAGTATAATTTGTAAAACTATAGTTGGTATTAGTGGCATCACTAAGTGGATGACTACGTGTGTGTGTGTGTATATATATATATATGTTTACGTGACAAATATATTTCTTGGTGGAATTGGGCGTGTTGTTCACTTTTGTTGTGCGATGTGATGTTGAGGAAAATAAATGGAGTTTTGAAAGAAAAGAGGTTTTTGTCGGTTTGAGAGTTGATTGAAATGTGTACGATTTTGATGATGGTTTTGAGATGATAACATATTATTTTGGAATTGGTTTCGCTATTGTTTTGGAGGTTGATGGAGATGAGGAAATAATATCTGTGTGATGACCTGTGTGGTGATCAGTGTGATGATTTTGTTTAAATGATGCGGGTTGTTGTGAGTGGTTGATGTTGTGGTGATTGGTGTTAGTAATGGATGATTTTGCATTGTTTCTAGTTTGTTTCTATTATTGAGTTGGTTGTTTTGTTTTGTAATCTCCTGAACTAAATTATATGCGGGGATTATTGTCTTTTCTGAATTGATTGGTTTTAATGTAATTCCCTGAACTAAATTTTATGCAGGGATTACTATGATTTCTATTATTGATGTTAATGTAGTCTCCTGAACTAAACTTTATGCAGAGATTACTATGATTTCTATTTTGAATTGTGTACTTTTTAGGTGATCTCCTGAACTAATTCTTGATGCAGGGATTGCTAATTTTTAGGTTGTGTTTTGTGGAGTTAAATGTTGTTGCTTTAATTTATCTCACGAGTTGAGAAATTATAAGCATGCGTGACGTGAGTCATTTTAATTGGGTTTACTCACACGAGCTTGCAAAAGCTTACCGGGTTTGTTGTTTCAACTCGGTGCACTATTCCATTGTGTAGGGTTATTGTGCAGGTTAGAATATTGAATGATCGTCGTCGAAGCTGAGGTGTACGTTCGGTAGCGTGGACGTCGAAGGGTATTCTTAGTTTTAAGTCTTCTGCTGTGTAGTGAGTTGTGGTGGGTGTGTTTACTTATTGAATTATCATTCAGTTTAATATGTAAACTCTTTGTAATGTAATATGTGAGTCTAAAGAACGAGTCGGTATTGACATTGTGAGCTCAGCTTGTTTAGTTGCATATTTTAAATGAAAAATTTTCTAGGTGTTTTTCTTGTGATTGTTAAGTTATAGCGTTTCGGGTTTGAATTTATTTATTCAAAATTTGGGACGTGACATTTACTCACCTCTAAATCCCACTGCTTCTTCTCTTACAGCCGATATAAAGTACAGAACACTCTTCGTCAAATATCTATGTAAAATAAGGTCTCAAGTTAGCACACGACTTAAAAATGAAAGTGGTTACGATTCAAACCGAGCATTTGAACCCAAAACCGAAGATTTTGTCAATCGAGACAAAATTATAGGAACAATTTCTCAAAATTATAAGATGATCCAACGGTCGGAGACTCACAGATCGCAAACCAAAAAAAACTGAAATTACGTAAATCTACCATGCTTCAATTTATCACAGATTGACCTTATGATATATCAACAAGCTCGTATCGACACGCAGGTGACAACCATAAAAACATAACCCAAAAACCTAGTCGGACGTGCTGCCACGCGCGCGCTGCCGGCAACTCCCAAATTGGGTCATGATACCTATGCAAAAATCTTCCCCACAACATGTACAACTACACTAAAGTCATATTATAAGCCATTTGGCCGAAATTTACCTCGAAAGGAAAGGGGCCGATTGAAACCCTAGATTTCAAGTCCAAAATTCGATCTCCGCACTTCAAATCATTGCAAGCCTCCTGGAAGGAAGCATCTACGTCTTCTGGGCTTCAAAAGCCCTCAAGAATCGTTACTGGAGGTGGCCGAAATCATAAGTTCCGACGAAGCTCTGATGTAGAGACGCCACAGAGTTTCTCCTCTTTGCCGCACCTTCTATAGCTCGAATTGTGCAACAAGGCTACCATACACTTGTAGAGAGAGGAGAGATGAAGAGATTGGGACCTGTGGCGTAGCCAACAGTGGCCGGACGGCAGAGATATGGCCGGAAGAAAAATCGCGGTGAATTCCGGTTTGGAGAGAGAAATCCGGATCAAGTTTCCTTTTTGGAAACTAGGTATTTAGTGCTTCAGAAATTTAGTGCTTCAGAATAAAATTCAAAATTTATTAATAAGCCAACGAAAATCAAATCAAGGTCTTTGTTCAGAAATCTAATTCATCAAACCATTCTTTAAGACCAAATAATAGTCTAATTAAAAATGAGGCATTATGCCTTCACAACTGTCTTTGGAAAATAGATAAAGCAGATCAGTCAAAAACTAGTGCATCCATTGACTGAGCAAGTTCTTTGTTGCCATTGAGGTCTGTAATTGTGAGGTTGACATCTGGGTCATGGCCTCCTTCTTCCATATAGTGAGTTTCTTGTTCTTTAGACTCCCTATATCTCTTGTAAATGGCTGCAACTATGTTGCTTGCTTGGCAGTTCTTGTACCAATGCCCAATGACTCCACACCTATAGCGTGGTTCATTACCAACTCTACCATGTTTGACTGAAGGGTTCTTAGGTGCCCTTTGCACCTTGTTTCCATGACCACTAGGGTCAGCACCACCATCTCTGCGCCATACATTGGGAGGACCTCCACGACCCATACCACGACCCCCACGTCCCTTGCCACGTGGTGCATTATTGCCACGTGGGTAGGGATCAGCACGTCCAACCCCCTTTGCATTGGGGTTCTTTCCACCTTTGACTTTGCCATAATTAGCTTCAGGAATTTTCTTTGTCCTAACGGGCCTGGCATTGTTGCTCAAAAGAACCTCATTATGCCTCTTAGCCACTTGCAGTAGGTTGTTCGGCTTATTGAAAGTTGTGATTCTTTTGTTATCATACTGATACGCTAAAATTAAGTGCTTAACTTAACCATGCAAGATGTAGTCGTTAGCAATATAGAGTAAGCAGGGATCGCTCAAGCTGGGGATTGAGGGTAACCAATTAATCACAAAGTAATATAAAAACTAATTTAAACTAACTAAACCACAAAATCAAACAAACAAAATCTGAAACTAAACAAAACAAAAAGGTCAAATACTAGAAAAGAGAGAAAAAATGGCAAGAAACAGAAGGGGATAGAAATGGGCTCTGCAATCCTAAGCAAGAACAAATATTTTAGGGTTTTTTTAGTTTTTGACGAAAATAAAAGGAAAACAAATTTGATTTTTGATTTTGAGAAAATAAGATGGAGAACATGTTAGAGACTCGGAAATCCACCACCAATTACTTTTGAACAATGTTAAGTTAACCTAGATTCAATTACTAAGGTGTGAACAGAAACCAACCAAGAAACAAGTCGGAGCAGATCATGTCCCTTATTAATGTTTCCCTAATTACTTAGTCTACGTGAACGGACAATAGCTAAGCCTATCAAACATGCAATCAAAGTATAGAACGCTATCCTATCAACAAGACATATAGTGTCAACATATTTGAAGCATTAAGATCTCATGAAAACGATTGATTATAGAGTTGCAGTCTAGTGTGGAACGCCTACCTAGCATGCTCTTCTAATTGTTTAAAACATCATCTTTTTTCCAAAGCCTTGCATACTTGTGGATTAGAAAAGAAGACGATTAGGTGAATTATTTTCTAAACCTAGCTCCAATTACATGCATAAATCATATGTTCACGACCATAAAACATACACACATAAAAGTTTTCAATCAAGCGGAAATAAACAACCAATTCACACCAAAGATCAAGAAACTAGATTTAAAAAAACATATGTTCTACATAATTGGGCCTTCAAACCTTGCCCCTAACAAAAAGATAGTTACACATTGTTTTAAAAACCAAAATAGAACAAATAGAGAAAAAGAAGAAAAATATGGTGGCGGATGAATGAGAAAGAGAGATAGAAGAGAAGGTGAAAGGTGTGGTCCTCTTCAACATGTGAAGAAGCTCACAATATATAGGATAAGTGCAGCCCTCGTTTCCTTCTTCAACAATGCTTTTAAAACCTTCCCTTGTTGCTTGAGGATTACTCTACTTGGTGCACAATTAAATGATTTTCAAGCCTTAATAATCTTCCCATAATCTTGATGAATCATTATAGGGCTCTCCTTCATATTTTCAGCAGCAATAACCTTCCAAAAATGCCCAAGAATTCCGTCCAAAGAAAAGTCTCGGACAAAATACCCTGTTTTGACTAGGATTCAATTTCTGTCTCTGAAGCTTCCTTCTTGGACAAGGAACGCCTTTCTCTCGCCACTTTTCTGGATGGTTCTTGACTCCCACGTGTTCTATGACATCCCATATTCTATATTGATCAACAACCTTCTGGAAAAACTCCAGTAAAATCGCTGGAAAAGATCTCCCAAAAATCTTCGTGAAAAGCTGACAGTTTCTGCCTTATCGGGAAGCCTACTTTGCCCTTGGTTTCCTACTGCCTTGTTGACAATTCTGACCAGTTATTTGGCTGTAGTTGAAGTATAACATCATGTATTCAAGGATTGCAGGCCCTTTCTGCAAAGGTGCATCTGGAAGAATGAAAGAATTGCTCCTCAAAACCGTTCCCAGAATGCTGATTCTGAAACTGCAGTTTTCTGCTTTGCAGCAACTGTTTGGCACAAAGATTTCCGTGGACTTCCCTTGTAATTTCCTGCCAAAAGGTTGATGAATATTGATCCTCTGCATCATTACTTGATGATCCATGGCTCCATTGCTCCCTTTCTGCTCCTATTTCTCTTGAACTACTTCACGAACTACCCAAAAAGAAAACAAAGTTAAAACTGAATTTTTAAAGGAAATAGCTAAGAAAAGTGTGAAGTATTGCACATTATATTTATCGCATTTTACGCTCCTATCACATACTCCAGCCTATACTGGTTCGCTAGTATAATTGATGAAGTAGGAAAAGTGGAAAGTGTCTTCTGGATCATATTATCTTCTGTGAGTTCCTTTCCACAGAAATTTAGACGTGTCTTTAGGCGCACCATGTCCTTGTTGAAGTCATTGACTTTTTTGTAGTCAAGCAAGCGGATTTCATTCCACTGAACGGTCAGTTCTGGGAGCAAGGTGTCATGAATGTTCCCAAAACGTCCCTTAAGGGCATCCCACAGTTCTTTGGGTGTCTTCAACTGAAGGTATTCCCAGCGTAAGCTAGGATCAATATGTCGCCTCAGAAACATTAAGGCATTTCCTTTCACCTTATTAGACAGTCCATCGTCTTTGGGGTCAGTGGGAGTTTGGATGGTGGCAGTGTAGTCTTTTGCCACAAAGGCAGTTTCTACATCGGAAACTCAACGGTGGTACTCAAGTCCTATTGAGTCCAAAATGTTAAATTTAGGTCGAGTTGGATCAGCCATCTACATAAACAAGAGAGAAGAAATAAATTACGCAGTCATAAAGACATCCACGTTAATTATTTTCCAAAAATATGAATTAGATTTCAAGACCAAGATTCGTAATGATCACATTTTTTTCGATGCTACGTGAAAATGCATTATCACGGTAAGTATGTATGTATAATGCTCATGAATTTTCATTATCATGGAAAAGCGGAATTTATATGTTGCATTCTAAAATTAACCATAACACATGTAATAATAAATAAAACATAGCATATATAAAAAAAATAAAGTACATGGCATGCTAAAAAATTCACAAATATACACCAAAATATATGTTACACATAATAATAGCAGTAATATATCGTGCGTAAAATAAAATGTAAACAATAGCATAATATAAAGCATGCGTAGGCATAATTTATATAAGCGTAAATAAAATAAAACATGCTCAAAATTTCATGATAAAAAACATAAGAAATAAAACATAAAGCATGCTTAAACATAATTATAAATCATATAAAACATAAATAATAAGGCATGCTTAAAATGATCAAAATTATCTAACTAAACATGCTTAATAACAAACTATAAGCATAAAAAATAAAGTATAAATTAACATGCTTAAAAATAGAAAACATAAATAAAATTCACATGCTTGGTTAAAATAGTAAAATAAAAATAAAGAAAACATACTTGATTTTGAAAAAATAAAACAATCCTAGCACACGCGCGTGTTGATGCAGGCGTGCGTAGCGATGTTTTTGGACTTGAGAAAAATTGAGCCACTTCCTCTTTGTTTTCAGCAGTGGGCCTTGTTCTTGTTTTTTTTTCTTTGTTCTGGGCCTTTTTTTTTTTCGTTGCTTCTCTTTTTTTTTCTTGGGCCTCAGGCCTGTTTCTTTTCTTTCGGGCCGGCTCTTTACTTTGGGCCGGGTCCCAGTTTTTTCTGTTCTTTTTTTTTTTTTTTTTTTTTGTTTTTTGTTTTCTGGGCCAGAGGATGGAGGCTGGGGGTGTGTGCGGATCAGTGCGATCGGTGCTGCAGATGACGCTCCGGTGAAGGGGAGCAGGTGAGGTTCTGGTGCAAGGCGGAGGCGGTGATGCACGCGGTTGGGACTGGTGCTGCAGATGAGGCTCTGGTCTGTGCTGGCAGATGCAGGGCTCGGTTTGTGTGGGCAGATGCAGGGCTCCGTCTGATCGGTCGTGGAACTTTGATGCAGGTGAAGGGAGAGGCCAGTGCAGGCAGGGAGATTGCATGGGCTGTGCAGGCTAGGCTAGAGACCGCACAGCAGCAGGTGGATGAGCGCGGGGATGGGTTGCACTGTGTTCACTAGAGGAAGATGGGTGCAGAGAGCAAATTGCTCTGGGCTGGGTGCGAAGAGCAAATTGCTTTTGGCTGGGATCGATGAGGCAAAGATGAGGCCGGTCTGGGGAATTTTTTTTTATTTGGTGGCGACAGAAAGAAAAGGAATAGAGTTTTTTTCTCTTCTTGGGTTTGAGTTTTTTTTTTCCCGAAAGGAAGAAGAACGAAACTAGAAATTGACTATTGGCTCTGAGCGTGCAGATAACGTGTAAAAGTAAAATAACAATTGGATTGGTCTACTCATTTCATTTCATAGCACCTTTATATAGGGAGAGAATTACAACGGAAATATCAATTACAATGATGAAATTAACTACTGATTGGTCCTTGATCCATGCTGATTGATGGTGATTGCTAATTACTTGATTCACTCTCCGTCAATCACTTTGACGAAAGCACATAATGTGTTTTTCCTTTAACATGTCTCACTTTCTTTAGCATCTGAAGCCCTAAGCCCAAATGCCACTGCTGATGTTAAGCGACATTCAGCTATCTTTAAGCCTAGCATTTGGGGTGAATATTTTCTGTCATATGCTTCCATGGTAAGATACACAAAAACTTTTCTAGTTACTAGCTTCATGAACACTTGCATTATCAGTGAATTATTATGAACATTGTTATGAACTTTCATAATGCAAATTTGATGTTCACACAACTTTTCTCTTCTTCAATATGCCTGTAGGAAGTGGATATTACTCTTGAGCAACAAGTTCAACAATTGAAGGAAGAAGTGAAGAGGATGCTTCGTGTGGTATGTCGATCATCATGATATTGTATAATAAGTTATTCTAGGTTCATTTTCTTCCTTGACCTAATCAATTTAATGGCTGGTGAAACAGACACGTACTTCAATAACTTGAAGGACAACGATGGAAAATTCAAGGAATCACTTGTTTGTGATACAAAAGGACTACTAGGCTTGTACGAAGCCACACATCTTCGGATACATGGTGACAATATACTTGATGAGGCACTAAACTTCACCACAACTCATCTTGAGTCTGTAACACACCACGGTTTAAGCTCCCCACTTTTGAAAAAAGTAACTCACGCCTTGTATCAACCTCTTTGGAAGGGCCTGCTAAGGATAGAACTGAGGCATTACCAATGGCGGATCCAGGATTGAAACCTTGGGCGGGCTTGAATTTCTTAAACAAAAAAAAAATATTTATATATATATATTATGGAGAATCTCGACAGTGCGAGATACTTTTATTAATTAAAAAAAAAAACCACAATATAAACCACAATTTTATATGCACAATGAAAATAAAAGAAAAAAGTATCTTGGAAAGCTGTAGATTTTAGCTACTCTAATAATAGACTCAAGCTTTTGCCATTCACTTTGTGTTCCGGTTCATAGTTCCAATTCATAGTGCCATTCACAATTAAACAAACAAACAGAAAGAAGCCTCCTATTTGAAGCACCAAGTTGATTAGCACAACACTTTAATTAAACTCAAACTTGACAGAGCATCGTTATACAACTTGATTAAACCCAAACTTGATTACTCATTAGCACAACAAAATTGCTGCGTTATACTTTAATTAAACCCACTGAAGAAGTGTAGACGAGCCTCAAAATTACACAAAAAAACTAAAACCTCAACAAGGTCTAAACTCTAAACTAAGAAACTAGCTTCATCCCACAATATAACCGCAGAGGGTATAAGAAATCGGTAACAATTTCACCACAATCAGACTACCAAAGTCAACCATATAAATTTCCTGCTAACCAATTACTCAAGTCTCAAATCATCTTTACCAATCACCTTTTTACCACACAGTACAGAACACCAAGTAGCAAAAAATGTCCAAAGCAACCAACTTTATCCACAAAAACTAAATCTTTACAAGACCCAATAACGCATATGCAACAGAAATGACGTTGGTGGACTGGCGGCGGGCTGGCGGCCTTGACGATTAGGCAGTGGAAGGAGCGGTACTTCAATGACACTGCAGTCTGCAGCTGGAGAACCAAACTTGCTGTTTGAGGGTCTAAGCCCTTCGAATGAGGCCAAGCTCCTGGTCGAGATAGCACAACAATTGTCAATTGATAAGTCTTGAAATCAATTGCAGATTTGCAGAACAATGAGACGGAGAGAATGCTGCATATCAGATTTCCAGAGCAAGAGAATTTGATGTCTTGATGTCTTGATGTCTTCATCTCTGAGAGAAGTGGAGAAGGGCAGAGAAGGCGAGAGGAGGAGGACGACTGGAGGAGAGTGCTGAACTAGGCAGATTGAATAGCCCGAAGTCGTTTTCTGCTTTGGAGTCGGGAGAGTAGGGTACTTTGGGTGGCTTCAAAAATGTATACATCAAAATTTTTTTTTAGACCCAAAAGTCTCGGACGGGCTGGAGCCCGCCCAAGCTTCTACTTGGATCCGCCGGTGACCCATTCGGTAGAGAGAGAATTCGTTGGCGATTTCAGCCGGGGTGATGAAGGAGAGTTGGGCTTTTTGGAGGGGTGGGGGTTTGAATCGCCGTTGAGGGGGGTGGTTGTGGGAGGAGGACATTAGGGAGGATTAAGGTTAGGGTTTGAAAGGGGCTGATGACGTCGGAGAAGAAGAAAGAAGAAGAGAGAAATTGAGAGAAGAGAGTGTGACTTGCCCAAACAAATAAAATAAAAAGGAAAATTGAATGTGAAGAGAACGTTCTGCCCACTAATTGAATAAGAAGTTTTCGTTTAATAAAATGGTGGGAAGTTCAAGTTTCAGCCCAAAAATTGGGCGGGGGCAGAAAACCTTTTGCTGCTTGTACTAGATGTGCGAAGTTCAAGTTTTTGCTATTGGAAAGTTCCCGCTATGTGCAGAATGGTTTTAGCGCTAAGGTAGACATGTTTCATTTAGACAACACTAATAAAAAAATTTATATTGTAGGATCCTTAAATCATGATATATATATGTTTTTCAAAATTGTAGGTTTTTAGGATGAATGAGTAGCATTTGGGGTTGCATCCAAAATTGCCAATATATCTGATCTAATCATACAACATAAAGTCAAAAACTGTAGTGTGATAAATTGCAAGCTAGTATCATACAACAGGTATAACTATGATGTTGTACAATGTAGTACATATTTGGATCCAAATTTGTGTCAAGCTAGGAGAGAAATCTGCCCTTTTTTTTTAATCATTCACACAACAAAATATTCTTGTCAGTGTTGTGCAATTACCTTCTAAATAAAAACTTCAAAATTTTTATGGCATCATACAATGTAAGGTTCTTAAATGTGTTGTATGACTAACTTTTCATCATCACACAACAACTCTTTTTTTCGTTGTGTAAAAAGTGTTGTATATTGAGGTTATTGGCCTAGTGTAAATTGTCAATAACAAAATAAAACGTAAATGCTCCTTAGAGTTAACTACACAACGGAAGTCCAAATAACAGTAAGGTCACAAAAATGGCTTCCTACCGCAAATCTACAAAGGCGCTGTCTCAACTTTAGCCCCGATTCTCCTACCCTGCAGGATTAACCCCTACACTGTTTGAATGGTGCACCAGGTTGTCCCACAACAAACCAGGTAAGCTTTTGCAAGCCCGTATGAGTAACTCAAAACAAACACCACACAACTCACACCAAAAACGAGGAAAACCTTTCAACTCGAGAATAAGGAAAACATACCATGCTTCCCAAAACAATATTCTTTTCCCAAAAGAAAACAACGAAAGTCACATCGTGACAAAATCATATAAATCATTAACCTAACAATTCAGATATGATAAATCGATCCAACCTAGACAAAACATCAAATCGGTCCAACCTGGACAAAACAACAAATCAGTCCAACCTGGACAAAACATCAAATCGGTCCAACCTGGACAAAACATCAACACACACCTCAATCATATCTATCATTAACCTAACAAATAGAATATGATTCACAAGTCCTCCCAGGACATTTAAAAGAAAGAATCCCTGAAACTCTCTTTTTAAAAACAAGTACTCATGAGCATCAAATAGCTCCCTGCTACCCCCCATGATGTACCAACAACGGACTAGAGCTCTAACTGATCGTATCCACTCACTCGACCAAAGGCGTGAAGTCTCGATCGTCAGACAGATCACCACACAGGTCACACAAATCGCTAACTGATAGTATCCACTCACCTGGTCAAAGGCGCGAAGTCCCGATTGTCAAACAGATCACCACACAGGTCACACAGATCGCTAATTGATTGTATCCACTCACCCGGTCAAAGGCGTGAAGTCCCAATCGTCAGACAGATCACCACATAAATCACACAGATCATCACATAGATCACCACACGGATCACTCCCAGCAACCCCGAATCCTCATACCTCCCCAGGTCGTCAGATCAAAACATTAAACAATCCACACAAATCTTGACACTTCCCAAACAATAGGAATTCCCAATTTCTAACACATTGTCTCCCGAAAAGTCAAGCCTCAAGCAATAAAATGAAACTCATCAATCTCTATTGCATAAATCACCCTTCAACCCACAAGAATATACATATTTCATGTAAATATATATATATATATATATATACACACGTGGTCATTCACTCAGGAATGCCACTAATACCAACAATAGTTTGTAGTTAACTAAATAACTCTCAAAACAATAAAGGTAACTTCGTTTATTAATGAACCTCGGGAGATTACTCACCTCAAAACTCCTGCTG
The DNA here is from genome assembly GCA_024704745.1 of Rosa lucieae. Taxonomy (NCBI): domain Eukaryota; kingdom Viridiplantae; phylum Streptophyta; class Magnoliopsida; order Rosales; family Rosaceae; genus Rosa; species Rosa lucieae. The sequence goes on from CM045492.1 coordinate 29,597,495, forward strand.
CGTCTTCAATACAGAACAAGGTAGCCACACCACAAAATAACCATCCAAGGATACCTCGTCAAGTACCTAATCACATACGGTTTCAACTTAGCAACAATCCACAAACGATTTAAGTCTAAAACCCCTGTTTTGAACTAAAATCCCCAAAGTGATGTCAATAGAGGCGAAACCACATCCGAGACCACCCAATGTCTCTGAAATACTTCTACGATCGATATGTCAAAACCACAAGACGATTGGATAGTCGGATCCTCATAGATCGAATCATCGAACGTTCCGAAACCGTAAAAATCCTAACATACTCATACGATCTCCAAAAATTACAAATAATATATCGAAATGCTCGTATCGACTAGTAGATCGAACTCAGGAACATAAACTATCCCTGAGGTGGCTGGAAACTGCCGGAAACCACCACCACAGTTGCGGCACCGCCGCCGGACCAAAGTTGAAATTTGACAAAACTCCCAACACCAAAGTTCTTCATCTCAACCCCAATTTCAACTTTCATAACTACAACAAAGTCCAATTATAAACCAATCAATCAAATTTTACCTTAGAACAAATCGGACCGATTGAAACCCTAGAATTTCAATTCCAAAATTCGACCTCCACAAGTTGAATCGATGCAAGCCACTTTGGGAGAACCATCCACGTGCTTAGGGCTCCAAAAGCCCTCAAGAACCACCAGCTATGGTGGCTGGAATTTCCGACTCTGATCAAGGATATTTCGTCCCCAAAGTGGCCTCTTCCAGTCGATGTAGCTCCCTCCACAACTCGAATCTCTCTTCAATCCTTCCACAGACCTCTAGAGAGGATTGAGGTGAGCAAAACCCACTTTTGAATCGAAGCAAACGGTGGCCGGAGGAGCGAGAACGACACAGGCGAAGTGGCTGGCTGCCCGCGGCTCGGGTGGGAGAGACCGAGCTCGGGTTTCCATTTTAGGAAATCTGGGCTCTTTTGCAAATTTCCCAAAAATTCGTCCTTTTATACAAAAATGGAATTTTTTTTGAAGCCCATAACTTCTTCATACGAACTCCGATTCTCCCGTTCCGCATGTCCGCGAACTCGTATCGACACGCTCTACAACTTTCGTGAAGGAAGTTTTTGGAGAATCCCAACGAATAAAAAGTCCCCCCCTAAAACGACGCTTCCTGAATAATTATTTGCCCGAAATATTTCCGCTCCATCCATGAGCTACGAAATCGTCCAATAACCACAAATTAAATTCCGGAAAATCCTCGGAAAATAAATACGAATTTCCGGGGCACCACAGAAGCACTCTATTTTTTTTTGTTAAACATTCCTTTTAATATATTCTATGTAATTATAAATGCGCATAAACTATTTTTTCTCTGATCAATAAATAAATATAAATTCATAACTAGCTATAATACAGAGAACTGATGCAGACAGTTTAAAGTGGCTAGCCAAAATAGTTATTTTGGCTAAAATTTTACTAAAAATGGCTGGTCTTGCTAAAAATGCTCTAACTGAATATGCGTACCTACATAATATATTGCATTTCATATTCTTTACATTACTTTCTTTAAAATAATATTTTCTTCACTTTAACTCCTCGGGTCTATTTATTCGGGTTGGTTTAACCATATTTTTTGTCTATGAGAATATGACAATGTTATAACGTTGCTTCTTTTTTTTTTTTAAGAAAGTCTGAATTATGTGTGCCTCGCGCAAACACGATTACTTATTTTAGATGTAATAGGATAGAATCTTCTAGATATCCTAATCACTATTTGATTAGGTTTCCTTGTACTCAAAGATATTGTACACGTAATCCTCTATATAAAGAGGCTCATATTATTAATAAAATCATCCAAGTATTCTCTCTAATCTCTTTTCTTTTAAACACGTATCAACACGAAGCCCTAACCTTTAATCAAAAACCAAAATCCTAGAAAGTTGAAAATCCCAACCTTGCCCAGCACTCGGCCAGACGCAGCCATGCATCAACCAAGCCTCATCCATCAGCTAGCCTCGCTAGCCAGCGCACCCTCATGATTCGGTGCATATACTAGCGCCTCACGGGTAATATAACACGGTCATCAAGTTTAGGGAAAATAAATTAAGCTCCAAGTATCGTACCCAATGGAATAGGGAACCTTACTTGGTTACGGACAACTAAGCACAAATACAAATTATCTTAGCAACAAGTATCCGAAATTGTGATTTTTGATTGTGAAGACTTAAACTAAATATGAGAAGCAAAAATAGAAAATTCCTAAAATTGAAAATGCAATGCTAAAGTAGTTTGCGAAAAATTCATGACAAGAGAGTGTTGGGTGCTAGGGAGGCTCCTTCACCCAAATCCTATGTGTCGGAAGCTATCTAATGTAGATGCAAAATTCTTGATTAGGCGGTAGTCGTATCTAAGGCGGTTCAAGGCTCAAGGACCATATATTCTCAATTACGGTATTAATGTGCCGTTTCAAAGGTCACATAAACTCAATTAGAGAAAGTTGGAGCCGGTTCAAGGGTCTCTAACTCGCTCTAATTGGCAAAAATTTCAAGAATTAGACCACTGTTAATGTTTAAAGTTCAGCGGTAGCTAAACCTTTACTAACGCTTGTCCGATGGGCGGACCGCTTTCAATGATACTCAGAGTCCCCGCTACCTGTCAAGTAAAATACAGAGGGCGTCAGAGGGAGACCGCGCTGGGCGGTCTTCACTTCTCCAATGCCTAAGTTAGTCAATGTATTTATGTTGACAAAGTAACAGCAGGTAAGTATTAATTGCGTAATTAATGAGGAGAGAAGAGAGAACCTTTTATAGGTGAAGAACGAGCTGATCTTCTTCATGTTTTCGATATGGGATTGATGTGCTTCAGTCCCTAGCTTCTGGAGCTTCTGATGCTGTCTTGGCGCGGCGCTTGGCGGTGTGTCAGCGGTGATCTAGGGCTAAGCCGGGGCTCAGGCGGTAGCCTGTGTAGTTGTGTTCCCGTAGGTCACTCCTTTGGCGGGAGTCGGTACTGCTGGCGGTAGCATGAGCATGGCTCATTATAGCTAATTATGCTTGTGAATGCCTATGTAAGTACAAGTCCCCCAAGTCCCCAATCAAGGAGGGTAATCTTGGTTGGGGAGTTGCGTAGCGGTTCGAAGAGTTGCTTCCGCCAGTCTTGCAAAGCATAATTAGCACCAGCGCGTTGTCAACCATGGACTTACTGAGCAAATGATTTATACCCTTCCGGGTGGGCCTCTGCTAGGCCCCCTAGGGAGTCCCCATTCCCTGGCTAAGGTAGACCTCCGTTTGGCAAGCGTATTGCTTGTTGAGGGGAGCTGCGTTGAGTAGAGGGTGTTGGGTAGCGAACCCAATCTATGATACCCAAGTGGTGGAGGTCAACATGCCTGATCAGGGCCGTCGGAGACTGTTGACGCATCCCCCTACCTGTCCCTGAGGATCATGTTTTGACAGCAACGCCGCGTTGCGGTCGTTGTCAAAGTGAGGCGTTGCCTAGGGAATTGCCGCTGGCGGAAGTCCCTCCGCTGATGATAAGTGGCCGGAATTGTCACTAGAACCTGCTGATTTGTGTGCTAAAATGCAACTTACGCGCAATAAGGGCACGGTCATCAAAGAAGTGGGAAATATTTAGACCCGAAATTATCGTACCACGGGGATTGAAAAGCTAACTTCAATCCTTGGTTATGCCGATTACTAAGTCACTAACAATTAACAAAGAACCTAGAAAAATAGCACCAAACTATTTACATGCCCGGCTCGGAACAACCAAGCCTAAAATTGGTCAAGAGAACCACAAATAAATGCGGAAACCCACAACCAAGTGGTATTGACAAGGAAAGTGGTTTATGAAATTTGATTTTGATTGCAAAAAATAAAATTGACAATTGAAAATTAATATTGCAACTAAAGATAAAGATAATAGAAATTTATCAAGAAATGAAAATTAGGTCACTAGGGTATCCTCCTAGCCAAATTTAATGCATAAATATGCTCTGATATGGTCATTTAATTTGTAATGGCATCAAGAATCGTACCCAAGGCTTTTCAAGGCTCATGGGTCATTAGATTCCTTAAAGGGTATTCCTACTCCGGATCAAGGGTCGTAGAAACTCAATTGGGACAATCTAGAGCCTTGTTAGGGCCTCTAGTTGCACCAAAAGGCGAAGAGTCCTGGAATCAAAGTTCCCAAGCTAGCCAATACGGCAATCGAAATTGGTATTGTAACTAACCATGTTCTAAACAAGTGTCCTAGCCATAAATTAGAGAAGTGATTAGGTCCCCTAATTTGTTCTAGACATGCTCATCTACACATTCAAGAGTTAATCAAGCTCCTAAGCATGCATCTAAGCCAAATAATATAGATTAGAACATATGCCAAACACGAAATTGAAAACCATTAAATCAAAACATATTTATTACATTAAATTCATGCTAGGGCTCAAACCCTAGCTTCCTAAATAGACTACTCACAACCCATCCACAAATCAACAACAAAATACATCAATTAAATAGATAAAGGTGAAGAAGAGTGAGAAATAACAAGAACAAGTCACAAATTGCTATGGAGCAATTATGACAAGCCTTGATTGATGGCTTCCCACTATACCCAATCTCAAATCTTGATGCCTCTTGAAATCCCTTGAGAAATTGATGAGGATTTGATGGAATTTTGGTGAGGTGAATCTTGTTGAGGTGATGGTGGATCTTGGTGAGGAGGAAAATAAATCTTAGTGAGGAGAAAAATGGATCTTGGTGAGGTGGAGTGGATCTTGGTGAGGTGATGAAATGGATCTTGGTGAGGAGAAGAAATTGTGTGGAGGAGTTGTTTTGGGTGTGTTGGAGAAGAAGAGAGAGACATGGGTGATGGTATATGAAGATGGGGGAGTGCAGCAGAAGGGGTCTTAGGGTAGGTAAGAGATGAATATATATAAATATACATGGCTGTGGCTGGTCGTGAGGGAAACCAAGAAGGAAGAAGGGTGATGAGGACATGTGGCACCATGGGATGGGAGAGAGGAAGAAAAAAAAAAAGAAAAAAAAAAGAGAAAAACAAAGAAAGTAGAGGAACAGCACATGGGAGGGGAGGAAGCTGATGCTGACGTCATCATGACGTCAGCAAAGGTTTATTTATTATTATTTTTTTCTTTTCTTCTTTACTTCGTTCTTCCTTCTTTTTTTTTTCTTTCTTCTCCCTTCTCATTGCATTTCCGCAAATACTATCGGAGGCAATTAGATTCCACTCCCTTGATGGCGTTGACCAGGTTGACCCTCATTGATTATTTTGTCATTTTCTCGGAAACCTCAATTTGTTCCAATTTTGTACCATTTTCTCCCGATTTCCGCAATTCCGCTTATTTCCTACACAACAAATAAAATTGGATTAACTACATTATAATTAGCTCAAGTATTAGCATATTTCTAGTGTTTTGCATACAATTACATGCATAAAAATGCGTGTAATCACCTGCCTGGCGGTAGCCTGGTGCATGGCGCTGTGGTCTGCAGCGACTGTCTTCCCAGGTGTTGAGGGAGGAGTCTTGCTTGCAAGATGGAAATGGAGAAGTTCCGCTAGCAGAATTGCGCTTAGCGGAGACTATCTCGCTTGCGAGATGGAAAGGGAGAAGTTCCGCTAGCGGGGTTGCATTTAGCGGAGACTATCTCGCTTGCAAGATGGAAAGGGAGAAGTTCTGCTAGCAGGGTTGTGCTTAGAGGAGACTATCTCACTTGCAAGATGGAAAAGGAGAAGTTCCGCTAGCGGGGTTTCACTTAGCGGAGACTATCTCGCTTGTAAGATGGAAAGGGAAAAGTTTCGCTAGCGGGGTTGCATTTAGCGGAGACTATCTCACTTGCGAGATGGAAAGGGAGTAGTTCCGCTAGCGGAGTTGCGCTTAGCGGAGACTATCTCGCTTGTAAGATGGAAAGGGAGAAGTTCCGCTAGTGGGGTTGCGTTTAGCGAAGACTATCTCGCCAAGTGTTCCGATGATTGATTTTCTTTTTTCAATAGTTATCTTGGACAGACGCTTCATGTGATGGTGCCTGACACGTGGCGTACATGTATTGGATTAGCGTGCGCGATAACGTCTCTTCATCACGCCCATCACCTCGTCATTAATGCGAGTAATTATTGATTTTGTAACCGAGGCGACGCCTCGGTTAAACTGGAGAGTAAGTGCGCTTGTGGGACACGTGTACGGTTGTGGTGCGATGTCGTTTTTCAACGGATGGCCGAGAATAACTTGATGTGGACATAAAATGGGGGGAAATTTGTAGGTTTGACACTTTCTAACCTTTGCTTGTTATCGTCGTCTTCAAGCTTGGCCCTGTGTTTTGAGAAGCAGACTGCCAGTACTTAGTGAAGTTGTCGATCGTCTAAGCACAAAAGTTATCTGAAGCAGAGACACACCTTTGATTTCACCACAGCCTTCATCTTTAAGGTTGGTACCCTGAATCTCACTCCTGTTCCATTGAATTTGTGTTTGGTTTCGTTGATTTTTTTGGGTTTTCGATTTGAGGTGCTCTGTTCTTTTTGACATGGTATGAGGGTGTGAGGTGGGTTGTGGGGGTGACTTTTGGTGTTTGATAGCGAGATGGGGTTTTAGGGATTTCCTAGATGGTCGAATTTGGGCTGACTATTCGAATGTGTTGTGTTCTTGTTTTGGTAGTTTTTGGGAAATTGTTCTTGATGTTCTTGGGTACAACTGACATAGGGATAGCCTAGATCTTGTATGCACTGACTGGCTTTGGGTTTTAGGGATTGGGATGGCTAGCGTCGTAAAGATTTCGAGCAGTGAGGATTCCGGGTCTGACGTGTCGCTCAACGTTGCGGATAGGGTGATTATTGACTCATTGCGTCCATCTATCCCTGCAGGAATCTCACTGTCCGAACCGCTAGACATCGTGCCTCTATAGACCATACCCCGGGAAGTTGGCATGGGTTGCGCTGGTCGCCCCGAGAGTTCTAGTGTGAGAAAGGATGTCGCCGCTCGTGACAGGCAGGAGGAGAGGCTGGCGAGCAACAGTGACGGCACAGCAGTCGATGAGGCTTGAGGACCGATGACAGTGGCCACCGTCGACCGTGTTAAGCGGGTGTTTCGCCTGCCGAGTGTGGTGAATCTGCGACCACCGCTGAAGGACGAGCGAGCGTCGATCCTACCAGCGGGGCACGCCGCCGTGCATGAGGCAATCTTCCGCCAGGGCCTGACATTCCCGCTATTGCCCAACCTCAAAATCCTGGTTTACGAGTTTGGCCTCGCCTTTGGGAAAATTTACCCTAACATGTGGCGGTTGCTGATGGCGCTCAACTCGCTATGGGGCCTGAGTGGTTGCGAGGGTCCAACTATGGCGGAGGTGATGCACTTCTATGAGTTGTTGTATGTGAAGCGCCAAGGATGCAGCGGGCAAGTGAATCTGAGCCGCTGCCAGGGAGCGCCGAAGCTAATCGAAAATTTAAAGGATCCCATGTTGCCCTGGCGAGGGACTTATTGTGTTGCCACCGTAGGATGGGAGTACCAGGCCGGGTCCAATGATGGAGAGCCGACCTTCAAGATTAAGTCGGAATTACAAACTATCCGAGGTTGTCAGTCTGCCGCCGACTAGAGTTGATTTTTTGTTTGCGTAATTGTTGTACTGACCACTTGGTTTTTTTTTTTTTTTTTTATAGCGAGGCTGCGCCATAATCTGACGGGCGAAGATGAGTGTCGCTTGGCAAGGATCCGCGGTTGTTGGCAGAATCGCAATTTGCTAGATCTCCGCTTACTTACCCGGTGGGAGCTGTTGGTCGATCAATAGTTGACACGAGCCCTTGGTAAGTATCTTCCGCTGACGAGTGTTTTGGTCTGGTTATCGTCCGGCTGACTCGCTGTTTTTTTTTTTGGATTCTCCGCCGGGCAACAAAGCTAGTCGTGAGGCATTCGAGAAAACCATGGACCATACTGAGATCAATAATTTTCTGGATAGCATGTATGCCTCTAGGCTGGAGGCCCACATACAATTGTGGACTCGAAGACATTGGTGGTAAGCCAGTCCGAGACGTCGGTGGTGCTGCCGATGCCGTTTCACTCCCACCTTGGCTCCGACAGCTTGCTCGTGGTGCAAGCGGGAGCTGGTGGAAGCAATGTCTCTACTGCGCTAGTGTAGCAATAGGAGAAGGTGCCAGCCATTAGGCGTGGGTTGCGGAAGGAGAGGGTGGCGCCCTCCAAGGAGCTAGTGACTATTGCAGGGCTGGAGCCCCAGATGGAAGCATTCCCTGTCGTCGCCGGTGTGACATGGTTGGTACCGCAAGGGAAGCGGCGACAAAACGACCAGGTCAAAATGGATGGTGCGGCCGATAAGGATACCATTGGGGTCCGCCAGTGGAAGAAGGCAAGGCAGACCCCTTTGAAGGCAACTGTGGCTGTTGGGCCGGAGGTGCAAGCAAGTGACCTCGAATCGTTTGCCTCATATGTTGAATTCCTAACGGAGCCTGAGCGGGAGTTTATCTTTGATCTCTGCCAGAGGTTGGGTTTCGGCGAGCTGGAGGGAATCGTGCGCTCAATCGCCATTGAACAGTCACCCTATAGCTTAACCTTCGGGCACTTGTCTGTTGGGCTATATGAGATGTTCTTGGCAGCCTCCAAGCAGCCCTTGGTGGAGTGGCAGCTCAGGAAGGAGATTGAGGGTCTCTAGAGGGAGCTGACGGAGACTAAGGACAGTTTGGCGGATGCGGAGCGGCTCCTAACCAAGGCAGAATGTGATGCCGGTGATGCCCGCGCAAGCTCTCTGTGGCCGTTGTGCTGGACGTGGAGCCGAATGACCATGTCTCCAAGCTAGAGCAAGACATGGCCCTACTGAAGGATCAGGTGGCGGCCAAGGCAAAGAAAGTTGAGATCCTTCAGTGGGAATCTGCCGCTAAGTCTGTTGAGGTGAAGAGGCTGGAGAATGAGGCTGGCCGTCTGGGAGCGGAGGGGAAGAGTGCAGCGTTTGCCGCTGTGGAGAAGTTCAAGCAATCGGCGGAATGCAAGAAAGCCATGACAAAGGCGGCGAAGGCCGGTGCCATGGTCAATGTGGAACTGCTGAATCAGAAGGGCGCTATCGATTAGGTCAAGGCATCCTAGCTTGCTGGGCTGTCAAGTCAGAATGCACCGCCCGTTAGGGATGTGGTTCCCGCCAAGGCTGAAGGTGCCCGCTTGGGTAGCGGTGAGAATGGTATGCGTCCGGTGGAAGATTCTCAGCGGACTCCTCCTCCTACTCAGTCCGAGGTCTCCCGCGCTGGCTTTTTGGCTGCCCACACCCGAGAAGACGGTACCATTATGACGCCTAGTCCTACCGCCCGTGGGTCTGACCAGACGAGCGGTCAGTCCGAGCAACAATAGCTGCCAGAGGGCGAGGCTGCCGCTAATACCCCTCAGCCATAAAGATGGCTCCAGTACCTGAAGTAGTGCCGCTGAGGCTTTTGTCTTTTTTTTTTTTGCGCCGCTAAGGTCTATTGTAATTGAACAATATTCTTGGGCGGGGAGTCCCGACCCTTAATATAAAGTTTGTACTTCTTTTGAGATTAATTTTTTTTTTCAAGTGTGGATGTCTTTGTTGATTGTATTGTTTGCATACTTATTAACCGCTAGAGTTTTGACTGTTGTTTTTGCAACAATGAAATATTAAAGAGATTAAAATTGTTTCAAGTGCACGATGTAGCGGACGGAGTCCGCTGAATATTGTTGGCGTTGCCAGTTGATTCTTGTGCTTGGACTTGGCGACAATGGTTTGAATAATTCCTCGTTTCATTGATAGCTCATATGTCAGCGTTTACAAAAAGCGGGGTTGTACCGGTTAGGTAGCTTCCTTTAGCTAAATATTGAGTCAAAAATTTAGCTAAGTCAAGATGCTCTAGGGTAGTGGCATGACTATTTATAGTAATACCGAAGGAGTTCAGTATTCCAAGGGTGGGTGACGCCATCCTTGTCCATCAGGTAGAATGAACCAGGGCTAACGATTTCCACTATTTTGTATGGACCCTCCCAAGTTGGGCGGAGTGTCGTTGGTGGTGGAATGACTTCCTTCATTACCAATCCACCAGTTGGAGGTTCCGGGCCTTGACCCTGGCGTTATAGAAACGCGATACCCACTGCTTGTTTTGCAAATTGTGCAAATGGGCCTTGTGTCATTTTTCTTCTAGGAGGTCTCTGTCGAGGTTGACGCCCTCGCCATTGGTCTCAGGGCAGTAGCCTTCGACTCTGGCGGTAGGTTGAGTTACCTCAATGGGTAGGATAGCCTCAGTTCCGAACATCATGCAGAATGGTGTTTCACCAGTGGCGAAAGTTGGGGTAGTTCTGATGGCCCATAGAACTTCCGGCAGTTTCTCCGCCCATAAACCCTTGGCGTTATTGAGTTTCTTTTTTAGCAGTTTCTTGATTATCTTATTTGCTGCTTCGACTTGGCCGTTGGTTTGGGGGTGAGTGACAGATGCGAAACTCATCTTGGTGCCCAAGTTAGCGGTGAAAGATATGAGTTCCTTGTTGTCGAACTACGTGCCGTTATCTATGATGATGGTGTGGGGGACACCATAGCTGCAGTAGATGTTCTTCCAGAGGAAGTGAGTTACCTTGGCGGTGGTTATTGCTGTTAGTGGTTCTGCCTCGATCCACTTTCTATTGCAGTCAATGGCAATAATGATATACTTGAACTAGCCTTTGACGGTTTGGAATTTGCCCATCAAGTCAAGGCCCCACGTCAAGTGAATCCATGGGCCAATGATGATCGACAGTGGTTCCGCCGGGGCATGTGGGAGATCAGCATATTGTTGACATTTGTGGCAAGATTTTGATATCCTCCTGGCGTCGTCGCCGAGTGTGGACCAAAAGTAGCCTTGTCGCATTGTGCGGTTGGCCAAGGACCTGGCGCCCGAGTGGTTGCTGCATTCTCCGCCTTGTATCATTGTCAGCACGACCTTTCCCTCCTATGGGGTTAGACACCGGAGGTTGGGGTGGGTGAACCCCTGGAGTTAAAGCTTGCCATTTTGGATGTTGTAGCGGGTTGCTCTCCGCTTGAGCGTCGGGCTTCGACCTTGTCCTCTGGTAATGTTCCATTGCGCTTGTACTCGATAATCTCTTTCATCCAACAGGGATTGACCTCAATGTTGAAGATTTCCGCTAGGATTTTTGTGATGCTAGGCCTGTCAAGATACTCCACCCTTGTGTCCGCTGGACTCTGGTGTGGCTGAGTGGTTGCTAGTTTTGCCAGTGAATCAGCCTTGGCGTTCTTTTCCCTAGGGATCTGTGTGATGGTGTGAAATTTGAATTTTTTTAGGCGCGTCTTGACGTATCCCAAGTATGCCGCCAACTGTTGGTCCTTGGCCTGGAAACTGTTATTGACCTGGTTAATGACAAGCTGAGAGTTGCTGAATATATTGACGCTGTCAGCTCTTGAGTCTATGGCGAGGAGTAAGCCGGCAATGAGGGCTACATACTCCGCCATGTTGTTTGAGGATTTGAAATTGAACTTCCATGCGTATTCCAGGTCTAGTCCCCCTGGTCCTGTCAGGATAACTCCGGCACCGCTGGCCTTGGTGCTGGCGGAGCTGTCCACGTGTAGGTTCCAGTCTGATTGCTGGGGGGCTGGCTCCTCGGCGGTTGTCATTGCTGTGTTGGGCTGTGCTTCTATGTTGGGATCATCCTGCAACTCAGTGAGCTTAGCAATAAAGTCCGCCACCGCTTGGCCCTTCATGGCGGCTCCTGGTTTGTAGTCAATGTCGAACTCGCTGAGCTCGATGGCCCACTTTCTGAGGCACCCTGAGTGCTCAGGGTTCTGCATTACTTACCTCAGCGACTGATTCGTTAAGACATGAATTGTGTGAGCCTGAAAATACTGATGGAGGAGCCTAGTGGTGATGATGAGTGCAAGAACGAGCTGTTTCAGGGGTGGATATCTTGTTTCGGCCCCATTCATGCCTCTGCCGGTGTAGAACACGGGGAGCACATCCTAGTCTTCCCACCTGATAATGGCGCAGCTTACCGCTGTCTGTGATACCTCTAGGTATATGTATAGTGTCTCCCCCTGTACAGGAATGGAGAAGAGTGGTACTGCCGCCAAGTACTCCTTTAAGCTTTGGAATGTTGTCTCACAATCCGGGTTCCAGTAGATGACCTTCTTGTGGGTTGTCTTCAGGACTTTGAAAAATGGGAGACATCTGTCAGTGAGTCTGGAGATAAACCGAGAGAGAGCGGTTAGTTTGCCCTAGAGACTCTGAACGTGCTTTTTCCATTCTGGAGCCTTCATGTTGAGGATGGCTTATGGCTTGTACCTTGTTAGGGTTGGCCTTTATGCCCCGCTCACTGACTATGTAACCTAGAAATTTGCTGGCGGTGATGCCGAAGAAGCATTTTTTTTGGGTTGAGGCGCATACCGTAGGCCAAGAGAATGGCGAATATAATTCTGAGGTTTGCTACGTGTCCGCTGGCCTTTATGCTTTTTACCAACATATCGTCCACGTAGACCTCGATGATTTTGCCCAAATGCTCCGCAAACATAGCATTCATTAGTCGCTGGTAAGTTGCCCCGGCGTTCTTCAAACCGAACGGCATGACATTGTAGCAGTATAGGCCTTTGTCAGTGGTGAAGGAGGTGTGCTCTTGATCACCAGGGTGCATCTTGATTGGATTGTAGCCGGAGAAGGCATCCATCATGCTGAGTAGCTCGTGGCCAGCGGTTGCATCGACTAGTTGGTCTATGCAGGGTAGTGGGAAACTGTCCTTGGGGCATGCCTTGTTGAGGCCCTTGAAGTTGACACACATTCGCCATTTTCCGCTGGGTTTTTTGACCATGACCAAGTTGGAAATCCACTGCGGTTAATTTACCTGGCAGATGAATCCAATGCTCTGGAGCTTGGCAACCTCCTCTCCTATAGTACGGTATCTTTCTTCATCAAAGGCCCTCCGTCGCTGCTTGGTAGGGTAGGCGGATGGTTTGATACTTAATTGGTGAGTGACGATCTCGAGGGAGATGCCTGGCATGTCAGCATATGACCATGCAAAGACGGCGGCGTCGTCACGCAGAAACTGGGTGAGTTCAGCCACTACCTTTAGGTCGAGCTGAGCGCCGATGCGAACTATTCGCTCAGGGTGCTCGTCAGAGATGTTGATAACCCTTAAGGATGTCTCCAGGTTGACATGCTCCTTTTTGACATACTTCTTCTCATCATCTCTGGGGTCTTCGAAGATATCTGGCGCCGCTGCATGATTTCCCAATGTTAAGATTTCATGGCGGCGTGCTGATCGTGCCACGGTTGTGCAATAGCACTCTCGTGCCAGTTGTTGGCTTCCCCTCACACAGCCTGTTCCGTTGGGAATGGGGAACTTGATAAGGAGCATGTACCCGGCGATGATGCACTTGAGTTTGTTAAGTGCCGGTCGACCGACGATGGCATTGTATGAGCTGAAACAGTCCATAATGATGAATTCTGTGTGGATCTCCGTCGTTCATGGACTGGCGCAGATAACCAGTCGCATATAGTCAAAGCCTAATGGTTGTGTGACGTCACCGGAGAAGCTAAGCAATGGCTCATGATCTTGCAGTAGTTTTCTGTTCCATCGGAGTTTGTCGTAGCACCTATTGAAGATGACATTTACAGCGGACCCGCTGTCAACAAGGATCCTTCCCACTGACCATTTATCAAGTATGGCGTCAATCAATAATGGATCGTCGTGGGGCAGATGTACTCCGCGCTCCTCCTCCTCTGAGAAGGTAATGGACTCCCAACTAGATTTGGGGAGCTTAGCGGACCTCTCATTGTGGATATTGAACACCTCCTTGGGGTGGTTGGCACGTGCGTAACGCTTCTTTGCCCTATGAGACATATTGGTGATTGGAACACCACCGTCGATGGTGTTGATGCGGCCCAACGACTCATGTTAGCGATCACAGGTGGTGGCTGGTGTACCTTGACTTGCTCCATTTTACAGTCTCGGTATAAGGTTTTCAATGGCTGTTTTGAGGGCGTTACAATTGTTGGTATTGTGGCCGCCATCCTCGTGATATTTGCACCACTTACACGTATTTCTAGGCTTTCCCACCCGTGGGTATTTTCTTGGGGGTGGTGGCGAAATTTGGTCTCTGCACTGATCGTATATTTCCTCGTATGAGGCCTTGAGGATAGTGAACACTGCGTATCGCTGGGATGACTCCGTTGTTTTATTACGGTTATCTCCCTAGAATGAGCAGTTGCCCTTGGTGTAATGTTGATCCTTCTGCCGCTTGCTATGGCATCTGCTCTGTTGCCACTCCCTCTTCTTATCAATTGGCTGAGTAGTAGAGGTTTTGTTAGAAGTTTCCTGATGGCTGGAGAAGGGTTGGGTGGATTTTACAGGTGTTGGTGGTGATGGGAGGGGGGGGTTTCTCCATATGTGATGAATTCTGCCTGTGCATGGATGACAGCCTCGCTCATGACATGGTCGTAAGCGGCGTTGGGATGATTGTAATTGAGGTGATAGAGAAATGGCCCCTAAAGGAGTCCCTGCTTGAAAGCTGCCAGCGCCATTGTCTTGTAGAGATCGCGACACTGGGATGTTGCCGCTCGCCACCTGGTGACAAATGCCTTCAATGTTTCCTCTGCCCCCTGCTTGAGGTTGAAAAGCTGAGTTGTATTGTGGTGGCCGGCAGCCAATAGGATGAACTGCAAAAGGAAAGCATTTGATAGGGCATGAAATGAGTCAATGGATCCCAGCGGGCACTCAAAAAACCAACTCATCGCCTCACTATCAAGCATTTCACTAAACAAGTGGCAGAGGGTGGCGTCATCGAACCCCTTGTTATTGGTGACTTTTTTGAAGGTGTCCATATGGACAGAGGGGTCAGTCATGCCGCCGTAATGTGACATCTTTGGTGTTTTTGCGTGTGCCGAGCGGGTGGCATGTAGGATCCTGGAGGTGAGTGGTCCTGGTCTGGACGCAAAGAGTGGATTTGGTATTGGCGCAGGGGCTCCTGCCTCAGCCCGGATTAGCCTTTGTTCTAATTGTTGCATCCGCTCCAGTATTATGGCAGTTGTGTCTCCATCGGGTCCCCTCTGGATGCTCTGCTGAACCAGCTCGCCTAGGGACATGCATATTACCCTCGGTTCTGGCCCTGATTGTCGAGCGGCTGGTATGCGGTTGTGACTCCCCCTCCTGCTGCAACATTAGTCGGGGTTCAGGAGGTGGTCCTATTCCCCGTAGCTCTGGTGGGTTCAACGGTACTTGCATATGTATGATTGGTTCGTGTACCAATCCGCCGGTGATGGGCTGACTGCGCCTAGTGCTCCGCGACTGCTCACTTTGAGCTGGGTTAGCGTTCTCTTCCAGCGCCTTCTTTATCTTGTCAAATTTTGACATCAGCGTGGCTACCTGTTTTTGGGCCTCGGCCTTTTCTTTGCCCTCCTGCTCGCGCTCTCTATTCGCCTTGTGGAGGTCCGCTAGTGCCAGCTCGTACATAGTGGCGAGGTCTTGCACCGGGGGGCGGCTGCCTCTCGGCTGAGCCTCTGCTGTAGTTTGAGTTGGCGGGGTCTGGTAACTGGCCTAGGGTTCCCCGGTGGGGTTGACCGGTGTACTGAATAGTGCACGATTAACGTTAATCGCTGGATTAACGTTGATCGTGGGGTTGGTGGGGTGGGGATTGGCGGGTTGATCCGCTTGTTCCTCAGCGTTTCCCCCACTACCGTTAGTCATGGTGGATGTGGTGGGATGGCCTTTCGTTCAAGGATTCCCACATACGGCGCTAATGTTAATGTTTAAAGTTCAGCGGTAGCTAAACCTTTAGTAACGCTTGTCCGATGGGCGGACCGCTATTAATGATACTCAGAGTTCCCACTACCTGTCAAGTAAAATACAGAGGGCGTCAGAGGGAGACCGCGCTGGGCGGTCTTCACTTCTCCGATGCCGAAGTTAGTCAATGTATTTATGTTGACAAAGTAACAGCAGGTAAGTATTAATTGTGTAATTAATGAGGAGAGAAGAGAGAACCTTTTATAGGTGAAGAAGAAGCTGATCTTCTTCATGTTTTCGATGTGGGACTGATGTGCTTCAGTCCCTAGCTTCTGGAGCTTCTGATGCTGTCTTGGGGTTGTGCGTGGCGGCCCGTCAGAGGTGATCTGGGGGTAAGCCGGGGCTCAGGCGGTAGCCTGTCTGGCTGTGTTCCCGTAGGTCACTTCTTTGGAGGGAGTTGGTACCGCTGGCGGTAGCATGAGCATGGCTCATTATAGCTAATTATGCTTGTGAATGCCTATGTAAGTACAACCACTAAGCGGTTCACCTGCGCAATCACGCGACGGGTGTAAATCACCATGCTTATAGCCCCTACGATACCAAATTGAGGGTTCTAGCTTAGAATTTATAAGGGGTCAAGTTTCTAACTCCGTCCTAGACATGCTCAAAATACATACCTCAGAGTTGACTAGGCTCTTAGACATGTATTGATTACACGCATTTTTATGCATGTGATTGTATCTAAAACACTAGAAATAAGCCAATTCTCAAGTCAATTATTATGTAATTAATCTATTTTGTTTATTTTATAGAAAATTGACAGCAAAATGTGCGAAATCATCATAGCAAGGTGGAGTTTTCAATAAAGGTCGATGTCATCAGCTCTAGGTCAAAGCATCCTTAATTAACCATTAGTCTTAATTAACTAGTGGTTACTTAAGGTTATTTATTGGGCTGCATGTTAGCATAATTGAAAGGGTCCAAAATCATGTATCTTGGTGACACGTGGCAGCAATTCAATTAATCATTTGATTTAATTATGCAAAGAAGGAGTGCAGCAGTTCATTCTTTCTCTTACTGCGAAACGCACAACATCATGTGACATTATCTTTGCACCATTCAACCAGTGTACTTATGACACGTGGCACACTAGTCTTCCCTTGTTCAATTAAAGCCATAGACCCATTCGCATCTCATCGATCTGAGGGAGGAACAGCGCCTCAACGGAAGGAAAGGGCTTCAGCCCTTTCCCATAAGCACACCACCTTTAAGACCCCATCCATCTTCTCTCCTCTAACCCACCGAGAACCACACCACCATACCTCACTCTTTTCTTCTCCTCACCAAAATCTTCCTCACCAGAATCCACCTCACCAAAATTCCTTCTTCTCATCTTTTCTTCTCCTCACCAAGATCCACCCATCCTCACCAAAATTCTATCTTCTCATCAATTTCACAAGATTCAAAGGGGAAGCCCAAGCATTAAGAGCTTCATCACTATCAAATTTGGGTAATAATGGGGAGCCGTAAATCAAGGCTAGCCATAATTGGTCTATAGCAATTTGTGGCTTGTTCTTGTTACTCCCTACTTCTCTTCACTTTTTCCTCTTTGAATTTTGTAATTTTGATGTCTATGATTATGAGTTGTGAGTAGACTTTGTTGGGGGTTAGGGTTGTGTGCCCTAATCCAAATTTGATGTAATTGATGCTTAATTTAATTTATATATGGAATTTGTTAATTATTGGATGCTTGTGTTTTGTGATAATTGATTAGAATGCATGCTTAGGAATTGTCAATTCTTGAGTATGTGTTTTAATAAGACTAGATTAAAATTTAGGGGATGACATCCTTTGATTTTGGAGCTAGAACCCCGATTTAATATTCGTGGGAAGTACAAGCATGGTTCACTACATGATTAGCTTGATCACAATTATCGTGAGCTGGATCGCAATTATGGGAAGTACAAGCATGGTCCTACGCCAATATGCCAGACATCCCCCCCGACATCATTACGCATAAGTTAAGCATCAAACCATCCTTCTATCCAATCAAATAGAAGAGACGGGCCTTCAACGAAGAAAGATATCGTGCAATAGGGGAGGAGGTCACAAAACTACAAGGCATTGGGTTCATCCGCCAAGTCAATTACCCCTAATGGATTTCAAACTTGGTCATGGTAAAAAAGCCTAGCGGAAAATGGCGAATGTGCGTAGACTTCAAAGGTCTCAACAAGGCATGCCCCAAAGATAGTTTCTCACTACCACACATTGACCAGCTGGTCGACGCAACAGCAGGTCACGAGCTACTCAGCATGATGGACGCCTTCTCCGGATACAACCAAATCAAGATGAACCCCGGCGACCAAGAGTGCACTACCTTCACAACCGATAAAGGCTTATACTGCTACAATGTCATGCCCTTAGGATTGAAGAACGCCGGAGCAACATACCAGCGACTAATGAATGCCATGTTTGTGGAACACCTCCACAAAATAATAGAGGTATACGTGGACGGCATGCTTGTCAAGAGCATCAAGGCCAGCGGACACGTGGCAAACCTCCGCATTATATTCGCCATTCTCTTAGCCTACAGTATACGCCTCAACCCTGAGAAGTGCTTTTTCGGCGTCACCACTAGCAAATTTTTGGGCTACATCGTTAGCGAACGAGGCATAGAGGCTAACCCCGACAAGGTACAAGCCATCCTCAACATGAAGTCCCCATAATAGAAGGTGCACGTTCAAAATCTCCAGGGCAAGCTAACCGCCCTATCCCATTTCATCTACAAGCTCACTGACAGATGCCTCCAATTCTTTAAAGTCATGAAGAGGACCCACAAAAAGGAAATTGACTGGACTCTGGACTGTGAGGCGGCATTCCAAAGCTTACAGGAATACTTAGCGGCAATCCCACTCCTCTCCATTCCCGTACAGGGTGAGATACTTTATATATACCTAGCGGTATCCACATCAGCGGCAAGCTGCACCATAGTACCAAGAAAGGGACAAGACGAGCTCCTGGTATTCTACGCTGACAAAGGTATGAATGGCGCTGAGATAAGATACACCCCCCTGGAGCAGCACGCTCTCACCCTCATCTTCGCCGCTAGATGTCTCTGCCAATACTTCCAAGCCCATACAATTCATGTCTTGACAAATCAACCGCTGAAACAAATAATGCAGAATCCTGAGCACTCTGGCTACCTTAGCAAGTGGGTGCCTAAACCCTTAGCAAGTGGGCAATCGAGCTCAGCGAGTTCGACATCGAATACAAACCACACACCTCTATGAAAGGCCAGACAGTAGCAGACTTCATCGCTGAGCTCACTGAGCAGCAAGTTGAACCCACCTTAGGGGCAGAAGCAGGCAGCACAGTCATGGCAACCACAGAGGAACCAACATAGAAGCAATAGTCAGAGTGGAACCTCCATGTTGACGACTCAGCCTGCGCCATGGCCTGTGGAGTGGGAATCATCTTGACAAGATCTGGATGACTAAACGTGGAGTATGCACTGAAATTCAACTTCACAGCCTCAAACAACATGGCGGAGTATGAAGCACTCATTGCAGGCCTACTCCTCGCCATTGACTCAGGCGCTGATAGTGTCAACAAATTCAGTGATTCCCAACTAGTCGTCAACCAAATCAACGACAGCTTCCAGGCCAAGGACAAACAGCTAACGGCATACTTAGGGTACGTAAAAACCCTACTTAGGAAATTCAAGTTCCACACCATCACACAAATCCCCGGAGAAAAGAACACTAAGGCAAACTCTCTCGCAAGATTGGAAACAGCCAAACCACACCAAAGTTTGACGGACACAAGGGTAGAATGCCTTGACAAGCCAAGCATCGCCAAAACCCTAACGAAAATATTCAACATTGAGGTCAATCCCAGCTGGATGGATGAAATAATATAATACAAGCACAATGGAACACTACCAGCTGACAAGGTCAAGGCACGGCAGCTCAAGCGAAGAGCAACCCGCTATAACATACAGAATGGCAAGCTCTACCGCCAGGGATTCACCCACCCCAACCTCTGATGCTTGACCCCAGAGGAAGGAAGGGTGGTTCGGGCAATATAAATGCAGGGGAGTGTGGAAATCATTCAGGCGCCAGATCTCAGGCAAATCGCACTATACGGGAAGGGTACTTTTGGCCCACACTCGACGACGACGCCAGAGGAATCTCCAAGTCCTGCCACAAGTGTCAGCAATACGCTGACCTCCCTCATGCCCTAGCGGAGCCCCTCTCAATAATCATCGGCCCATGGATTCAGTCCATTTAGGGCCTTGACCTAGTTGGTAAATTACCAACTGCCAGGGGCCAGTTCAAATACATCATCGTCGCCATCGATTACAATAGCAAATGGATAGAAGCGGAACTACTGACGGCAATCACTATCTCCAAGGTAACCCACTTCCTCTGGAAAAACATCTATTGTAGGTACGGCGTCCCCCACACCATCATCACAGACAATGGGGCACAGTTCAACAACGAGGAGATCATATCCTTTATCGCTAATATAGGCACCAAGATGCTCTATGCATCTCTGGTGCACCCCCAAACCAACGGGAAGGTTGAAGCGACAAACAAGATAATCAAGAAATTGCTCAAGAAGAAGCTCAATGATGCCAAGGGCTTATGGGTAGAAAATCTCCCGGAGGTCCTATGGGCCATCAGGACAACCCCAACATCCGCTAACTGTGAAACACCGTTCTGCATGATGTTCGGAACAGAGGTCGTCTTGCCCATCGAAGTCACACAACCTACTGCTAGGGTTGAGGGCTATAGTGCCGAGACCAACGGCAAGGGAATCAACCTCGACAAGGATCTCCTCGAGGAAAAACGCCACAGGGCTCACTTGCACAATTTGCAAAACAAGCAACAGATATCACGTTTCTACAATGCCAGAGTCAAGGCCCAGGACCTCCAACTTGGAGACTGGGTAATGAAGGAAGTTATTCCACTGCAAACTACACTTCGTCCCACTTAGGAAAAACCATACCAAATAGTAGAAGTCATCAGCCCCGACACTTTCTACTTATAGGACAAGGATGACGTCACATCGACCCACCCTTGGAATACCGAACACCTCTGGTATTACTACAAGTAATCCTATCGCTGACCCACAGCATCTTGACTAAATTTTTGTACAATATTTAGCTAAGGGAAGCTACCCAACGGGTAC
This sequence comes from Rosa lucieae, assembly GCA_024704745.1. NCBI lineage: Eukaryota > Viridiplantae > Streptophyta > Magnoliopsida > Rosales > Rosaceae > Rosa > Rosa lucieae. The sequence goes on from CM045492.1 coordinate 29,618,371, forward strand.
TCTCACTCTTTTGTAAACACTGATCTCTCAGCTATCAATGAAATAAGGAATTATTCAAACCATTGTTCTTCACAACACAAGCAGTTAACTGGCAACGCCAACAACGTTCAGCGGACCACGTCCGCTACTTCGTGCACTTAGAACAATTGTAATTCCCTTAATGTTTCATTGACAGACAAAAGTATAAGAAAAGCTCTAGCGGTATACCAACACTCAGGGGCGGAGCCAGAAACTTAAGGTTACTGGGGCACAAAAACAAAATAATAATATCAAAATATAAAAAATCTTCAAAAATAACAAGAAATTTGTCATGGGAGTTGAGAGTCGATACAAGTTGCAACTATGCTTTTCTATTTTTCAAGAGTTTTCCAAATCACTAAAAAGTAACACCGAGTGACGAAGCTAAAACTTCATCCTAGGTAAGGACCTTTAGAAATTTGAGAAGAAAAAATTTAGAACTCAAATTATATATCAGAATTTTAATGAAAATTCAGATTAAAAAAATTTATTAGAAATATTATAATCTAGTAGTAAGATCAATTTAAAATAAGAATGTTGTTAAAATTATGTCAAGTTTGTAAAAGCAAGCCACATGAGAAAAATAGTAATATTAATAATAATTTAGTGCTGCAACAACCTTGGAAAAAGTCTAAACAAAACATTCTGAAGTTACCTTGATTCGAGCCCAAGACCTGTAATGTAGCAGAAGCATGCCAGACCACTAGACCATCCTAACCACCTGTGCTTCTAGGTAACTTAATTATATATATTCAAAAGTTTAGTGGGGCACGGGACCCATTGTTCCCCAATATGGCTCCGCCACTGCCTACACTCAAGCAGAACAAGTATTTGCCAACAGCAATCCAACACTTAGAAACATTCAGAGGTAAAAATAACATCACTTCTTTATAAGCTCAAGTTGGGACTCCCCAACCAAAACATTGTTTCAATACAAAGCATAAATAGGCTCAGCAGCGATACAAAAATAAAAACTTAAACATCTCGTGACTCTCCTTGGGGGCCTACGACACCATCACCATCCTTCTGCGCGCGCTACGCTATTGAGTAGCTAGTCTGGTCAAACCTGGGGGCGGTAGGACTCGGAGTAATAATCGTCCCATCATCGCGGGTGTTGGCAACCATGAATCGGGCATGGGAGGCATTGGAGACCGTCGGCATCGGCGACTACTGAGAACCTTCACCAGTCTGCTTGACGGATTCACCGCTACAAGACCGCACCACTTCTGGCTGCAAGGAGTCGGGTCCACCTTCGGGGGTCTGTGGCTGACTTGGCACCATTTGCAGTTGGGCCGCCTTATCCCAATTAATGACATCCTTCTTGTCCAGCTTGCAGAAGTTTTCCTCCGCCCCCGCTTTGCCGGCAGCTGTAAGTGCGTCCTTATACGCTTCGCGGCTCTTAATTTTTCTTTCTCCGCTTCCCAATCCTCGGCCCGACGTTGCAATAGGTTGACCTCTTATGATCGGGCAGCAGCTTCCCGCAGCACAATGTCAAGCCTTAGCTGGCAACTGTTCCCCGACACGAGCAATCTCCATCTCCAGCTCCGCCACCTTGGCATTATGCTGAACATCCTGATCGATGGCAACCTATAGCTTGTCTCGCGCATCCACCAGGTCCAACTCAGCCTTCGACAGTTGCCGCTCGCATTCCTCGAGCCTTTTCTTCACAGCCGCCAACTCTTCGAGTAGCTATCAACCTCAGCGCGTAGCTACACCTCCACGGCTGATGCCTTGGAGACCTCCAAAAATAACTCATTTAGCCCGACTGCAAGATGGCCGAAGGCCGAGATGAACGGCGACTGCTACAATGGAGTGTCGCGCACAGTTCCATCCATGCCCCCAAACCCCAACCGGTAGCAAATGCTGAAAAGCAGCTCCCACTCGCAGTCGGTCAGGAACTACGCATATGCAGCGAAGGAGTCCAGGCCGCTAGAAGGATCATCCCTAACGGTGGCAACGGTGACCACTTGACCATCCTTCCGAGCCCTTTTCTGTTGTCTACCGCATTGTCACCCTCCTTCCCATCGTTCTGCCGCCGTTTCCTCTGAATGGCAGCACCCTGGATTGCACCGGCGGCAATTGTCCTCGCCGAGGCATCCGGCTCCAGGCCAACTATGGTAACGGCCTCACCACCGCTAGGCTCTTTCCGCGGCGCGGCTTTGTCCTTCTAGACCACACACTGGGAAACCATAACCTTATCCTGTCGATTGCCTCCAATCCTCGTGCAAACTGGTTGGGGGGGGGGCGATCAGACGAACAACTGTTTCCCCTGCGGTTGGCAACTGGGATGGTACGACATCTCGAAGACAACCTCTTCCTCAGCGGGGTTGACCTTCTTTGTCTTAGGGTCCATGGTCGTCTTCCTCGCATTTAGAGCCGCTGCGAACATGCCCTCCAGGTAATCGTCTAAGCCAGCACTGTCCATAACTTTTTCAAAAGTCGCACGACTTAACTTGTTGCCGGGAACGAGGTCTACAAAACCAACATCAAGTTAAACCGATAGGTCAATGGCATCACAAAAAATAATATATGTACTCAGCGGTAGCTACCTGGGAACCGAGTCAAGTTCAATTGCACCAGCACGTCCCAGCCAGTCAATAGCCGCAGATCTAGAAGATTGCGATTCTTCGAACAGCCGGTGATCCTGCGGCTCTCCTCCTTCAATGTCACTATGCCAAAAAGTTAATCATACGACACACATCAGACGACAGAAGCCTAATTTTCTGTCGTCTCAATTTTTCAGACGACATAAAAATGTAACTATGTTGTTTGAATACTCACTGAAACACACTTTTTTCATTTTGAATAAGAGGGTGGCATTCAGACAACATAATAACGTTGTTAGCTCAAGATAGAAATATAGCTATCATTTTCATTCATCTGAAGCTGAGAAGGTAGTCATATTCAGACAACGGTGATAAGAAAATTCTGTTGTCTGAATATCGATTGTTGAAAATTTGGAATTCTCCCTCCATGCTCGTTTGACCATTTCCCTCTCAAAATGGTCAAACCCTAGTTGAGTCAAAAGACCAGTAACATTCAAACAACAGATTTAAAGAAACTGTGTTGTCTGATCAATTTTTTAACTTTGGTATTTTCTTTTTTTTCTTTTTCCTTTGAAAGTCCCATGTCCTTAAGCCTGATTTTTTTTTTTTTAATTGCCCCCTGATATTTTTTTCATTTGGTGTAAAACTCCCAAGTCTCGAGTAGAGTTTCTCTTTGGGCGAAAATTCTTCAGTACACGGAGGGTGAATGTGCACGGCGTATGTGGTGAAATCTGAGCCGTCCGATACGTTATCCAAGTTGATCATCTGATCCAAAATATTTGGGCCCACGTAGTGTAACCAATCAGAGTTGTTGCACATGAGCCGTGTGTGTAGACGGCCGTGTACCGAAGACTCTCCGCTCTTTGGGTCACCCCTTCTCCATCACTCTTCCGCTCTAGGCCTCGTTTGGTTCGCGGAAAGTAAGCATCAGGAAAGGAAAGTTGTTCCTTTCCTGTGTTTGGGATGCAAAAGGAAAGGAAATACTTTCCTGAAGCAAGGGAAAATAGGGGGGAAAATGGTTCCTTCCATACTCCAAAGGAATCACTTTCCCCTCTTCTTTCCTTGCATTTATTACTCACAACATATTATTTTATTCCATTAATTACATACTTTTTAAAAACTTTCCGGATAACTTTCCTTACATTACCAAACATCGGAATGGAAAGTTCTTCGGAAAGTTCATTTCCCTTCCCATGGGAAAGACAAAGGAACTACTTTCCTTTCCGCGAACCAAACGAGGCTAACTTCTTTCCCTCATCAGATCTATGAACGATGAACTAGGGTAGCTTTTGGGTACTCGAATCCAAAAGGCCCAACAACATTTTTTTTTTCTCTTTACTCGCTAGGTCACATGTTCGTCCAACCCTAGAATCGTAGAAAACTAAGATTAGTTGCAGTAGCCATGACCATCGCTGCCATAGACCCAAAAGCCGTGAAATCAGACTTGGTCCTCATCCTCGACTATGGCTCCCATACACCCACCTCATCACTCTCCGCATTCGATCCCTCTCCGTCTTCTCCCTCACCATCTCCTGCACCAGCCCCCTCAAGGCCATCACCGACCTCAACCCCAGCGTTGTCATCCTCTCCGGCAGTCCCCACTCCGTCTGCACCGACGACTCCCCCAGCTTCCCCGCCGGGTTCACCGAGTGGGCCGAGGTCCATGGCTTCTTCGTCCTCGGAATCTGCTACGGCTTGCAGCTGATTGTGCAGAGGCTTGGCGGGGTGGTTAGGGTTGGGGAGAAGCAGGAGTATGGCAAGATGGAGATTGTGGTGGAGAGCAATTCGGGGATTTTCCAGGCCCAAGAGGGTTGGGGATAGGCAGGTGGTGTGGATGAGCCATGGGGATGAGGTGGCTAAGTTGCCCCAGGGGTTCCGGGTGATGGCGCAGAGCCAGCAGGGAGTGGTGGCCGCCATTGAAAGCCCTGAAAGGAGGTTCTATGGGCTGCAGTACCACCCTGAGGTATTATTTCAATGGACTTGTTATCATGTGCTTTCAACATTTTTGTTATGTATGCTGCTCACCTTCGCAGTCACAATTCTTTTGGGTACAGAGCCAATGCTTTGCTCACCTTCGCAGTCACAATTCTCGCCCTCATGTGCGCCATGGCCTCCATGTCTGACAATTTCAACACCCCATCTCCCACTTCTCAAGTCCAGGTTTTTTTTTTTTTTTTTTCTGGGTAGATCTAGGATTCAAAGATTGTGAATTTGAAATACCCAGTTGGGTTTTTGGTTCTGATTTTGATTGTTTTGTTTGTTTAGGTGCTGAATATCAATTGGTTTCAGAAGCAACCAAATGGGAACGACGAGGTAAATTTCGGGTCTTTTTTTTTCTTTGTTGGTTTTTGTTTTGGTGGAGTGTGTGTGTAAATTAGTCTGAATGTGATTTCAATTTGGTGTTGGGTTAAATGGGTTTTCGATTTTGATTGGTTTAGTCTCATCAAGTTATTAGTTGTCTGTTCTGAATTGAGTTTAAAGGTTGAAACTTTGAGGTTTATTATCTATGGGAATGGTGGTTTTGGGGTCCAAAACCACCACTCTATGTTTTAATTCCAGGTGTTGGATGAAAAATGTGGAATTTCAGTGCATATTTTGGTTTCCGTGAGCTGTACAAACTCAATTGGACTTTGATGAAACCCGCAATGTTTGTTATGACTTTCATATCTAGTAAATATGAATGGTTTTTGGTTCTTTCTGATTTCCCACAGAAAAAGTCATGTAGTAGAAGTCTTTGTTTCTATTTCAAAGTGTGTCAACTTCTGTGTGTTATAATGTGATGGAAAGGAATGTTAGCAGTTGCTTTAATGTTGACTGTTTGTTTCTTTTAAGTTTTCCTTGATTGAAAATTTCAATTGTTATTAGCAATTATAACTGCTTCAGTGAATGAGATTCGTAAATAGGGAATGGGGAAAGAGTGGGTTTTGGGAAGAGAAATGGGTCGGGGGGAATATTTTTCTTTCATTCCTTTTGTTATTTGCAGATAATCTCAAAAATGATAGTTTTTTAATTGCCAGAATGTGTGTCAACTCCTATAATGTATGTCCTTCCTCTGAGTTGGGATTTCAGGCTTCGATAAACCTAAAGACCTGTAAGTTGAGGAACTCATTACACTATTATCTTAAATCGAGTGAGTGATGCTTGTCCCATCTAGATTAGATTGATAGGAGAAGGTGGATTCCCTCTCCTGTAATCTATAGATGAAGTGTACACCCTCTCTCTAGTCGAGTTTCCTACCAAAAGAAGTTTGCTAAGCTTGTTGTTAAACTTTCTTTCACAAGTTAACCCAGACACTGCTTTGTAAATTCAATGCCATGCATCCTTGTTAAACTTCTTTTATGTATCCCTTTCAATTGTACTTGCTACCTGGTTTGACTATTACATTTTACTTTGAGATTATTTGTTATTATTTTGGAATAGCCTACTCTTGAGCTTGTATCTCCAGACTTGCTATGATTGTGTTTGTTTCCTTTTCCTTTAGAAGAACCAGCCATGTTTCACATTTCTATCAACTCGATTGTAAAACTGCAAGTATGGTCCATTATCAAAAGAAGAGTGGGAAGAACAATTCAAGCTATGGCCAACATCTTATCATTCACCAACCCAGTAAGCTCCCATTCTCGTATAGTACGTAATGTCCTGCATTTTGTTGCAGATAGGGAGTTCAATCATTGGTGTTAAGGGGTCTTTAGTATTTTCCTTTATAGGATTAGGGTGATGAGGAGGTGAAAGATATCTCAGTAAGGATCAAAAGTCATCATTGATTCTGTTCCTAATCATAAATGACAGAACATGTTCATGTTATAATTACTACTTACTAAAATGTTGGGTTACACTCCTATAGTTAAATGTATCTATAGCAGGATCTTTCACTACTATGTACTTGAACTGTTACTCAACAATTTTATGTATAGGAAGTTAAGCTAATAGTGACATTGTTTGTTGGTTGAATATTATTTTGGATGTCACAAGGTCCTTTCAGTGCAGCTTTCGCTTCTTTCTTCATCTGCCTCATTGAACTTAAGAATTGAAGAACGAGCTGCAAGTAGAAAGAAGGCAAGCCTTTGCTTTTGTTCTTTTTCTAGATATATGTTCCTGAACTATAATCAAATCTATTACGTATGAGCTACTGTATATTTGTAAAGTACTTATGGATGTCAATACTTCATTGCTTTCATGTTATCCAAAATAGTAGGCCTTTCTGTAGGCTTTAAACCCTAATTTTTTTAGGTAAATTAAAGAGAAATTAATCCCAAAGTTAACAAGAATATGTAAACCAAAACGATATCCTATATGAGGGCTAGTTCTACAACCCTCAAATAAGCATATTTTAAATAATTATTTTTACATCATCCCTGACAATTGGTTTCTTTGTCCTCTACCATACAGTAATATTGATGCCATTGTTGAATCCGGTGAAGAAGACTTGGTCAGTACTCAGCTTCATGAAGTATGCTATTCAGTTAGTTAAGTGTCATGAAAATTTGGTACTTATTGTACTTTCTTTGCGTTAGGCTTTTTCTCTATGCCTCCTCACAGAGTTTATTTTCACGCTACACATTCACTCCATTTGTAGGAAGTCATGCTGCAGTTATAGTAGAAATTTTGACAACTACGGCTTGTTGCAGTCTTGGGCTTAGCTTGAATACCTATGAAGCATGGATACGGCTAAAATCTGACTATGCTGTATCGTATCCGTATCGGATACGGATACGGATACGATACGCACTGGGTGCGTATCTAAGACTCTCAAAACGTATCCTTGACTATGTAGCATCAGTTGACTTTGTTGATACATCTTGGATACGGTAAGACATGATTTTGGATACGTTTTGGGGTATTTTGGACAGTTTTTTAACAATTAAAACCTAAAAGAGAGTGAGCCGCACAACTCCTCTTCGCGTCTCTCTTCGCACAACTCCTCTTCGGGTTCTTCGCACTACTTCTCTTCGCGTCTCTCTTCGAGTTCGTAGCTAGTGGGTAACTGGGTATGTTCAGATTGAAAGCTTGAAGCTTTAATCTCTGTGGGTTGAAGGCGTGAATGTTGAAGGTCGAGTTCTCTGACTTCTATCTTCGCATCTCTGTTCGTTGCTTCTTCGCGGCTTCGTCATAGAACAAACGATGAGGATGGGTATGTTCTGAATTGAAAGCTTGAAGGTTGAAGCTCTGTGGGAGTGTGGGTTGAAGCTTGAAGAGTTGAAGGTCGTTCTGTGGGCTATTATTAAAGGTATGTTCAGATTTTTGGATCATCTTATATCAATTACATGAATGATGAATTAAGTCTTGGCAACAACTATAATTACATGAATGATGAATCAAGTCTTGGCAGCAACCATCTATTTATCGTTTTTATTGTTATTCTTTTTTGTTTAGGAAGATGAGTGATGCAAATGCAACAGCAACAGATGCAGTTGAATGAAGTTGTGGAAGTTTTGGAAGCTTGTTTGTGCTTGAACTTAGTTTTAATTTATGTTGCTTGAACTATTTGTTAAGTAATTTGATCCTTGGACTTATGTTTTGTATGATTGTTTGAATATTATGTCTTTCAATTGCTTGTTTCATTGCAATTCATATGCAATATTCATCAAATATATTTATTAACACTATATATATATATATATATTACATATTATTTTATAAATGTGTCTAAACGTATCGTATCTTGTTTTTTTGAAAAAAAACGTATCCACGTATCGTATCGTATCGCACCCCGTACCCCGTACCCGTGTCAGTGCATCATAGTTGAATACTAGTCATTTTAGTTTGAAGAAACCCCTTGTAAACTCATTACCAACTGGGGCTTTGGTGGAAGGCTTCCCTATGTTTGGTTCCAAAAGCATCAGCATTATTCGAAAGGGAAGGTATGGTGCTTGGACCCCAAATAGACTAAACAGTTTATTTGATTGGAAATTAATCTGTCTTTGTTTTCTTGATTTGAAATCTTATTTGTTTTTCAGTTGAGCTAATAGAAGCGTTTTGTTTTGTTTTGTTTTGTTTTTGGGTTCTTCATTTCATGTAAAGTTTATGGTACCTGAATTCTAATTATATTGATTGGAGATGCCTTATTTAATTTCAGATTATTCTGTTAATCACTTGATGCTTCTTTCTTCATATGTATTGAGTAGCTTCTGGTCCAAAATCAAGTATTTACAGTCCCACATATTAGAATATATAACATAATTTACACAGAGCTTGGTATGGTATGAAATTTTGGGCACATCAGGTTATCAAAGTATGGTTATGATGTTAATTTGCTTCTGTGTGTGTGTGTGTATATATATATATATATGCGACTGCTCTCTTTGACATAAGTTGACAAGTTTTGATCAGAGGCTGTGCAAAATGTAACTGTATTGTCATGTCTTTTGAGCCCAATGGCCTTGATTATGGCTCAAATTCAAGGTACAGAAAACACATTGAGAGCTGATAGACGATATTGGGTCTTAGTGCTCAAAACATTTGTTCTTCATTTGCGTATGTAAATATCTGATTAGATTTCTCTGTCATGGAACAATAGTTGCTGGAATGTTTGGTTCTCATTCAAAAATGCATCAAGCATGCCCATGTTTTGTTCTTTTGATGATATCATTAGCCTGATAATGGTTTGGGTTTTGCTTTGTACCTTGTAGTTTCAGCATATGCAGTGAAAAATTCTATGCAAACTCTGAAGGCAAGTGATTGGCATCTTGAAGGAGCTAGGAGCATTTAATATAGTCTACAGCCAAGCCACGGGAGGAGAAGAAAAAACAAATGGCCAAGCTCTAGAGTACATTGTAAATTATTTTGCTAGTTAGCTTCAATAGTTAGGTCTCATGGAACAATTAATGACTATTGTAGATGTATTTTGATGGCTGTAATGACATTGGAGTTTTCAGAATGAATGTGAACATCAAAGAATGGCAAGAGCAAACTTATATGTGTCATCTGAAATACAAGGCAACAACAAACTTGAAAAACAATATGTTGTTGGAACAGCTGAGAAACAATAGAATAGAATCACAAATAACTATCCTCTGATATTGATTAAGACAACATAAAATTGTCGCTCAAATGTACATAGAACCACAAATAAGTATCCTCTTATATTGGTTAAGACAACAGATAGTTGTCGCTCAAAGGTACATAGAACCATAAATAACTATCCTCCTATATTGGTTAAGACAACAGAAAAATGTAATCTTAACTAAAAAACCACGACAAATATTTGTTATATTTAATAGACATAGACAACATAATAGTTGGATTATTTGTTGTTTTATACACATTCAGACAACATAAAAACAAATTATAAATTTAGCTACAACAACAAATAATTGATGTTTCTTATCTTTTCAGACTGCAGTTATATGTAATTGAAACATACTTAATACCACAATTATTTGTAGTTTATAACCATTACAGACAACAAATAAGTTCTCAGCACCTAATACTTTAGTTCATTCATACCACAGAAAGATCATGAATACTGTCTTTGAAATGGCTATTAAACAATAGAAGATAAAGATTGTTGATGTCTGTTTATATATAAGGTAACACATTTCTGTCGTCTGAAATCTTCATAACACACACCTTTACATGTGAGGAATCAATCAGACAACAGAAGACCAAAAACATGTCTGTCGTTTGAGTGCAATCAGACGACAGAGTTTATCTGTCGTCTGATTAACTTTTTGGCATAGTGTGTTAGCACAAATCGCAACTCTGCTACACACATACAAAGAACAAGCAAAGCATTAAATCGCGAGTACTGTGGAATTAGGAAGCAACACCAAAAAAAAAAAAAAAGGGAAAAGAGTTAGCGGCAACCTCGAATAGGTTGAAACTTTGACTTAATCCTAAAAGTTTGCTCCTTTTTATTCAGGGCCTCATTGTACTCCCAACCCTCCGTCATGACGTAGTAGGTTGTCCGCCAAGGGGACATTGAGTTCGGAGTATTCTCAATCAGCTGAGGCGCCCTAGTGTGCAGACTCAGGTTCATTCTTCCACTGCACCCTTTTCTCATAACATAGTCCAACTCGTAGAAATGGAGAACCTTGGCCACGATAGGACCCTCGCAGCCAAACAAGCTCCACAACGCGTTCAACCCCATTATAGTCATGACGCTAAACATACCTTATAGCCATGACGCTAAACATACCTTATAGCCATGACGCTAAATAACATTGAACATACCTTATAACCAGGACATTATATATATACCTCTAAAATATGTAACTAATAAATCACATAGCAACGATGTATCTAAAACTATATACCTATTGACCAGGTATCAAAAAAACTCATAACATAAACAACCTACTTCATATCCTTGAATTTCACTATATATCATTCCGTTGAAATAGGAAACCAATGAACCTTGTAACATAAACAAAACAAAAAAAACAAAAAAAAAAAGGTCGGCATGCATTAAAGTATTTGAACTTGACAATCACTCCTTTTTACATACCTCTAGAATAGGTAACTCATAAATCACATAGCAATGAGGTATCTAAAACTACATACCTTTTGACAACGTATTGGAAAAAACTCATAACATAAACCAACCTACCTCATATCTAGACCTAGCAAAACACCGTGTCATGTTTGTGTCATATTAAGTTTGTTTCATATATTTATCATGAAACAAAATAACAAACCATTAAGCTACCGCGTGGAGGATGCTATAACCAAAACCGAACTATTTAATTTAGTGTTAACTGTTAAAAACCATTAAGACCCTTAAAGAAAATAACTAAATAGTAACTTACAAAATCTTATAAATTTAGTGTAACATAAGAATCACATGTAAATCTTATACAGTTGGATTACCTTTTTTTTTTTTTGACAGTTGAGAGTTGAGGCTGTTTTCGTGAGAATTTACAAAGAGATTACGATGAATTAGAGAGATGTATTTGGGTTTCTAATATATATCAGACAGAGAAACTCAAATTTACAAGAATACCATTATACTATTGTTTTTAATCGTGTTCTTATCGTGATGACTCTATATGGAACCAAACCTATAAACCTCAAACCAAATACTTATAGGTTCATTTGTGTTAATGTTGTGTGCAATTTTACCAGTTCTATTCATGTCCATGAACATCACTAAATATGATACATTTGGAATATGCACCCAATGAAATCCATTGCACAAGAAACATAAATTACATAGTAATGAGGTATCTAAAACTACATACTTTTTGACAATATATCAGAAAAAACTCATAACATAAAACAACTTATCTCATATCCAAGAACATTACTAAATATCATACATTTTGATTAAGTAACCAATGAAACTCATAGCCCAAAAAAAAAAAAAAACTAATTAAAATAAAGCCAACAGGCATTCATTTTTTAGAACTTGAAAGTCACACCTACTACATTATAGCCATGATATTAAACATATCTTCTAACTATAACATTAAACAAAATTAAACATACCTTATAGCCAAGATATTATATAACATACCTCTAGAAAAGGTAACTAATAAATCACATAGCAATGAGGTATCTAAAACTATATACCTCTTGACTAGGTATCGAAAAAAACTAATAACACAAAACAACCTACTTCATATCCTTGAATTTCACTATATATAATTTCATTGAAATAGTAAACCAATGAAACTTATAAGACAAACAAAAAAAATAAGTGGGTAAGCATTAATTTCTTTGAACTTGAAAGTCACTCATTCCTACATTATAGACATAATGTTAAACATACCTTATAACCACGACATTAAATAACAATTAAAACATCTTATAGCTATGGATTAAATAACATACCTCTAGAATAGGTAACTAATAAATCACATAGCAATAAGGTATCTAAAACTATATACCTCCTGACAAGTTATGAGAAAAAACTCATAGTATAATATAACCTACCTTGTAACCATGAACATCACTAAATATCATGCCTTTGGAGTAGGTGACCATGAAATGCATAACATAAAATCAAATAAAATAAAAAAGGTTGCTAATGCAACCTACCTCATAACTATGTGTCACGCGCCGAATTTTGGATAAAGATATTCAAAATCTGAAATGCGATAACTCAACAAGTAAAAGAAAACACTTACAAAAATTTCATTTAAACTAAACAACAAAACAAACCAAGCTCATAATTGTCAATACCAACTCGTTCTTTAGAGTCACATATTACATCATAGAGAGTTTACAAATTAAACTGAACAACAATTCAATATGTAAACATACCCACCACCCTCACTACACAACAGAAGATTAAAACTAAGAGTACCCATCTATGTCCATGCTACAGAAAGTACACCTCAGCTTCGACGACGGTTACTCGATATTCTAAGCTACACAATATATAACCCCTACATCATAGAATAGTGCACAGAGTTGATACAACAAACCATGTAAGATTTTGCAAACTCGTATGAGTAAACCAAAATAACCACAACTCTCATTTTTGATTCAAGGAAAACAAATTACATAATGATTAATTTTAACATTATATCCTTTTCTTTTTAAGGAAATACATGTCACCATTGTGATAAACCACATTAATTGAAATCTCAACTACAAATCCAAGAATTCATTTTTTTCTTTCCTCTCGACAGAAAGCATTTCTCAATTAAACTAAATAAATCAGTAATCCATGCATAGAAAATTAGTTCAAGAGATCACATTAAAATCAATAAATAGAAATCATAATAATCCTTGCATATAGTTTAGTTCAGAAAAATACATTAAAACAATCAATTCAAAAGGCAGTAATCCCTGCATATAATTTAGTGTAAGTCCCCGAAAATTCGTTATCAATTTCTAATGGTTTCCTGGAATTAATAAAGTGTTTGTTAGTACGATTTCGTGGTTCGAGGGTGGAGCGGAAGTGTTTCAGACAATTTTTCGCTCGGAATGCTCCGATTCAAGGGTTGACTTTTTATTCGTTTGGATTATGCAGAAACTTCCTTCATGAAAGTCATAGAGCGAATCGATACGAGTTCGTGCATATGCGGAACGCAAAAATCTGAGTTCGTATGAAGAAGTTATCGAATTTGAGAAAACTTTCTATTTTTGTATAAAGGACAAAAATTTCTGAAAATTGCAAAAAAGGCCAGGTTTCCATTTTGGGAAACCAGAGCTCTCTTCTCTCTCCTCGACTGGAAATCACTCAATTTCCTTCATCGACGATTTCTTCGTCCTCCGACTGCCTTTGGACGTGAAATTCTTGGGTTAGCTTCTCTTGACAAGTTTTGAGAAAAAACTCATTGCATAATACAACCAATCTCATAACCATGAACATCACTAAATATCATACCTTTGGAATTGGTGACTATGAAACTTATAACATAAAATCAAATAGAATAAAAAAGTTGTTAGGCATTAAATTTTTTGAACTTGAAAGTCACGCCTACTACCTTATAGCCATGACATTAAAATACCTTATAGCCATGATATTATATAACATACCTCTAGATTAGGTAACTCATAAATCACATAGCAATGAGGTCTCTAAAACTATATACCTTTTGACAATGTATTGGAAAAAACTCATAACATAAACTAACCTCCCTCATATCTAGACCTAGCAAAACACCGTGTCGTATTTGTGTCATATTAAGTTTTTTTCATATATTTATCATGAAACACTATAACAAACCATTAAGCTATAGCGTGGGGGATGCTAAAACCAAAACCAAACTATTAAATTTAGTGTTAACTGTTAAAAACCATTAAAACCCTTAAAGAAAATAACTAAATCGTAACTTACAAAATTTATAAATTTAGTAAAACATAAGAATCACATGTAAATCTTATATAGTTGGGTTACCTTTTTCTTTTTGAGAGTTGAGAGTTGAGGCTATTTTCATGAGAATTTACAAAGAGATTACGATGAATTAGAGAGATGCATTAGGGTTTCTAATATATATCAGACAGAGAAACTCAAATTTACAAGAATACCATTATACTATTGGTTGTAATCGTGTTCTTATCGTGATGACTCTACATGGAACCAAACCTATAAACCTCAAACCAAATACTTATAGTTTCATTTGTGTTAATGTCGTGTGCAATTTTACCAGTTCTATTCATGTCCATGAACATCACTAAATATGATTCCTTTGGAACATGTACCCAATGAAATCCATTGCACAAGAAACATAAATTACATAGTATTGAGGTATCTAAAACTAAATATATACCTCTTGACAATGTATCAGAAAAAACTCATAACATAAAACAGCCTACCTCATATCCATGAACATTACTAAATATCATACCTTTTGATTAAGTAACCAATGAAACTCATAGCCTAAAAAACTAATTAAAATAATGCCAGCAGACATTCAGTTTTTAGAACTTGAAAGCCACGCCTACTACATTATAGCCATTATGTTAAACATATCTTATGACTATAACATTAAATAAAATTAAACATACCTTATAGACGAGACATTATATAACATACCTCTAAAAAAGGTAACTAATAAATCACATAGCAATGAGGTATCTAAAACTATATACATTTTGACTAGGTATCGAAAAAGACTGATAACATAAAACATCCTACTTCATATCCTTGAATTTCACTATATATCATTCCGTTGAAATAGAAAACCAATGAAACTTGTAACATAAACAAAAAAAAAAAGCCGATAAGCATTAAATTTTTTGAACTTGAAAGTCACTCCTTGCTACCTTATAGTCGTAATGTTAAACATATCTTATAACCATGTCATTAAATAACATTAAAAACATCTTATAGTCGTGGATTAAATAACATACCTCTATAATTGGTAACTAATAAATCACACAACAATAAGGTATCTAAAACTATATACCTCTTGACAAGTTATGAGAAAAAACTCATAGTATATTACAACCTACCTCATAACCATGAACATCACCAAATATCATACCTTTGGAGTAGGTGACAATTTGGTATCAGAGTGTAAGGTCACATATTTGGTGCTAATCAGTACTACACGAGTGATGGCCCGTCTGCAACAGATCCTCATCTGATGCTCTTCAGTGCTGGTATAATCATTGGGTGTGTCGTAGTGTTAGGTGTTGGTCTGAGCGTAATCTTGGGTTGCAATCTTTTGAGGAATGGGAACCTCTGGATTGAAACCTGGTTGAGTTGTTGATGATGGTTTTCATGGAAAATTGTATCCTTTTGTGAGGTATAGTTGTTGGTTGTTGAGGTCATGGTGTTTGACCTATGCTTGTATCTAAAGTTGGTACAAGTATTTAAGTAATAAAAGTTGAGCCTTTCCAAGTTGGATCGGTAAATGTTTTAGGCTGGAAGGTACTTAGCAATTGTTAGTTCCTTAGTTATAGTGTTGAGATTTAGTGGAGCATTTCATTTCTGTACATCTATTTTGTGTTTGGAATGGCTTCGGTGTTCCTAGGTAGATCATTGTGTGTAGCTTGACTTCTTGGTGTGGTATGATGCTTCTCTGATTGTTGTTGTGGTAGGGATTTCTATGGTTTGATTTTGTTTGTGAAATGCTTTGTGATGACTTACGCGTTAGTTAGCTGAGGCTGAACCGTACTTCAATTTTGGTTATGAGATGGTAGAAAGTAGAGTGGTGATGTATGCTTTATTATGTGTTAGAATTTGTTATTGTTGGGATATTAGGTGTGGTATCTGTATCGATTGTTGAGTGGCGTATTGATTGATTAATGTGTTGAAATTTTGGGACGAAATTTCTTGAAGGAGGGTAGAATGTAATACCCCAAAAGTTCATTATTAAATAATGATGATTTTTCCAGAAATTATTAAATAAGTTGTTATTACGTTACGTGGTTCGGGGGTGGAGTGAAAGTATTTCGGACGAATAATTACTCGAAAACGTTTTATTTCGAGGGGTCAAAGGGTTGACTTTTTATTTGTTGGGTTTCTCCCAAAACTTCCTGCATGAAAGTGGTAGGACATGTCAATACGAGTTCGTGGATATGTGGCATGTGTAAATCAGAGTTCGTATGAGGAAGTTTTGGCCATCGGAAAGAGTTTCCATTTTAGTATAAATAGGAAAAATGAGAAGAAAAAAAAATTCAGTTTCCCATTTTGGAAACTTTCCAGATTTTTCCAGAAGGTTTTCTCTCTCTCAGCCAACCCTAGCCCTGACGCCGAACCGCCAACCCGACCCGGATGCATCTCGCTTTTCTGGCGACCAACGACGGCTGACCCAGCTCAGACCAACTCGCCTGGCCCTCATCTTCTGACCCCTGGCATTGGCTTTCCCCGAAGAGCACCGTGGATGGAGATCAAAGGACGGCAGCAGTGGCGTTTTCGGACCTAGTCAGATTTTTCGATTCCAACAGCGGCTGTGCTCGAGACTGGTCATTTTGGGAACACTCTCCTCCTCTAGATCACAACCATGGCAGCCTTAAAGCACGATTCAAAGTGAGGAGGGAAAAATCACAGTGTGAAGTTCAACAGTTAGGATTTTGCAGGTTTGATCTAGCTAGATCTAGGCCGAATCGGCCTTCGCGCCAGTTATGCAAGCTGTTCCTCGTGTTGTGATCTTCATGTTAGATGGAATTGATTTTCATTCTTTTGAAGTTGGTCTGGCAGCACGTAGGCTTTACATGCAGCGGCGTGTGGCAGCACGTCTGGCCATTCTAGAGGCAGTTCCTTACTCCGTTAGCCTGTTTTTGTTAATACAAACAAACATTGGGCATGTTTACTTTTGTATTTTCTTGAGTTTTGGTTGACTTGGGTTAATTACAATTTTGGTTCGTTCGGTTTTCGATCCGTGAGGATCCAACCAGTGGATCGTCTTCTTGTTCGGGCAGTTTGATCCTAGAATGGGTTTGGAGGCCTTAGGTGGTCTCCGATGGGGTTTTGTCTCAATTGACATATCT
Organism: Rosa lucieae; assembly: GCA_024704745.1. Classification (NCBI taxonomy): domain Eukaryota; kingdom Viridiplantae; phylum Streptophyta; class Magnoliopsida; order Rosales; family Rosaceae; genus Rosa; species Rosa lucieae. The sequence goes on from CM045492.1 coordinate 29,635,764, forward strand.
TTTGGTTTTTAGTTCACGTATTTCGAACTTTAAAATGATTGTGTGCTTTGTGTTGTATTGAGTGTGACCTTGATGTGATTAGGTGATTGACGGAGTTGCGTGAGCGGAGTTTGGATGATTTTGTACTTGTCTTGGTATTTGTGTGAGACGGAGCAGGATTTGGAGGTGAGTGAATCTCACTTTGTTTTGGGTGATAAATTTGTTATGTGATAGTTTTAGTAGAATGAATCATTAGATGTAAAATCATTTTTCTTGCAAATAAATATTTTTTTTTGAAATATATGAACTTGATCGTCAACGGTTCATGGGTAAGTAAAAACAAAGATTTGTTACAAAAGATTTTCGATTGGAGTAGATTATGAACTATAGTTGGAATTGTTTGGAGAAGTGGAAAAACATTGTTTTGCGTGATTTTATCACTATTGGGTTGAGAGGCGATTTTGAAGAAAATAAACGAAATTGAAAAGGGAAATGGCAGTATTGTTAGATTTATGTTTTGAAAGGAAAATGTACGATTAGTGATAATGTTGTGGTGTGCAAACAATATTTTGAAAAAGGTTTTTGATATTGTTTTGCGATGGTGAAAGTTGTGTTTGAGAGCGTGATTAAAATATAGTGTGGTGTACTAGGACCTATGTGGTGGAACTAGTGTGGCGATCTGTGTGATTAAATATATAATAGGACCTGTGTGGAGATTATTATAAAAAGGATATGGATTATTGTTGAGTGGTTGATGTTTGAAATTGTTGATGTGCTATTTGGTGTTATCAGTAGATGAACATGTGTTGATTTTCTTGTTTATTCTTATTATTGATTTGTTTGTTTTTCTTTCGTAATCTCCTAAACTACACTATATGCAGGGATTACTGTTTTCTGAATTGATTGGTTTTAATGTAATCTCCTGAGTTAAACGATATGCAGGGATTACTATGACTTCTATTGATTGTTTTAATGTAATCTCCTGAACTAAATGACATGCAGGGATTACTATGATTTGCTAGATGTGCTTTTGATGTGATCTCCTGAACTAATTCATATACAGGGATTACTTTTTACTTGTGTCACGCTCCGAATTTCGAATAAAGAAATTCGAATTTGAAACGTGATAACTTAACAAAATCCTCAAAATTGCATAGAAACTTTTTCAATTTAAACTAAGCAATAACAGTAATCCCAAAAGCATAAACTCAATAAGGACTCAATCACTCGAGTCAAACGTTATATGAACAAGTGTTTACAACCTGAATGAAATGAATTACGAATGTAAACGCTCACTAAGAGCATAATACAAACAACAGTTAATAACAAAATAGGTTAAGAACCTAAATTGCTGTAGCTATGCCTCGAACTCAACCCTGGTGGTCCTGACCTGCAGGGATAACCGCTACACCATGGAATAATGCACCACGTTGCAACCAACAAACTCAGTAAGCTTTTTAAGCTTGTATGAGTAAACTCAAATAAAAAAACACAAATCCCACTTGCTTAATAATTTCCCCAAATCATGAATCAATCAAATCATACAAATCATCACCACAATCAATAATGATTCAAGTCCCTCATGGACAATAAATGAAAGGATCACACGAAACATTCTTTTACAAACATGTACACAAGAGCACGATAACACAAAGTTATCCCCCAAACAGTACAATGTACTCAAGAACACGATAAGCAAAGTTATCCCCCAAGCAGTACATTGGCAGACAGACTAGAGCTCTAACTAAATTGTAACCTGTCACCTTGGCCAAGGTTCAAGTATGCAATATAATTGCCTCGATCGCCAATGTGATAAAAGGTCCTTAAACCAAACATTTGAAAGTCCACTTGACTCAAATACTTTCCTCAAGCAAAACACACTTTTATACAATAATCAACACATCATGATAATTGTGTGCTCATAAGAGAAATGATCGAAATAACAATTCAATCAACTCTCAATCATTACTTCACCAATGTCACACCATCCAATATATATATATATATATATATTCCACGTAAATAAATATATACGTAGTCGTTCATGCAGGAATAACCACTAATACCAACTATAGTTCATACGTATTAAAACCAAGAAATTTATTTTATACTTCAATTCATTTTTTTACCTGTGAGCTGTAGTCCTATGAACCGTAGTCGATTGAGTTCATATTATTTCAAACAAATATTTATTTTCGAAAACGATTTACAATTATCAATCAATTCCAGATATTAAATAACTCGGTTCGTAAATGAACCACGTGAGATTTACTCACCTCAAAATCCCGCTGCGTCTTCTCTTACTGCAGAGATAAGGTATCGACTAGTCTCAGTCAATCACCTAAGGAATGTACGTCACAACTTAGTACACGAATCGAAAACAATTAAGTGTCGAACCCTCGTTTGCACTAAAATCCCGAAAGTAAAGCCAATCGAGGCTAAACTTCATCCAAGACCACACGAGGTCTCCGAAATACTTAAACGATCAATATACCAAAGCTACAAGTCGATTAGACTGCCGGATCCTCACGGATCGTAAACCGATCAAACCAAAAACCCTAAAAAGTTAAAAATCATAACTTGCTCATACAATTTCCAAAAATTAAATGTTGTATATCAAAATGATCGTATCGATGTGTAGATTAAAAAGAGGAACAAAAACTGTTCCTGGGGTGGCCACACACAGCAGCCGTTGTCAAACTCAAAATTTGGCCACACTTCCTAACCAAAAATGTTCTTCTCAACATGTACAACAACTTTCCCAACTATCACAAAGTCTAAATCGAAGCCAATTGATTGAATTTTACCTTGGAACAAAAGGGGCCAATTGAACTTCAATCCTTCGATTCGAGCTCCACATGTGAAATCGTTGCAAGCCACCTTAGGAGAAACCTTTCTCAACCTCTGGGCTACAAAATCCCTCAAGAAATTCCACCTATGGTGGCCGGAATCGTCAACTCCGACCAAGGTGATTTATAGCTCCACCGCGGCCTCTTCCAGTCGTTGTAGCTCCCTCCATAGCTAGAATCTTTCTTCAATTCTCCCACAGACCTCTAGAGGAGGATGAGACGAAGATAACCTAACTTGTTTGACGTCAATTGGTGGCCGAAGGAGGAAGAAATGGCCGGAAAACCAGAGAATAATACAACCTACCTCATAACCATGAACATCACTAAATATCATACCTTTGGAATTAGTGACCATGAAACTTATAACATAAAATCAAATAGAATAAAAAAGTTGTTAGGCGTTAAAATTTTAGAACTTGAAAGTCACGCCTACTGTCACGCCTTGAATTTCAAATAAAAAAATTCAATTCCGAAACGTGATAATTTAACAAGCAAAAGAACATTATGAAAATCTTTTATTTAAACTAAGCAACAAAACAAACCAAGCTCACAAATGTTAATACCGACTCTTTCTTTAGAGTCACATATTACATTACAGAGAGTTTACAAATTAAACTGAAGAACAATTCAATAAGTAAACACACACACTACACAGCGGAAGACGAAAACTAAAAGTACACTCTCACGTCCAAAATACGGCAGCAACAAAACCTCAGCTTCAACGACGGTTGTTGGTATACATATACCTCCCAGGCACAACATATACCTCCCAGGCACAAGTACCGAAGCACAAGACTTGTCTAGCCACCATAAAGTAAGGAAAAGGCTCCCAGCTGAGGGTCCTGATACCCCTTGGGGTGATATCGGGAACCCCGAACATCCTACACCGAAGGAAATGAGACCAAGCTCCCACAAACTTGCTACATTTCTCCAATAACCCAAAAAGGTAACTGTTTACTATCGCTTTCCATTATCATTATCTTATAATGATACTAACTTAGGCATTGGAGCATTGAAGGCTGGCACACCAGGTCTTCCCTCTGACCTTTGTTTGTCTTACAGATAAGCTAGACCGATAGCGATAGTAGCAGACCGAGACATCCTGTGGTTTAGCTGGATCATACCCCTCCTAAGACAGCTGAAACATTTGGCGCTAGAAGGAGTCCCCTTGCTCCTTGCTGGCAGAACGACACACTGCTAATGGCTACCAGGACTCCCAATACCAATAATAACAATCAGTCCCTCAAGGAAGCAACTCGAGAGGTCAAATGTACGCTTGAATTCTTGAGCCCGAATACTAAGACGCGTTCAGTCATGACGACATATGCAACCACCGCACTCGAGATAGGGATGCGTACCTCACAGAGACATGTGCACAAGCTGAGACCGAGCACATAGTGGCCATGGAAGCTCACCTAGAGATTGAGAACATGACAAACTAGAATCGCATCCTCCGAGAAGCACTCCAGCGGTGAGTCGCGAACAATGAGGCATTAGACAGGGCCCGTAAGCAGGAGACCCCGATATCGACCATTGGTGATGTCCTGACACCTGGGGCCGTCCTCACCACAGACCCGGGCACCAACCTCGCTGGTACATCTATGCCGCCAACAGTAGAAGCTTCTAAAAGCCTCATGGGCCCCACTCCAAGCAGCACCAGCACAGGACCATAAGTGATTTATCTGAACTCCCCTCTTTTCCCCAATCAGCTCTGCACAGCGCCACTACCACAGCCCGTACCCAATATAGCGGGAGTATCGAGCACAAATAGGTTGCCAATATACCTCCACCTGACCGCAACACCTGGTTGCTACTTTAGATGAGCAAGACCATCGCTGCCTTGCAGGTGCGAATCGAGAGTGTAGAGAGCAGGTCCAGTTGGCAACCGATCATGCCAGGATTCCAGGGGAAGATGGGACTATTCACACCCTGGATACAAGCCGAGAAGCGCCCACAGGAGGAAAAACCCTTCAAGTTTGAAAAGTATAATGGCATCTAAGACCCATACCACCACTTAGAGGTCTTCCAATCCCTCCTGCATGGAACTCGATACACAGACGCAATGGCATGCCACGCATTCGAGGAAACCCTAACAGATGAGGCCTTAAGCTGGTTCCTTAACCTCCCCGCCAACTCCATTGACAGCTTCTAGGAGCTCGGGGACAAATTTCTCCTCTGGTTTATTTTGTGCGGCAGCGGTTATCACATGACGCCTAACCTATTTAGGCTCAAGCAACGGCCAAATGAGCGATTGTGGGGCTTTGTCCGCCGATGGCAAAAGTAAGCTACACAATGCCACTCCCTTGACCCAGCCCTAGCGACGTCAGCATTCAAGCAAGCCCTCCAGCCGGGGTGCTTCCTGTTGCAAATCAACACCAATCCTCCCGCGACATATGACGACCTACTCGACACCCCCACCGCTTTTGCGCTGGCCGAGTATGACACCTTTGGTTGCGATATTAGTACCAATACACACAGTCAGTGTACCCCAAGTCAACAACCCCATTGGGACCACTGATAACGGGAACAAAGACAAACCTGTCCAACACATGGACAAAAACCCACGGGAATGCCCAAGTTACATAGACAAAAAGGACAAGCAGTACGGAAAGAGCCCCTAGAAACCAAAGTACAACTCATCAGGCAGTCAGTATCGTGACGCACCATATGGCGGTACCCGATACAGGGAAAACTAGAAATACGACTCACCCTGATACGAGATCTACACCACACTTACCGCCTCATACGAAGAAATTTGGAATAACCACAAAGACATCATCACGTGCCTGCCGCAGCCCAAACCTGGTCAGAACAAACCACGAGACAATGGCAAGTACTGTAAGTACCATGAGGAGGCCGACCACCCCTCTAACATATGCTGGGCACTAAAAAATGCTATCGAGCACCTCATTCAAAACGGCAAGCTCTCGCATTATCGTACTCCCACAACAGGAGCCAACACTATTAAAGTCTACGGACAGATACTAACGATACATAAAGGCTCCCCAAGCGGATCCGAGACTCTTCACCTACCAAAGAGGCAATGCCCTTGGGGACAGGAAATATTGGGACTAAGTCATGGCTGCCACACCCGCAGGTGGAGTGGGATTCGATTGCTTTTAATTGCAAAGAAAACACGATACCGAAACATCATAACGACCCATTCCGGATCACTATGGTCATCAACCACTATTGATGCCATCGGGTCTAGGTTGATAGCGGTGCGGCGGTTAGTGTTATGTTCCACAGTTTCTACGAAGGTTTGAACTGAGACAAGTAGAAACTCACCCAGGATCACGAGCCCCTAATCAGCTTTGCAGGAGAAATCACACAGCCCTTGGGATCTGACAACTTACGGATCACACTCAGTTGAGGCAACACTATCACCACCATGACAACGCACTTTATCTTTGTCGACTGTCCCTCTTCCTACAGCATCATCCTAGGGCGAGACGCCATTTGAGGACTTCAATGCTTTGTCGCAGAGCGCATGTTAATGATGAAGATACCTACCCCAGGGGGCATCCTCACCATCCAAGGCGATCAGGAGCTAGCGAGAAAATGCAACTCCTTGACTGTCGCAAGGGGGCATGGCAGACGAGAAGTACTCCTAACCGCAGAGTTGCCCTCCCTATCCGACAATCCTGACGATCCAAGGGAAGACCCCGAGACTCCAGACGTTGGCGATACACGTAGTAAAAAGAAGGAAGATGCTTTGGAAGACTTGATATCAGTCTCAATATCCGATACACAACTGGAAAGAAAGGTCAAGATCGGCTCCAACAAGGACCCACTCTTCCAAGCAGAATTAATCACCTTCCTCAAGACCAGACATAAAGTGTTTACATGGTCATATGCCAACATGCCAGCGATATTGCCAGAATCGGTAACCCACAAACTCACCATCTCACTAGACATCCCCCTAATCAGGCAGAAGAGAAGGGCCTTCACGAAAGAAAAACATAAGGCCATCCAAGCCGAGGTCAAGAAACTCCAGGATATCGGATTCGTCAAGGAAGTATCCTACTCGACATGGCTATCCAATGTGATGGTAAATAAACCCAACGAAAAATGGCGCATGTGTGTTGATTACACCAATCTAAATAAGGCTTGCCCAAAGGACAATTTTCCCCTACCAAGAATTGATCAGCTAGTCGACTCCACCGCAGGCCACAAGCTCCTTAGTTTCATGGACGCCTTCTCGGGTTACAACCAGATAGCTATGGAACCCTCCGATCAAGAACACACATCCTTCACCACTAACAAGGGCTTATGTTGCTACAAGGTAATGCCATTTGGCCTGAAGAATGCCGGGGCCACATACCAGAGACTAGTCAACATCATGTTCTCAGATCATATCGCGAAGATAATGGAGGTATATGTGGATGATATGCTTGTCAAGAGCCTCACCATCGAGTGCGGTGATACTCTGACCTGCACAATAACCCTTACACTGTGGAATAGTGCACTGGGTTGAAACAACAAACCAAGTAAGTTTTTGTAAGCTCGTGTGAGTAAACCCTAATAACCACAAAACACATTTCCGACTCAAGAACAACAAATCAACACAATGATTATCTCTAAAAGCAAAATCCTTTTCTTTTTAAGGAAAACATATGTCACCACCGTGATAAACCAAATCAATTAAAAGCTCAACAACAAATCAAAGAAATCACTTTTCTTTCCTCTCGACAGGAAGCATTTATCACCACAATGACGTGATAAAACATTTCTAAACTCACTACGAGTCTTATCCACAATTGCACTCATAAATTAAACGAAATAAAACCTGTAATCCCAGCATATAAAATTAGTTTAGGAGATCACTAAAAGCATACAAACAAAATCATAGTAATCCCTGCATATAAAATTAGTTCAGGAGATCACTAAAAGCACACAAAACAAAATCATAGTAATCCCTGCATATGATTTAGTTCAGGAGATTACATTAAAATAAAACAATAAAAATCATTGCAATCCATGCATATAGTTTAGTTTAGGAGATCACATTAAAACCAATAATTCAGAAAAACAGTAATCCTTGCATATAATTTAGTTCAGGAGATTACGAAAGAAAACAAGCAATCCAATAATAGAAATAAACTAGAAAACAATACACACTCAATCATTGATAGCACCAATCACTCAACAACCACAACTAGGGCCGTCACTTGGTCGGTTCGAATCAATTATAGGTATTACCAACTTCAAAACCAAAGCTTTCAGTTTCAAAATTGAGCTACCAATTACCAACCAAAATTTTCGGTTTTTAATCATAACTACCAAATTCGGTATTTCGGTTTTCGATATTACCAACTTTTGAACAACTAATTCTTTGTAATTAAAATTAGAACGAACAAAACTAGATTCTTCAATTTTATAGTCGTAAACTTAGTACTCATCTCCTAATTATAGCTTTCTTTTGTATATACGACATCAAGTTTGAGTCATTTTCAATAAAACTAGGTTATTTAACCATCTTTGACTAGGTTACTTAAAATACATGTACTATTAATGTAGTACATGTAGTAATGTTCATACTATTATGAAAAATTTATTCGGTCGGTTTGGTAATTACAAAACCAAGTGGCAGCCCTGTCCACAACCCACGTCATTTACACAAAATCATCATGCAGATCATCTCACATATCACCACACTATTTATGACATAATATTGTTTCCTCATCTCCAACAACCTCAAAACAATAACGAAAATATTTTCCAAATATTGCTTTCTCAACTCAAAACCGTCACCAAAATCATGCCTACTTCTTTGAACAATCAAAGCCGACAAAACCGTGTTTTCTTTCTAAATTCATTTATTTTCCTCAACATTACATTGCACAACAAATGTAAACTGAACACACAATTCCACCATGATATGTGTGTGTGTGTGTGTACGTAGTCATCCACTCAAGGATACCACTAATACTAACTATAGTTCACAAATACAAAACCCATGAAAAAATCATTTTTATAATAAAACTTCATTTTACTTACCTATGAATCGTAGATGATCAAGTTCATATAATTTAAAACAAATATTTATTTCTGAAAATGATTTAAAAATTAAACAAATAATTTCGAATAATAAAGTAATTCCGTTCATAAATGAACCTCGTGAGATTTACTGTAATACCCCGAAAGTTCGTTATTAATTCCTAAATGCTTCGAGAATTATTAAAGTGTTCATTGGTATGATTTCGAGGATCGTGAATGGAGCGGAAGTGTTTCAAATGATTAATTATTCAAAAAGTATGGTTTTAGGAGGGGTGTGAAGGTTGACTTTTTATAAGTTAAGATTCTGTGAAAACTTCCTTCACGAAAATTGTAGAGTATGTCGATACGAGTTTGTGGACATCCGAAACGTGAAAATCAGAGTTCATATGAAGAAGTTTTGACCTTTGAAAAAAATTTCCATTTTGGTTAAATAGGAAAAAAAATCAGAAAAATCAGAAGTTTCCAAATCGGGAAACTTTCTCTCTCTTCAGCCCGACCCCGTTTCCGCCTAGCCGACTTCGCCGTCTTCGTTCTCTACCGTCCGGCCACCATAGGCCGAGATTCTTTTCCCTATCTCTTCGCCTCACTCCCATCTACAACCCTGTGAAGTTTTCACGACGTGGGTCGGCCCGTGCACGACGCAGCAAGACCAGGAAGCTTGGCGGCGAGGCTGCAAATCGCCTTGGTCGGAGTTTACGTTTCCCACCACCATAGCCTGTGATTCTTGGGGACTTTTGGAGCCTAGAGGATGTAGAATCTTTCTCCCAAGGTGGCTAGCAATGATTCAACTCGTGGTGATCAAATTTTGAAGATTTTGGGAAACTAGGGTTCTTCGGGTTTCAAAGATATCGAGGTAAAATTTGACAATTTGCCTTATAATTTGACTTTGGTGTAGTTATAAAATTTGTAATTGGAGTTGAGATGAAGAACTTTTGTGTTTGAAGTTTTGCCAAATTTTGACTTTCGGCTAGCGGCGGCGCCACCATTGTGGTGGTGTTTTCCGGCAGGTTCCGGCCACCTCAGGGATATTTTCTGTTCCTGATTTTGATCTACTCGTCGATATGAGCATTTCGATTTATAGTTTGTAATTTTTGGAAATCATATGAGCAAGTTATGAATTTTCAAAGTTTAGGGTTTTTGGTTTGATCGATGTTCGATCCGTGAGGATTTAGCCGTCTGATCGACTTGTAGTTTTGATATAATGATCGTAGGACTGTCCTGATAACTTTGTGTGGTTGCGTGTGAAGATCCGATCGCTGGATCTTTGTATAAGTGCTTTTTATGAATTGTGCGCAAAGTTAAATATCGTATTTGGTTAGGTGATTGACAGTTTGAGTTGGCGGACAATTGTGAACCGTATTTTGAGCTGTTAAGATGACGCAACGGGAATTTAGAGGTGAGTAAATCTCACGGTGTTTCGATTGATAAATTAGTTATGTTTTAATTTAGTAAATTAAATTGCTAGCAACTAAAATCATATTTATCGAAATAAATTATTTGTTCTAAAATATATGAACTTGATTGACAACGGTTCATGGGTAAGTTAAAACAATGTTTTGTTATAAAATGATTTTTGAGAAATATAATTTGTAAAACTATAGTTGGTATTAGTGACATCCCTAAGTGGATGACTATGTATATATATATATATATATATATATATATGTACGTGACAAATATATATCTTGGTGGAATTGGGCATGTTGTTCACTTTTGTTGTCTGATGTGATGTTGAGGAAAATAAATGGAGTTTTGAAAGAAAAGAAGTTTTTGTCGGTTTGAGCGTTGATTGAAATGTATACGATTTTGATGATGGTTTTGAGATGAGAACATATTGTTTTGGAATTGGTTTCACTATTGTTTTGGAGGTTGATGCAGATGAGGAAACAATATCTGTGTGATGACATGTGTCGTGACCTGTGTGGTGATCTGTGTGATGATCTGCGTGATGATCTGTGTGATGATTTTGTGTAAATGATGCGGGTTGTTGTGAGTGGTTGATGTTGTGGTGATTGGTGTTAGTAAGGGATGATTTTGCATTGTTTCTAGTTTGTTTCTATTATTGAATTGGTTGTTTTGTTTTGTAATCTCCTGAACTAAATTATCTGCAGGGATTACTATCTTTTCTGAATTGATTGGTTTTAATGTAATTCCCTGAACTAAACTTTATGCAGGGATTACAATGATTTCTATTTTGAATCGTGTACTTTTTAGGTGATCTCCTGAACTAATTCTCGATGCAGGGATTGCTAATTTTTACCTTGTGTGATTATATGTTAGGTTGTGTTTTGTGGAGTTAAATGTTGTTGCTTTAATTTATCTCACGAGTTGAGAAATTATAAGCATGCGTGACGTGAGTCATTTTAATTAGGTTTACTCACACGAGCTTGTAAAAGCTTACCGGGTTTGTTGTTTTAACCCGGTGCACTATTCCATTGTGTAGGGTTATTGTGCAGGTTAGACTATCGAGTGATCGTCGTCGGAGCTGAGGTGTACGTTCGGCAGCGTGGACGTCAAAGGGTACTCTTAGTTTTAAGTCTTCCGCTGTGTAGTGAGTTGTGGTGGGTCACTATGCCAAAAAAGCTATCAGACAACAGAGTTCAGACTACAGAATGGTCATTTTTTGTCGTCTGAGTTTTTCAGACAACACATAAATTAAATGTGTTGTCTGAATACAATGAGAAACCATGCTTGTTTCATTTGGAAGATATGGTCAGATTCAAACGACACATAAATGTTGTCTGAAAAGATGGAAATTTTCTTAGCTGAAAGTTTAGATTTCCTTCCACAAGATTGAGTTTTTTCCCTCCCAAATGGGCAAACCCTATCGATGACTAGTCAATGGGGTGATATTCAGACAACAGAGCCAAGAAATTCTGTTGTTTGAATAAGGTGAGTTTGACTTTTTTTTATTTTATGTCTCTTTTGACATAACACAAAACCTTCGTGTTTTTCATTCCCACAAACATTACCTCTGTCTAAAACTCTCGAAGCTTACAGCATATTGAGGAAATCTCAGCCATCTATATCTCTCAAAAATCGGCCCTCTCTCAAATCTAAGAATCCTTACCCAAAATTAATCTCTCCTTCAACCCCGACATCCTTGCTGTTGTCATTCAAGTCCAGCTTAATGGAGTTCTCCACCAGCGACTCAAGAGATTACAGGAAGCTGGACTATTCTATTTCGATTGGGTTATTGGTAAGCATTTTTCTTCATTTAGTTTAGGGGTTTCGATTGAGTTCAGTGTTCCATTTTAGGGTTTTTCTGGAAATTGATTTGGGGTTTTTCATTGCAAATTCGATGTAGTTGTTAGGTCTTTCTTCGATTGAGTTTCGATTTTGCTTCATTTAGTTTACGGTCAACATTCAAAAAGACAAATAAAGAGACTTCGTCTCTCATTCTTTAAACCGGAAAGTCTGAAACCCAGTCCTCTCTCAATCCCCTTGATTCAAAACTAAAAATCCGACCTCTCAGAATCCTCTCTGAAACCCAGTCCTCTCTCACCCAGATTTCTCTCCTAATCTCCTCGACGAATCGATGATCGACGACGGTTGCATGACGGGCAGCGACACATCACTTCTCTCGATCTCTCCTCGAACGATGGTCTTGATCTCTTGCTCCATATCACTCAATATCTCAGTCTTTAATTCAAAAATTTGATCAGTTTACTAGGTGGGTTTTGATTGATTGCTCTGAATCTGGAACTGAATAAACCCAGTTCTTGGCTTATTCTATTGTTCTGTTTATAAATATATATGATTATATGAATTATGACAAGTGATGTTATTTTGTTAATCTGTTATTCTCAAAGGGAAGTGATGTTATTACAGAAGCCAGGCAGGGAGTGTTATTCTGTTTTGAACTTTTGATGGGCTTTGAAGTGAATCAATCGATTACTCTTGTTGGTTTTCCAGTCCATATATCCACTTAGTCATTAATTCTTCTTCCTTGCTTCTACCTTGTGAGTCCTGACATAGCCACACGCCCATGTAGAGGCTTCAGACCCACTGACCCACCCATAATTTTTTCCACAAGGAATGGAATGGAAGTGGAGACAATGAACAAACCACATTTTTCACCCACCCATTCACATCATCTCCTCCACTTGACATCTTAAATTAGCCTTAATTCTTCTCTTCCTGGTGTTTTCTATCAGTAAATGTAATATCTCGTGTTGGGTTATGTTTTCTTGCAACTTAGTTTATTTAGTTGTTTTCTTTAATTATTTATTTTTCATTTTGGTTAGTTCGTTAGAGGCATCTAGGTAGCACTTGTTAGTTATTTATGTGTAAACATAAATATAATTATATATTTATTTAAGCCTTAACTTTATTAGTTGAAAAAGAAATAGAGTAAGTTATTCTTGACTGAAATAGTTTTGACGTTGTAATTGCAGGAAACAAAGGAAATACAGTTTTGGAGAAGGAAAACCTAGAAGTGAGGGATTTAGCCGCAAGAGAGGTAAGGGTGATGTGCTTCATTATGTTTCCTCTACTTGTACTTTAGAACTCCTTAATTTAGCAATGGAATTGAGGAAAACTTTGTCTATGATTTAGGTACAGAATTGACGTGTGTGCAGTTTGGGGGAGGAGAAGATTTTGACAAACATTAAGGTATCTCCTTCTTAGGGTTAACTAGTTTCTGTTGTTTGACTGTTCCTTGTTGCCTTTTGTATCCCTTGCATTATATTTTGAAAAGAGAATTGAAGTTTGGTTTGGGAGAATCTAGGTTTTCTGTTTATACTGTGCTGTACGATCTTTTCCAATGTGTTCCTATATAAAAGCTTCGTATTTTGGCTTGAAATTTTTATCTGTTAAAATAGACATCCTAATCGTTCTATTATTAAAATTTCATAAAAGTCCAGTTAGTTTTGAAGTCTACATGGTTTTCTCAATTTGGGATAGAGGTACAGGATTTTGTGCCGACAGAATTAAAGAATGCCTTGCAGTCGTCAGTTGAAAGGCCAAATGATTTATTTCAGTCTTCAAATTTTTTTACGATGTTTATATTTGTGTTTAGTTTGTTTTTACAAATTTTCAAGAATTTATCTCTTATATTTATTTTTATAAAATTCGAAAATCATCTGAACCATGACTGTTTAAGTTGAGAGATTTGTTTGGTTGCGGTTTGAAGAGAAACTTTTGGGGTTCATGGAATGATGGTTTTGCTCTCAAATTTTTAATGTGTTCTAACTGTTGAGTCTTAAATGGTTTTGTTAAATTTCAATAATTTTAAGATGATATTGAAACCTATGGAGTTTTTGGAATTTCTATTGACAGTGACAGTTTTATTTCTGGGCAGCAATAGTGGTCGTTTTTGGAAAATTATTTGGACAAGTTTTTTCTCTTCTTTTGACTTGATATTTTTGGAGTAGATACTTGAGGTTGTTTAGTTTTATCTTGTAAATTTTTCAAGGGGTTTAGTTTATGAGTGTAGCAAGTGAGATTTTTCTTGCACTTTTGTTTGCTTCAAGCGTCTTTGTACTGTGTGATTATTGATGAAATATATGAACCCTTTTAATATGTTAGTTGTTTTGTTAGTACTGGGTTCAATTTAGCTGCTAATGTGTTGTGTACTTTTGTATACTGCGATGTGATATTTGTTTTTAGCCATTTATTTATACATATTGCTAACTGTTTACTTGTTTCTTTCAGGTCATGGCTCCCTGGTCCAACAACACAGCCAAAGCTATAGCAATAGCACTAAGGATGAAGGCATTGCAAATCAAAAGAGGTAAAAAGATCGTGTCAAAACCAGCTGTTGAAGAGACTGATGTACCACCCAAATCTGCCTTTGCTAAGCAAGATGCAGCCCCTAATAAAGTTGCAACCCCCAAAAAAGCTCAAGCGACATCAAGAAAAACAATATTGAGACTTGCTCACTCTAAGAAATCTACATCCCCAAAGAGAAGTGTATCCAAGCAAGTTGGTAAGTCCAAGAAGGCAGTATATGCACGTAATGTTGGAAAGAGCAAGGCCCCTGATGAAGAGGACAACCTAACCGGTGGACTAAGGTTACTTAAGCGTGGGATGGTAACAATGAATCGCATTTCAAGGCGACTTATTCGTCGAAAGAGGCTGAAAGTTCAGTGTAATGCTCAAGGGGAACCAATTGGAAAGGCAGCTAAGGAGATGCAGTCCTATATTGGGGTATTGGCATGTACAAGGATCCAAATATCTATAAAGGATTGGAGAGGAGTGAAATTAGATGAGAAAGACAAAATCTGGGAAAGTATTGAGGTAATTAATCTAACTATATATTTAATTGTATGATCATGTTGTTATTACAGTTTCCTTACTTGTATTCTGCTTATTTTCATTAACAATGAGCAAATATTAAGGAAGGGTTCCCGCTTATGGTTTTGAACATATGCAGGAAGCATTTGTGGTGCCTAAGGAGTGGAAGAAATTGGTTATTACCTCAGCCGCCAATAAATGGAGAGAATTCAAGAGCAAGTTGACAAACTGGTACATTATGCCATATTTGGATAACCCTGAACTGTTGGAGTTCCCTCCAGCTGATTATCGATCCATTGACCAGCATGATTGGGATAAGTTTGTTGCTGATAGGACTACCGCAAAATTTCAGGTTTGCCAACTACTGAATTTTAGTCTAATTACAGATAGTGTTTTTCTTCTATGTCTATATCGGTTAAAATCTTCAAGACGCTCTAATATTGTGGACACTTTTGCATACTTTTTGAAGGAACTTCACGAGGCACAAATACAAAAGCAGAAGGAGAATAAGTACTCTCATCGAATGGCGCGAAAAGAATATGCTAATCTTCTGGAAGAACTGGTTAGTATAGCCTTTTCTAGAGTACTTTACTGTATAATTGTTCTTCCTTGAATTTAGGACAGAGTAATGATCATTATACCCTATATGTTCATATAGTCTGAAACAATACCGATTTAAGAACTTGATCATGCGACAATGTGGGTAAAGGCACGACAAGACAAGACCGGCAACTTCAACGGGCCGGCAGTAAAGAAGACAGTTGAAAAAATTGTAAGTTCAATTACAAGTGTAATTATTTTATTGTGATTTTTTATAATTAGTTTGCATCATTCATGCATCTGATGCTTTTATTTTATGTTTACAGGACAAACTAAAACAAAAATTGTGTGAAGGTGAAGTGAATACTTCTGGATCAGATGATATTCTAACATTGGCATTGGGAAACCCCGAGGCCCCTGGCAGGGTACGAGGTGTTGGGAAACCCCGAGGCCCCTTGAGGGTGAGTGTGAAGAGGATATTAGCTAAAGAGAAAGAAACTATCATTGCCAATGAAAGAGCTAAATGGGAGCTGGAGATGGAACAACACATTGCCAAGGAAAGAGCTGCTTGGGAGGATAGGTTTAAGAAGTTGGAAGAAAAGGTTGCGAGGAAAGAGGTTGACAATGATTCACCAAAAACGTTGACACCGTTCAATGATATTGGTTCTAGACAAGGCAGCTGTTCCCGGCAAAATGACAAGGGTATGAAGGTTAGTGAAACTGATCTTGCTAGAACTGTCAAGAAGAAGTTAATCTTGAACAATGCTGCACAAGTGGATGTTGAAGAGGAGACTGCTATACCGCTTCTAGATAGTAAATTGAGCAGCAAATCTGCATCGATTATTGAGGATGATGTTGGGAAAATTGGTAGACCTCTCATCAAGACTAAATTCTAGGAAGAAGTTCCAGTAAAGTTGGAGTCTAAGCTAGTAATAAATTCATTGGATAATGTAGTTGCTCTTGGAACCATCGTTGAAGTTGATATTGAGGCCAGCAAACAAACAATCCGTGGTGTTCCAATGGGAGAGGAAAATGTTCGCGTATCAGTCACCAAAGCTATTGTTGAAGATGCTTTGCTACAATTTCCTATCAGATGATATTGTCAAAATACGCGATGCAATTGGCACATGCGTTGCTTGGCCTAAAAACTTGATTATACCCCCCACAGTTGAGCAAAAGGTAATTTCATTTCTTAATTAGTACATTTTCAGAAACCCTAAACTATTTTTATCTAATAATGATGCATGTTATTGTTTACCCCCCACAGTTGAGCAAAAGGTAATTTCATTTCTTAATTAGTACATTTTCAGAAACCCTAAACTATTTTTATCTAATAATGATGCATGTTATTGTTTACCCCCCACAGTTGAGCAAAAGGTAATTTCATTTCTTAATTAGTACATTTTCAGAAACCCTAAACTATTTTTATCTAATAATGATGCATGTTATTGTTTACAAATATAGCAAGGAGAAAAGCGCAAAATTGTGAAGAAGAGAAATAGAGACATATATGATGATGATGATCATGATGACCTTCAAAACCTGCCAGCCAAGTTACCTTTACCCCTAAAGATGTTGTGCCAATGGGCCAACACATTCTTAAAGGATGGGTTCACCATCCACACCACTTTGGGGGAAGAGCTTTTCAGCCATCCAAAGAAGGTAGCTATCTTCAGGAGGGATGTGTATACCATGACCAACATGAAGGAGCTATCGAGCAGCTCATTAGTGATGTATATGAGGTTTGTAGTGCACATTAAATATGTTAAATTGTATTAGGTTGTTTGGTGGCCATCTTCAATGTTGTAATTGCTGTGAAACTAAATCTGCTGTTTTTGCAGCTACCTTTATTAGGTTTTGAAGAAAACAAAGATGCTAGAAATGATCGCCTTCATAGACCCTGCTCACACTGGTGCACTTGGGTGTGGAAATCCAACAGAACGAGCTCGTTCTCTAGCTGTTCGGTATGGAAATGGGAAGCCTGGCCAGGTTTTTCTAGTTCCCTATAACTCAGGGTAAGCAATTTTGATTTAGACCTTACCTCCTAATATCTACAATATATGTGCATGTTATCTTCATTAATTTAGTTGGGTATTGAGTTGAACATTTTAATGTTAGTTGTCATTGGATGTTGACGGTTGTGAACCCTGGTGAAGAAGTGGTGCACTTCATAGATCCATTAAAGAGGCGACTCATCACCTGTGAATGGAAAACTATTGTGGACGAGTAAGTGGCTTCTACATTCAGTTTGGTCAAATGTAAAATTGGTTGTTATACTTGCATTTTGCTGGAAATTTCTATCTAAATGTTACTTTGTAAGTTGTTCAGTTTCTGGCTGATTGTTGTTCTCGTCATGCTATTTCAGTTCCATCAGAATATATAATGCACAGAAAAATAAGAAAGGCAGAAAAATAGTTCAATGGAAAAATTGTGCGGTACGCGTTGCAAACCATCTAAATATATGCTATTTGATTTTACTTCAACAAATGTTCTGTTTATTCCATAGCATCAGCCAGGTATTCAACAATCTTATGATGTTTCAGGGCATTCCGGAGCAATTGGGCGATAACACTTGTGGATTGTGGATTATGCATTACATGAAAGACATAGTGGATGACAAAAATCAACAGTGGAGTGCTAAGGTGTGTGTGTGTATATATATATCAACTCCTTCCAATTCTGATTAATGTTGTGAAACATATCCATTCACATTAACTTGTATTTTTTTTTTTAAAACTTGCAGTGGGAAAGGAAAGCAAATCACTTTACACACAAAAAGACATTGATCAGGTCTGAGCTGAGTGGGCAAAGTATGTTAGCTAGTTTCAACAAAGCTAGTGTCGAGATAGATTCTAATTTTGGACATGCATCATCTATAACCCATATTAACTAGTTACGCAGCTGGTCTAAATATCTATTTTTGGCCTGCAAGTACAGTGTATCAGTACGTAGTATGAGATATAAGTGTTTTTTGGGTTACATTTGTTGATCATGCCAACTGCTATGGGTTATTGAACTGATGTTTATTAAGTTTAGCTCCATTATGGATGTATGTATAGTTGCAGGAACAGATTGATCAAATATTGGTATTTGTGAATGGATTCCATATTTGATGAATGCATTGTGTAGTTCCCAGATTTACATGATTGTGCCACAACAGGGATACGAGTATGACATCTAGGATAGAAAGCAACAACAAAATGATGTTGTTGGACATATCAAAGAACAACAGAAACAAGGAAAAATGTGTTCTTATTTGGACTCTCAAACAACAGAAAATTGTCATCTAAAATAGAAAGTAACAACATAATGAAATCTAAATATGTTGTTTTATATGCACTCAAACAATAGATAATTGTCGTCTTCAGGTCAAAACAAAGACAGAGTCGAAAAAAATTTGTTGACTAAAAACTGAAACAACCACATAAAATTATAGTCAATCAACAGATAGAACCAAACTTCTATGGTTACAAACAAAATGAAACAACATTTAACTGTGGCTCAAATTAGCTTCAAGCAACAAATAATTGTCTTGTCTGTGATCTTCAACCTTCAGATAACTGTTGTAGAGTATAAACCACAATAATAGATAAATGTAACCTTAACAACGTTTAAATTACACTTAATTGTAATTCCAAGTTATATACCACAACAGATAAATATTATTATAAGTTAATAAAAACAACAGATAACTGTTATTTTTATTCCCTTTAAACGTCATTTAACTGTCATCTGTGACTAAACTCAACCGGTAAATAAATGTGGTATTAACTAAGTTCAATGCACACTTATCTGTGACTATGATGCATATAAAACAACATATAAATGTTATCATAGGCAACTGAAAACGATAGATAATTGTATTCTGAACTGAATACGAATGACAGTTAACTGTTATTGAACTGGAACAAAAACAACACTTAACTGTTATTATAAGTCCATTCAGACAACAGATAGGATTTCATATCTTATACTTCAGTGCATTCAAACCACAAAGATGACATTTTTCTGTCTTTGGAATAAGCATTAGATCATACAAATTATAAGGAACTGTTATTTGTTAGTTTCCACATCACATGACATTTATCTATCATTTGAATTCACTAGTACTCATGTCTTGATTTCATCAGACAACAGAAGACCTAAAAACTTTCTGTCGTCTGAAAATTCAGACGACAGAGTTCCTCTGTCATCTGATACCCCCAAGAGACGGCACCGTACTAGACAACTGAATTTTTTTTTTATCAAACGACAGATCTCCTCTGTCGTCTGATTACTTTTCTGGCATAGTGGGTGTGTTTACTTATTGAATTGTCATTCAGTTTAATATGTAAACTCTTTGTATTATAATATGTGACTCTAAAGAACGAGTCGGTATTGACATTGTGAGCTCAGTTTGTTTAGTTATGTATTTTAAATGAAAAATTTTCTAGGTGTTTTTCTTGTGCTTGTTAAGTTATAGCGTTTCGGATTTGAATTTATTTATTTAAAATCTGGGACGTGACATTTACTCACCTCTAAATCTCATTGCGTCTTCTCTTACAGCCGAGATAAAGTACAGAACACTCTCCATCAAACATATAAGTAAAATAAGGTCTCAACTTAGCACACGATTTAAAAACGAAAGTGGTTACGATTCAAACCGAGCATTTGAACCCAAAACCGAAGATTTCATCAATCGAGACAAAATTATAGGAACAATTTCTCAAAATTATAAGATGATCCAAGGGTCGGAGACTCACAGATCGCAAACAAAAAAAAACTGACATTGCGTAAATCTACCATGCTTCAATTTATCACAGAATGACCTTATGATATATCGACAACCTTGTATCGACAAGCAAGTGACAACCATAATAACATAATGCAAAAACCTGGTTGGACGTGCCACCATGCACTACCTGCAACTCCCAAATTGGGTCATGATACCTATGCAAAAATCTTCCCCACAACATGTACAACAACTTTCACAACTACACTAAAGTCATATTATAAGCCATTTGGCCGAAATTTACCTCGAAAGGAAAGGGGCCGATTGAAACCACCCTAGATTTCAAATCCAAAATTTGATCTCCACACTTCAAATCATTGCAAGCCTCCAGGAAGGAAGCATCTACATCTTCTGGGCTTCAAAAGCCCTCAAGAATCATCACCGAAGGTGGCCGAAATCATAAGTTCCGACGAAGCCCCGACGCAGACCAGCCACAGAGTTTCTCCTCTTTGTTGCACCTTCTATAACTCGAATCGTTCAACAAGGCTACCATACACTTGTAGAGAGAGGAGAGACGAAGAGATTGGGACCTGTGGCGCAGCCAACAGTGGCCGGACGGCAGAGATATGGCCGGAAGAAATATCGTGGTGATTTCCGGTCGGGAGAGAGAAATCCGGATCGAGTTTCCATTTTTGGAAACTAGGTATTTTTCTGATTTTTTTTTTCAAATTTTTCTATTTATCCAAAAAAGGAAACTTTTCCCGTTGGCCATAACTTCATCATACGAACTCCGATTTTCACATTCCGCATGTCCATGAACTCGTATCGATGCGCTCGACGACTTTCGTGAAGGAAATTTTATGAAAAACCTAGCGAATAAAAAGTCAACTTTTTGACCCCTTGAAAATAAAACATTTATTCGTCTGAAACACTTCCACTCTACCCTCGAACCACGAAATCATTCTAATAAGTACTTTATTAATTTCAGGAAATTCTAGGAAATTAATAAAGAATTTCCGGGGTATTACACCTACTACTTCATAGTCATGACATTATATAACATACCATAGGTAACTCATAAATCACATAGCAATGAGGTATCTAAAACTATATGCCTTTTGACAATGTAGCGCAAAAAACTCATAACATAAACCAACTTACCTCATATCTAGACCTAGCAAAACACAGTGTCGTGTTTGTGTCATATTAAGTTTGTTTCATATATTTATCATGAAACATGATAACAAACCGTTAAGCTACCATGTGGTGGATGCTAGAACCAAAACCAAACTATTAAATTTAGTGTTAACTATTAAAAACCATTAAGACCCTTAAAGAAAATAACTAAATCGTAACTTACTAAATCTTATAAATTTAGTGTAACATAAGAATCACATGTAAATCTTATACAGTTGGGTTACCTTTTTCTTTTTGAAAGTTGAGAGTTGAGGTTGTTGTCATGAGAATTTACAAAGATTACGATGAATTAGAGAGATGGATTAGGGTTTCTAATATATATCAGACAGAAACTCAAATTTACAAGAATACCATTATACTATTGGTTGCAATCATTAATGGACTAACACTAAACCAAACCATAAAATTCGTGAACTTATCGTGATGACCCTATATGGAACCAAAATTATAAACCTCAAACCAAATACTTATAGTTTCATTTATGTTAATGTAATGCGCAATTTTACCAGTTCTCCTCATGTCCATGAACATCAGTAAATATGATACCTTTGGAATATGTACCCAATGAAATCCATTGCACAAGAAACATAAATTACATAGTAATGATGTATCTAAAACAACATACCTCTTGACAGTGTATCAGGAATAACTCATAACATAAAACAACCTACCTCATATCCTTGAACATTACTAAATATCATACATTTTGATTAAGTAACCATTAATGAAACTCATAGCCTAAAAAAAACTAATTAAAATAAGGCCGGCAGGCAATCAGTTTTTAGAACTTGAAAGTCACGTCTACTACATGATAGCCATGATGTTAAACATACCTTATAACTATAACATTAAATAAAATTAAACATACCTTATAGCCAAGACATTATATAACATACCTCTAGAAAAGATAACTAATTATAAATCACATAGTGATGAGGTATCTAAAACTACATACCTCTTAACAAGGTATTAGAAAAAACTCATAGCATAAAACATCTACCTCATATCCTTGAACATCATTAATTGTTGGTAGCAAGGATTGAAATTTCTCTAAAATTGCCTAAATTTCCTTCAAAATTTTCCCAACATTGAAGTATTGAGATGAGTTTGGTTTGTTATTTTATTTCAATAAAAGTTTTCCAAAATTTCATAAAAGTTTCCGACAATTTTCACAAAATTCTTAATTTTCATACTACTTACACATAAATAGCAGAAATTATTTCACCAAAATTTTGTATGACACCCGATAACAAATTTTATTATATTTTATTTATTTATTTATTGAATAAATGGCTAGTGCGGCTGCTCTCAATCTTTGATTAATGAAACTGTCGAATACAAGGAGGGGACATTGAGCCTAAACTCCTGAATACAAATTTTATTTTATAGATGAGAAATTGAGTTATGTATAAAGTGATCAAGAAATATAGAATACCCATGTGATAAAGTAGCAAAATCAAAAGAGAAATTTTAAATACACTCCCCTAATTACTTAATACACATCCCTATTATTTTATATTTTAAATCAAATTTTATAGGTAGATTAAATGTCCAAAATGGACATCTATATATTAGAAGGAAAAAAAAAATTGAATCACGCCTATATTCTTTTTTACGTCTCTTCTTCTAAACCCTGGACGCTGTAATACATTTTTCTTCTCCACACTTCATTATATCAATTTTGACCATTGACATGGATTCTTAAGACCTCGCTCAACAATCTTCTCTTCAATTATGTTGTGTTTGGATGAAATAATTATAAATTGTTCAGAAATTTTAAAATAATGGAATCTGCCACTCCATCAATTAGAATTTCCATAAATTGCAATTTCCATTGTTTGGTTGTATTTATTCAGAATTTGAAATGTGTAATAAATTAAGAAGATTTAAAACAAGTTAAAATATTGAAAACGAAAATGACCTTGTTTTGGAAACTAATAAAGTAAGAAAAGTAAACTTTTGTAAGGAAATTCAAAATGATACATATTTTGATGGAAATTGAAGTGAAGAATTCGGACAATCAATTCATTCATTTCTTTCCATAAAGAAATTCATAATTTCCAAGTATAGAATGTCAAATGAGATAATTCTTGTTAAGAAGTTATGAACTGCTTATTTTCATTTTAAATATCATCTCTTTTTCCTTCATCCAAACACACTGTTGAGGTGTGTGTTCTTCATCTTGTTTATTATTCTCATGTTTAAAGATTTGAAAGGAACAATAATAAATCTTTAAGGATTTCTCAATATTTAACACAAGTAATCAATATGGCCATTTACAAAACTTCAACCTATACTAATCATACTAAATGGTAGCCTTAATATGGTCAAATAATATAATATTTCATGATTTTTGAGATTAAGGGTATTTTAGGCACTTTGGGTTGTGTATTTAGTAAAATATTAGAATGGTAAATTAAATGAGTGGTGTATTGAGAATGGGGTGTGTATTAAGTAATTGGGGGTGTGTATTTAAAATTTGTCAAATCAAAATCAAAATCCATGTACTTTGGAGCAATCTTTTTTATATTAAATAGAAATAGTCCAGTCCAACTAGCTTGATTGAACCAAATTGTAATATCTTTTATTGTTAATATTTTATGTATGTTTTTAAATATATTTTTTTATATTGAGTTTTGTTATACCTGTTCCCTTTCATTCACAGGGTTTTGGTATTACATCCCCTAGTTGTATTTTCCAATTAGTGAAAATGCGTGATGACCAAGTTCTCATTGGATTACAACCATAGAAAAAGTAAAAAAGTTAAATACATTTATAAGTAAAAGTAAAATGACAATTGGAATTGGTATACTCATTTCATTTCATAGTCCCTTTATATAGGGATAGAATTACAACGGAAATATCGATTACATTAATGATACTGAATACTGATTGATTCCGTAATTGTGCTGATTGATGGTAATCACTGATTCCTTGATTCCCTCTCCGTCAGTTGCTTTGACGAAAGCACACAATATGTTTTTCCTTTAACATTATATTATTAATTTAATGCACATTCACATGGATGAAAATATTAGTTTAGCAACCTACTTAATTACTCATCCATATTAAATATAATTGTAAATATAAATGTAAATATTAAAGCTGTTACATTGTAAATATGTTTTTTTTTCTTCTGATTGAGTCATGTCGTTTCCCAAAACTTTCAACCAAGGTCTTGTCAAAACGCTTCCTTCCTCTGGCCATTGTAAGTTAGTTTTAATTCATGTAAAATTTTCATTCATAAATGTAAATTTATAAAAATGACTGCTCACATAAGGGACAATTATTAAGGGAATGTGAGAGACAAGTGAATCTGTCGGCTGAAAATAAATGCACAGTTTTAAATTGTTATAATTTCTGCTTTTAATTTAATACATATGGTTGAGATACATTTGTCCCTCACATTCCCTTAAAACTGTCCCTTGGGTGAACAAACCTGATTTTATAAATATAGTCAATGTGATTTCTTTATTTTTCCAAATCGAAAGTTTCTCCAAAAATTTCAGTAAATTTGAAGTACTAAAATCAAAATCAAAATTGTAAAGACCCTGTGGTATTCTCAAAAAAAAAAAAAAAATCCATGTGTTCTTCTGAAAAAAAAAATAAACAAAGAAATAAACAAAAAGAATCTTAATTAATAACTTGAGAAATCAACTAATCTTCTTAGGGAAAGTAGAGTGCTATTAGTTTGCTTCACACGCTGTTTCTACTATAAATATGCTATTCAGTAGTACCACAACATGCCTCACTGAGCTTATCATCCATATTTGAAACTAGGAATTAATAGAATGTCTGTCTCACTTTCTTTAGCATCTGAAGCCCTAAGCCCAAATGCCACTGCTGATGTTAAGAGACATTCTGCTATCTTTAAGCCTAGCATTTGGGGTGAATATTTTCTGTCATATGCTTCCATGGTAAGATACACAAAAACTTTTCTAGTTACTAGCTTCATGAACACTTGCATTATCAGTGAATTATTATGAACATTGTTATGAACTTTCACAGTGCAAATTTGATGTTCACACAACTTTTCTCTTCTTCAATATGCCCGTAGGAAGTGGATATTACTCTTGAGCAACAAGTTCAACAATTGAAGGAAGAAGTGAAGAGGATGCTTGTGGATAATGTTAAAGACAGTTCACAAAAACTTAGCTTGATTGATGACATTCAACGCTTAGGCGTATCCTACCATTTTGAAAATGAGATTTGCGAAATTTTGCAACAAATATTTGACAATGACAATGTTTCCTATGATGATCTTTATCAAAATAATTCCGACCTTTATGCAGTTGCTCTTCGTTTTCGATTGCTTAGACAACAAGGGTACAATGCTTCATCTGGTATGTCGATCATCATGATATTGTATAATAAGTTATTCTAGGATCATTTTCTTCCTTGACCTAATCAATTTAATGGCTGGTGAAACAGACACGTACTTCAATAACTTGAAGGACAACGATGGAAAATTCAAGGAATCACTTGTCTGTGATACAAAAGGACTACTAGGCTTGTACGAAGCCACACATCTTCGGATACATGGTGACAATATACTTGATGAGGCACTAAACTTCACCACAACTAATCTTGAGTCTGCAACACACCGCGGTTTAAGCTCCCCACTTTTGAAACAAGTAACTCACGCCTTGTATCAGCCTCTTTGGAAGGGCCTGCCAAGGATAGAAGCGAGGCATTACTTGTCTACCTACCAAGAAGACGATTCTCATAATGAAACTCTCCTGAATTTCGCACGGCTGGATTTCAACCTACTGCAACAATTCCATCAAAAAGAACTATGTGAAATTACAAGGTTAGTTCAATCAACTGCATGTCAAAACCACCGAGCATTGCCAATTATTGCCTACACTGCCTACACTCGATAATACTAACCGGATTATGTATTTTAATTGATAATTAGGTGGTGGAAGACTTTGGACTTCGTGATCAAGAACTTATCTTTTGCAAGAGATAGGGTGGTTGAGTGCTACTTTTGGGCTTTGGGAATCTTCTTTGAGCCAGAATATTACTTTGCTAGGAGAGCATTAAGCAAAGTTATTTGCATGGTAACCCTAATTGATGACATCTACGATGTTTATGGCACACCTGAAGAACTAGAGCTCTTTAATGAAGCTATTCAGAGGTTTGGATCAATTAATTAATTGTTTGTCATTCTATCTACGTATATAGGATGTGAACTTAAATGTTATTCAGGTAAATTTGTTCGTTCACCCACCTTTGCAATTAAAGAAATTTTGTGTGTGTTAATGTTGTATAGCCAAAACCGCACATACAATATGTAATCATTTATTTAACCCAAAGGAGAGAGAAAACAAAAATTACTTTTACATTATTGCATACCAAATGCTAGTATTTCGGTTGATATGTACGACATACATAATTATCAGGTGGGACATCTCTGCCATAGATCAATTGCCAGACTATATGAAAGTTTGTTATCAGGCACTATTAGATGTCTACACAGAAATTGAAGAAAAGCTAGCAAGCGAGGGAAACTTGTATGGCATTCACCATGCAAGAGAATCTGTAAGCCCTCGTATTCAAAATTACACTTACATATGCATATAAATTAATAATCAAAACAATTCATCTTTTTATTTTTTATTTTTTGATAATTAATGGTGCAAAATTTCAGTCATATTAAAACATTTTGTTGACTATCCAAAATAATAAAATATTACATATCAATTATAAGCTATTATAGAAATTGATTAGAAGATGTTTGTCTCAGATGAAAATCCATGTCGATGGTTACATAAAAGAAGCCAGATGGTTACACTCGAAGTACACCCCGACTCTTGATGAATATATGTCAGTAGCACTTTCTACATCCTTGTATATGTTGTCAATCACATCCGCAGTTGTTATGGGACTTGCTGCTACAAAAGACTCCTTGGATTGGTTACTCACTGACCCTAACATAGTAAACGCTGCATCAGTAGTTGGCAGACTCTTAAATGACATTATGTCCCGTCAGGTAGTATGCATTTCCTTAATTAATTTCCTTTTGGCAAAGATTTCCTTAATTGATTCACCGTAAGGTCTTGGTCTTTGTTTCAATAAAGGACAATATTTT
Source organism: Rosa lucieae (assembly GCA_024704745.1). NCBI lineage: Eukaryota > Viridiplantae > Streptophyta > Magnoliopsida > Rosales > Rosaceae > Rosa > Rosa lucieae. The sequence goes on from CM045492.1 coordinate 29,663,371, forward strand.
ATTAAAAATTACAATTTGTTTTTCTTATTACACCCTATTGAACATGTACTTAAAATTCATCATTGATCTCTTCATTTATCGTTAAACTCTAACATTGTCTTTCTTAACATTCATCATCTTCAGTCGTTTTCATGTTATGCTAACAACAAATGAATTCAAGATGTGGAGGAAAACCAAATAGAAAAAGAATTCAAGTTAAACCCTAGTACCCTACAATAAAAAATGGTATTTTGGGCACTGTAAATTGGTGAACTAAGTAAATTTGAAATTAAAAAAATATATATAGGGTTAGAAGAGAATATACGGTGAAAAAAGTAGTTAATAGGGTGACAATAATCACATCATTATTTTTATTAAATGAAATCAATGCTAAGGACTGGAGGATACCCAGGCCATGAGATTAGTCTGTGCCCAACTACTACCCTTTCACACTACTAATCACTTTAGATAATATCCACATTAACTAGCTTATTAGCGTTTATCAATTTCAAGAGTTTGAGTTTTGATAATGCTCTTGATACCAAACATGAGACCTCGATCAATTTATGTAGTTGTCGAGATTAATGATTAAACCATGTTTCTAATATATATATATATATATATATATATAATGTTATTTGTACTGCAATACGTTTTAGTTTTAACATTTTCAACTTCTTATTGAAAAATGAATAACGAAAAAAATATTATCTGAGCTAAATGAAAACAGTATTTATAGAAGGGGAGTGAAACAGCACCCAATTTTTGCATACCACACCCCTCCCCTCTTCCTTTTTCCATGATTATTTCAAATAACAAAAGGAAAGTGGGGTGTAGTTTGCAAAACAAGGTGTTAATTTCTTCCCTTTTACTGAAATGATTATATTAATGACAATTATATGTGTGTGTGGAGCTTTTTTTTAACTTCATTTCTATGTAGTTGGAACAAAAGAGACAGCATTCTGCTTCAGCTGTGGAATTATACATGAAAGAACATGGTGCTACAGAAGAAGAAGCCATAGTGGAACTAACTAATCAAGTGAATGACGCATGGAAGGTTATAAACAAAGCATGCCTCCACCCTACCCGAATCCCATTGTCGGTTCTAATGCGACCTCTCAACCATGCACGTTTGTGTGAAGTTATCTACAAGTATGAAGATGCCTTTACAAACGCTGGGGATGAGCTCAAGGGTTTTGTGACTTCTCTGCTTATCGAACCTGTTCCTACTGCATAACCTTAACCATCATTTGGACTTTATTATGTATCTTATAAAAGTAAGCCACATTATATGCACTTCCCAATTCGTGTAGGGAAAATAAGGAATGTTTCTTATTAACATTCTCTGATTATTAGTTTGCTTTCCAAATATCTTAATAAAATATGTTATGTTTGTCAGTTTGTTACTAATAAATAAGTAAGAGTATATTTAGCAGACTCTCTATCTTAACTCGTTAGTTATTTTAGGGAGTATGTTTAACTTTCTATTAATTTTAAGAGATGCACCTGACTCCTAAGTGGCTCTCCACTTAAACTTTTAGCTATTTTGCTCTTAAATATAGATAGCGAGATGAACCTCTGTATTTTTTTTTGTTAAACATTCCTTTTAATATATTCTATGTAATTATAAATGCACATAAACTATTTTTTCTCTTAACAATAAATAAATATAAAATTCATAAACTAGCTATAATACAGAGAACTGATGCAGACATTTTAAAGTGGTTAGCCAAAATAGTTATTTTGGCCAAAATTTGACTAAAAATGGCTAGCATTGCTAAAAATGCTCTAACTGAATATGCGTACCTACATCATATATTGCATTTCATATTCTTTACATTACTGTAATACCCCAAAAATTCGTTATTAATCTCTTGGAATTTCTAGGAATTAATAAAGTGTTTGTTAGAGGGATTTCGTGGTTCGAGGGTGGAGCGGAAATTATTTCGAACAATTATTCAAGCGGAATGTTTCGATTCAAGAGTTGACTTTTTGTACATTAAGATTTTGTGAAAACTTCCTTCGATCACGAAAGTTGTAGAATGCGTCGATACGAGCTTATGTATATGTGGAACGCAAAAATCGGAGTTTGTATGAAGAAGTTATGGCATTCGAAAAAAGTTTCCATTTTGGTTAAATAGGAAAATTTTCCCAAAAATCAGAAGAAAAAAAATATGGGTTTCCTTTTTTGGAAACCCGAGTTTCTCTCTCTCCTCTCCCGAGCAGCTGACTTCGACCGGCTATATCTCTCAGCTCCGGCCACTAATCGACGAGCCGCTTGTCCCTATCTCTTCGCCTCACTCCCATCGTAGCAGTTTTGAGTCAACGTCGATATTTTCCAATTCCGGCTGTCTCCGGCCACCAAACCGGTGTCGAAGGTTCGGTTTTTGCCAAGGATCATTTTGCCCCAAGCCTTGAACCACGATTTGCAGCGTGGAGGAAGAATCGAAGAGATGAATTTCTGGGTTACTATTCACCATTCAGGTTCAACCTTCTCCTTAATTGTTAAGGTACTTCTACTCATTTTCTGACCTTGTCTCAGTTGGGAAAGTTGTTGGGTCTATTGAGTATGTGCTGCTATCAAAGTTTGGTGGCCATCGGAGGTGGTGGCCGCCAGCGCATGGGGCCCACGCGCTGCCACTGTTGGTGTCGCGTGGAGGCAAGTAAAGTAGGTTTTTAATTTCTGTTTTAGCCCAATTAAATTCTATAAATGTTGTGGAGCTTTTATACGAAGTTTGGTGAAGATTGGTGAGGTTTTGAATGTATTATGAATTTTCAAAAATTATGAGTTTTGATTATCGATTTACGAGAATCCAACCGTTGGATATCTCTTGGTTCTTCCTTTGAACCTTTAAATTAGCGAATTGGTATTAGTTATATAATTTGGGTTGAGTCCGAGAAGAAGTGGAGATGTGATTATGAGGATTTGATTTTAGGAATCGTATTAAATGGCCGAGTTGTTATTCACAGAATATAATTGTGTACAGGACGATGTACCGAGCTATTGCTCGACGAAGGAACTCGGATGCGTGATTGCCTAAATAGTACAATGAGTGGACTTTTGTTTTAAATAATGATGCATGCATTTATCTTGAAATTATTGATTAATTTAATTATCATGTTATTTATCGAGCATAATATTTTGCCTTGGATTATAATTTTGACATTGTTTTTCCATATGAATTTCGGTTACGAATTTGTTATGCTCAGATATGGATTTATGATTTATTTTCGGAAATACAATTTAATTTTCGGAGATTAATTATGAATTATTTTCAATTATGATTCGGAAATGGATTTTGAGCCTTCGATAAGTATCTCCGATATATGGCTTTTATTTGAAATCATGATTTTCGACGAGTTATTTTCTGAGGTGATTTCTGGAAATTTATAATACATTTCTATTCGTCAATATTGAGATTTCTGGAATATTTTTTGAAAATGGGATTTTCGATAGAATTATATTTATTGATTATTTCTCGCCTAATGGTTTATGAATTCGAGATTATTTTGGCGTGCGGGGCCACGTCATTGGAATATGCCTTTTCTCGTGAGTATTGGGGAAGCCTTACTGATTTTCGAGTTTTTGTATGGTTTTAAACCACCATACCTGGGTCGTCATATTTATTGCTAGCTAGCCTATTAGTACTCCTCCCTGCTTACTATGTGTTCGTGGGTGAGTAGAGCAGAGCATGGGATGCTCCAGAGTAGTATGGGACATCCGACCCGAGCCTGGGAGGCTCCCTTATTTGTATGGTGAGAACTTCTTCCCCATATTTGACTGATACCTTCAGCTAGCGAGGCTAGCTCGATTTCTTTTGACCAACGGGGCTGGAATGTTTTCACGAATTTTCGTGTTGCGAGAAATATGTTTTATCCACGTTGCATGCATCGAGTTTTTAAAGGAATAAATATGGGAAAGTATTAAAGCTTTACTTCCATTTGAATTAACTTACTTATTTATTTTTGTCCACTCACTCTAACGTGTTTTAAATTACTTTCCCCTGGGCCCTTCAGTTTCAAATGCCCAGTTTGCAGGCGAATTAGTGGAGGTCAGGCGTACATGGCATTTGAGGCATAATTGTCACTACTTCCGCCTTGTAGGATCCCTTAATTGATCTTTTACTGTTCTTTTTATATCTGTGTGTATTAGTATAACCTTTGGGATCAGTATTGTTGAGTTTTATGTTTTGTGAAAATGGAGTTGATGGTAATTGGGAGCAGGGTGGCTCCAGGAGTATAAGGTTGATTTGCTTGAAGTATATTGTGTGTTTTACAGGTTTTTGGGTAGTCCATTTTAGGGGTGACTCTGCCGAAATTTTGGTAGAGCTATTCCTAAGGTGGGCCCCACAGGGCCACCTCGGATTTCAGGGTGAAATTCGGGGCGGGTCCTGTCATGGACGCTTCGCCTGACGGCATTTGACACATGGCCGACATGTACTGGGTTAGCGTGTGGAATAACGACTCTGCAGCACGCCCGTCTCCTCGCCATTAATTCTAGTAATCAAGGATTCTGTAACCGAGGCGTCGCCTCGGTTGATCAGGCGATTAAGTGCGATCGCTGGCCACGTGTTCGGTTGTCGTTTGACGTCGTTTTTCAGCGGACGACCTAGATTGCTTGGATGTCGACAAAAAAGAGAGGGAAAACCCAGAGGTTTAACACTGTGTACTTTTGCCTGTTATCGTCGTTCTCAAGCCTTACCCTGAGATCCGAGAAGGTTCTGCCATCTCCTTGAAGCTGTTGATCCTTGGAAGACGAACATCTTCTGACGTGAAGTCGAGCACTTTCGAGCATACCAAATTTTCCGTCGCTGAGGTTGGTAGCCCCAAATCTTGTTCCTGTTTTATTGGTTTTTGTTTATTTATGTCGATTTATGGTTTTCTGTTTTCCGAAGTTATTTCTGGCATTCTCCGGTGTCTAGGGGTCTAGGGTTGTGTTTGGGGGTTTAGTGTGTTTGATAGGGGATTGAGGGTTGTTGTCTTGGTAGATGGTTGAATCTGGGTCGGAGTGAGTGCGTTTTGTTCTTGTTTTGGCATTTTCTGGGTTTGGGTGTTCATGATGTTCTTGGGTGACAACAGATAAGGGTGAGTTTAGATCTTGTTTGAACTGACTGGTTTGGGTTTTAGAGTTTGTGATGGCTAGTGTCATAGAGATATTGAGCAGTGAGGATTCTAGGTCTGACGTGTCATTCAGCGTGGCGGATAGGGTATTTATTAATTCGTTGCGTCAGTCTGCCCCTGCAGGAACCTCACGATCCGAATCGCTAAACATCGAGCAGCTACAGACCATACCCTGAGAGGTGGCTATGGGTCGTGTCGGTCGTGCGGAGAGCTCTAGGGTAGGGGAGGAAGCCGCGGCCCGCCATAGGTGTGAAGGGCAATAGCGCCGCTAGTGGTTCCGCTGATGGGGGAGAGACTGGCGGGGAGGAGATCGAGTCAGCATGGGTTCTCAGTGACGGTACCCCTGTTAACGAGGCGGGGGGGGGGGGGGTGACCGTTTCCGCTGTAAACCGGTTGAAGCGAGTGTTTCGACTGCCTGGCATCGTGAAGCTGCGTTCGCCGCTGAAGGACGAGAGATCGTCTATGCTACCAGCTGGTCATGCCGCCGTTCATGAGGCTATCTTCCACCAAGGAGTGACTTTTCCCCTCCTGCCGAATCTCCAAATTTTGGTATGCGAGTTCGGCCTCGCCTTTGGGCAAATTTGCCCTAACATGTGGCGGTTATTGAGGGCGATCAACTCGTTGTGGCGCTTGTCTGGTTGTGAGGGTCCAACCGTGGCGGAGGTACTGCACTTCTACGAGTTGGTGTACGTAAAGCTCCAGGGTTGCAGTGGGCAGGTGAACCTGAGTCGCCGCCAGGGGGCGCCCAAGTTGATAGAGAATATGAAAGATTCCATGTCCTACTAGCTAGGGGTCTTCTATGTTGCCACCGCCGGATGGGAATACCAAGCGGGGTCAAATGAGGGGGAGCCGACGTTTAGGTTTAAGTAAGAGTTCCAACCTATCCGAGGTTGTTGCTGGACTTCACTGCTGTTGGTTTTGTTTGTATAATGATCCTTTGTGCTAATAGTTTCGTTTTTTTTTTTGTAGCGGCCTTGCGCTATAACCTGACTCGTGAGGAAGAGTGCTGCGTGGCAAGGATCTGGGGCTGTTGGTAGAATCGCAATCTGCTAGATCTCCGCCTACTCACCGAGTGGGAATTGTTGGTTGATCTGCAGTTGACCTGCTCCCTTGGTAAGTGGCATCCGCTGATCCTTGCCATAGCGTTTGTTTTGTGTCAGGTTGACCTGTTTTTTTTTTTTTTTAGATTATCCGCCGGGTAACAAAGCGAGCAGCGACGCTTTCACCAACGCAATGGACCGTGCCGAGATAGACAATTTTCTTGAGAGCATGTATGTTGGGGGTCTGGCGACCCACCAGACGATGGTAGATCCACAAACCCTGGCGGTGAACCTGTCAGAAACCCCAATGGTGTTGCCGATGCTGCACCACTCTCATCTCGGTGCCGACAGACTGTCATTTGTTCAAGCTGGAGCTGGCAGTGAGCACCATGTTGCCGGCGGGAGCCAGGCTCCGACTGCCCCTGCGCAGCTGAAAAAAAGAGTGCTAGCCACCCTGCGCGGGTCCCAGCCACCAGTTACAATTGCGGGGTTGGAACAGCGTGTGACGAGGCCTGTCGTCGCTGGCCCTACCCTAGCGGTTCTGCAAAGGAAACGGTGGCAGAACGACTTCGATGAGGAGGGTGAAGCCACTGGTACGGAGACCATAGGGGTCCGCTAGCAGAAGAAGTCAAAACAGGCTCTGCCCATGGTGACCGCGGCCGCCAGCGTGGAGGTGCAAATGGGCGACCTGGACTCATTTGCCGCGTACGCCGAATTCTTGGCTAAACCAGAGCGGAAGTTTTTGTTCCACCTCTGCGAGAGGCTAGGATTCGACGGATTGGATGGGACCGTCCATCCAATTGTACTACAGCAGTCGCCGTCCAGCTCGGCCTTTGGCCACTTGTCCGTCGGGTTACACGAACTCTTCTTGGCGGTTTCGAAGCAGCCTGAGGTCGAGCTGCAGTTGTGGGAGGAGCTTGAAGTCCTGCGGGGGGAACTGGCGGATTCTCAGGCCAGACTGGCGGATAAGGAGCGGCAGCTGACCAAGGCGGAATGAGATGCCTCAGATGCTCGTGGCAAGCTGAAAATCGCCATTGAGCAAAACCTTGAGCAGAACAATCACATCAACCAGCTCCAGCAGGACATAGTTCAGCTGAAAAAGCAGATGGCTGCCAAGGTTAAGAGGATTGACATTCTTCAGAAAGACTCTGCCGCCAAATCCACCGAGGTGAAGAGATTAGAGGGTGTGGCTGCCCAACTGGAGGCGGAGCGGAGCGGTGCTGAGCCCATAGAACCTCCGGGAGTTTTTCCGCCCATAAACCCTTGGCGTCGTCGAGCTTCTTAATTATCTTGTTTGCTGCTTCGACTTGGCCATTGGTTTGGGGTGTGCGATGGATGAAAAGCTCAAATTGGTGCCCAAGTTAGCGGTGAAAGAGATGAGTTCCTTGTTGTTGAACTGTGTGCCATTTTCTGTGATGATAATGTAGGAAACGCCGTAGCGGCAGTAGATGTTCTTCCAGAGGAAGTGGGTTACCTTGGTGGTGGTTATTGCCTTCAGTGGTTCTGCTTCGATCCACTTGCTGTTGTAGTCGATGGCGACAATGATGTATTTGAACTGAACCCTAGGGTTAGGAATTTTCCCAGCAAATCTAAGCCCCACATGGAATGGATCCATGGGCCGGTGATGATTGACAGAGGTTCCGTTGAGGCATGGGGGAGGTCAGCGTATTGTTGACATTTGTGGCAGGACCTAGACACCCTTCTGGCGTCGTCACCGAGTGTGGGCCAAAAGTATCCCTGTCGCATTATGCGATTGGCCAGAGATCTGGCGCCTGAGTGGTTTCCACACTCCCCGACGTGTATCATTGTAAGCACGTCCTTTCCCTCCTCTGGGGTCAGACACCGGAGGTTAGGATGAGTAAACCCTTGGCAGTAAACTTTGCCATTCTGTATGTTGTAGTGGGTTGCTCTCCGCTTGAGCTGTCGTGGCTGGACCTTATCCTCTGGTAATGTTCCATTGCGCTTGTATTCGATGATTTCATCCATCCAACTTGGCTTGGTCTCAATGTTGAATATCTCCACCAGGGTTTTTGTGATGCTTGGCTTGTCAAGGCATTCTACCCTTGTGTCCGCTGGACACTGGTGTGGTTGAGCGGTTGCTAGCCGCGCTAGTGAATCAGCTTTGGTGTTCTTTTCCCTAGGGATCTGTGTGATGGTGTGAAATTTGATTTTTTTGAGGTGTGTCTTGACGTACCTGATTATACGCATTTATATGCGTGTAATTATATCTAAAACACTATAAATAAGCAAATCCCCATGTCAATTAATATGTAATTAATGTAATTAATCCATTTTTATTTACTTTGTAGAAAATAAGCAGAATTGCTGAAACGAGAGAAAATTGGAGCAAATTGGAGTTTCCAACAAAAGGACGAAATAGTCAATGCTGGTCAACCGAGGTTAACATCATCAAGGGAGCGGAATCCAATCGCCTCTGATAATATGTGTGGAAGTGCAGTGAGAATGAAAGGTGAAGAAAAGAAAAGAAAAGTAGAAGAAGAAAGAGAAGGAAAAAAAAATTTTCTGCATTTGCTGACGTCATGATGATGTCAGCATTGGCATCATACCTTCATCTCTTTTCTTCTCCCCACATGCTGCCTAGTCTTCTTTCTTTTTCTTTTCTTTTTCCTCTCTCCTATCCCATGCTGCCACATGTCCCTCTCTCTTCTTCATTTCTCTCACGACCCAACCCACCAATCGAATTATCATTCTCACACATCCACTCCACATATATATAGCAACCAACCCTATCAATTAGAGCTCTCTCACATTTTCTCCAGCAGCGCTGCTCTCCTAATTTCCAAAGGGGAGGGCTGCTGCCCTCTCCCTCCCCCTCTATTTTTTTTTCTCTTTTCTTTATATTTTCTTTTGAGATTTGAAGAACAACTCACCCAAGACTTCAAGGATTCATCAAAGACTTCAATCTTTACAAGATTCAAGACTTGGGAAATTGTGGAAGTTGTAAATGAAGACTAGTCATGCTAGCTTTTTAGCTATTTGTGACTATTCTTGTTTTCTCCTACATTTCTCTACTCTTTTCTATTTGAATTTTGTAATTTTGATGTCTATGATTATGGGTTGTGAGTAGACTTTGTTGGGGGTTAGGGTTGTGTGCCCTAGCCCAAATTTGATGTAATGGATGCTTAATTTAATTTATATATGGAATTTGTTAATTATTGGATGCTTGTGTTTTGTGATAATTGATTAGAATGCATGCTTAGGAATTGTCAACTCATGGGTATGTGTTTTAATAAGTCTAGATTAAAATTTAGGGGATGACATCCTTAGATTTTGGTGCTAGAACCCTGATTTAATATTCGTGGGAAGTACAATCATGGTTCACTACATGATTAGCTTGATCGCAATTATGGTGAGCTTGGTTGCCTAATTCCTCAATCTCTAGGCCTCTTGATATAAATTAGTGACCCTTGAACCGGTTCTAATTCATGTCAAGTGAGTTCCTATGGCCCTTGAACTGGAGTAGGAATACCATGAAAGGGAATTTCGGCCCTTGAGCCTTGAAAAGCCTTGGGTACGGCTTCTACCATCTTTAGTAAATTGCATGTCAATTAAATTAGCATCTAAAGCATTGAATTAGGGTTAGGATTCATCCCTAACTACCAATTCCATATCTACCTCAATTTCTTACTTTTCTTTCCTTTATTTAATTTAATTGTTAATTAGAGTCTCCATTTAAATTCTTGCACTTTAGTTATTAGAAATGCAAATTACATTTTCGGTGACATTTCCTCTTTCATTGTAAATAGTCATAAGTAGGTCTTAGTTTTTATTAGGCTTTGGTGAGAACCGAAGCCGAGCGTTGCTAAGGCTTGGTGCCTTCGACTAGCATTTTTATTTTTATTTCTTTTTCTTTTTCTTTTTCTTTGTGTGTTAAGTGTCTTTATTTCCGATTACTCAAGGATTGTGGGTTAGCCACTAATCCTCATGGTACGATAAGCTTTGGGCATAATATTTCCCTATCTTGACAATGATACGTACACTTGCATAAATATGATCCAAGTCAGTACCCCAAGTATGCCGCTAACTGTTGATCCTTGGCCTAGAAGCTGTCATTGACCTAGTTAATGACTAACTGGGAATCGCTAAATATGCTAACACTGTCAGCGCCTGAGTCGATGGCGAGGAGTAAGCCGACAATGAGTGCTTCATATTCGGCCATGTTGTTTGAGGCTTTGAAATTGAACTTCAACGCGTATTCTACGTTTAGTCCCCCTGGTCTTGCGAGGATGACTCCGGTGCCGCAAGCCTTAATGCAAGCAGAGCAGTCAACGTGGAGTTCCAATCTGACTGTTGTTAGGGGCCTGGTTCCTCAACAGTTGTCATTTCCGTGTTGGCCTCTTGTGTGCCCTGGCTGGGTTCATCCTGACGCTTGGTGGGCTCAGCGATGAAGTCTGCCACCGCCTGACCTTTCATGGCGGTTCTTGGTTTGTAGTCGATCTCTAACTCGCTGAGCTTGATGACCCACTTGCTGAGGCTCCCAGAGTGCTCAGGGTTTTGCATTACCTGCCTCAACGGTTGGTTTGTTAAGACATGAATGGTATGGACTTGAAAATATTGGCGAAGACGTTTGGCGGCAACAATAAGTGCGAGAGCAAGCTGTTCCAGGGGAGCATATCTTGTTTCTCCCCTGTTTATGCCTCTACCGGCGTAGAATATAGGGAGCTCCTCCTGGTCCTCTCGTCGGACAATGGCGCAGCTTACCGCTGATTGTGATACCGCTAGGTATATGTACAGTGTTTCCCCTTGCACAGGAATGGAAAGAAGTGGGACTGCTGCCAAGTACTCTTTCAAGCCCTGGAATGCCGCCTCACAGTCTGAGTTCCAGTTGATTACCTTCTTGTGTGTCGTCTTTAGGACTTTGAAAAATAGGAGGTATTTATCAAAGAGTCTGGAAATGAACCGAGAGAGAGCGGTTAGCTTGCCCTGGAGGCTCTGCACGTGTTTTTTTCATTCTAGAGCCTTCATGTTGAGGTTGGCCTGCACCTTGTCAGGATTGGCCTCTATGCCCCGTTCACTGACTATGTAACTTAGGAATTTGCTGGCAGTGGCACCAAAGAAACACTTTTCCGGGTTGAGGCGCATGTCATAAATCAACAGGATGGTGAATATGATGCAGAGGTTGGCTACGTGTCCTCTAGCTTTCATGCTTTTGACTAGCATGTCGTCCACATATACCTCTATGATTTTGCCCAGATGCTTAGCGAACATGGCATTCATCAACTGCTGGTAAGTTGCGCCTACATTCTTCAAACCGAAGGGCATGACATTGTAACAGTATAGGCCCTTGTCGGTAGGGAAGACGGTGCATTCCTGGTCATCAGCGTGCATCTTGATCTGATTGTAGCCAGAGAAGGAGTCCATCATGCTCAATAGCTCGTGTTCAGCACTGGCATCGACCAGTTGGTCTATGCAGGATAGCGGGAAACTGTCCTTGGGGCATGCTTTGTTGAGGCCCTTGAAGTCGACACACATCCGCCACTTCCCGCTAGGTTTCTTGACCATGACCAGGTTGGAGATCCACTGAGGGTAATTGACTTGGCAGATGAACCCTATGTTCTGTAGTTTTGCGACTTCCTCCCCTATTGCACGATATATTTCCCCATCGAAGGCCCTCTGCCGCTACTTGACAGGGTAGGAGGATGGTTTGATGCTCAGCTTGTGTGTGATGATCTCAGGGGAGATGCCTAGCATGTCAGCGTAGGACCATGCAAAGACCGCGATGTTGTCGCTTAGAAACTGGGTGAGTTCTGCCGCTACTCTGTGTCTAGGTGAGCGCCGATGCGGATTGTCCGCTCAGGGTTCTCGTCAGAGACGTTGATAACCCTCAAAGAAGTTTCTGGGTTAACAGGCTCCTTTTTGACATATTTCTTCTCTTCATCTCTAGGGTCCTCAAAGATGTCTAGTGGTGGTGCATGGTTTCCTACAGTTAGTATCTCATGGCGGCGCGTCGATCGTGCTACAGTTGCAGAGTAGCACTCTCGTGCCAAATGCTGACTTCCTTTGACACAGCCTGTCCCGTTGGGCGTAGGGAACTTCATGAGAAGCATGTATCCGGTTATGATGCACTTGAGCTTGTTGAGTGCCGGTCGACCGATGATGGCATTGTATGAATCGAAGCAGTCGATAATGATGAACTTCATGTGGATTCGTACATGGGTTGGCGCTGATAACCAATCGCATGTAGTCAGAACCCAATGGTTGCGTGATGTCTCCAGAGAAGTTGAGCAATGGCTCGTGATCCTGGAGTAATTTTCTATTCCGCCGGAGTTTGCTGTAACAACCGTTAAAGATGACATTGACAACGGATCCGCTGTCCAGAAGGACCCTCCCCACTAACCATTTGTCCAGTATGGCGTCGATTAAAAATGGATCGTCGTGGTGTAGATGTACTCCGCGTTCCTCCTCCTCTGAGAAGGCAATGGGTACCCAACCAGATCTTGGGAATTTTACAGACCTTTCGTAGTGGATATTGCAAACTTCATTGGGGTGGTAAGCGCGTGCATAACGCTTTTTTTCCCTGTGAGACATGTTGATAATTGGAGCACCGCCGTCAATGGTATTGATGCGGTCCATTTGTTCAATGTTGGCGACCACGGGTGGTGGTTGGCGGATCTTGAATTTCTCCATCTTACCATTGTGGTATAAAGTCTTGATAGCTGTCTTGAGAGCGTTGTAATTGTTGGTGTTGTGGCCGCTGTCCTCATAGTATTTGCACCATTTACTGGTGTTCCTAGGCTTTCCCACCCTTGGGTATTTTGTTGGGGGTGGTGGTGGAATCTGATCATTGCACTGGTAGTATATTTCTTCATACGAGGCCGTAAGGACCGTGAACACTGCATACCACTGGGAGGACTTTGTCTGTTTTTGTTACGGTTATCCCCCTGGGATGAGCGGTTGCCCTTGTTGTAATGTTGGTCCTTCTGGCGCTTGTTCTGGTAAGTGCCTTGTTGCCACTCTCTCTTCTTATCCGTAGACGGCGTAGCTGAGGTTTTGCTAGCAGTCTCTTGATTGCTGGATGAAGGTTGGATAGACTTTGTAGGCGTTGGTGGCAGTGGGGGGATTTCTTTATATGTGATGAATTCTGCCTGTGCATGGATCACTGCCTCGCTCATGACATGGTCATATGCGACATTTGGATGATTGTAATTGAGATGATAGAGAAATGGTCCCTTGAGGACTCCTTGCTTGAAGGTTGCCAGTGCCATTGTCCTGTCGAGATCGCCGCACTGAGATGCCGCCGCTCGCCACCTGGTGACGAACGCCTTCAATGTTTTTGCTACCCCCTACTTGAGGTTGAACAATTGAGTTGTGTTGTGATGTCCGGCGGCCAACAAGATGAACCGAGAGAGGAAAGCGTTTGACAGTGCGTGGAATGAGTCGGTGGAGCCCGTGGGACATTTCAAGAACCAGCTCATTGCTTCGCTGTCCAACGTTTCACTGAACAAGTGGCAGAGGGTGGCGTCATCAAATCCCTTGTTGTTAGTAACCTTCTTAAAGGTGTCCATGTGGACAAAGGGGTCGGACATGCCGTTGTAGTGTGACATCTTTGGTATCTTTATGTATGCTGGTCAAACGGCCTGTAGGATCCTGATCTGAATGGTCCTAGTCTGGATGTAAAGAGCGGACTTGGTGTTGACGCTGGGGCGCCTGCCTCCGCCCGGATTAGCCTTTTCTCTAATTGTTGCATCCTTTCCAGGATTAGGGCGGTTGCATCTCCAGCGGTCCTTACCTGGAGGTTCCACCGATCAAGCTCCCGCCCGGGGGTGGATGGATTACCTTCTGTTCTAGCCCTGGTTGCCGGGCTGCTGGTGTTTGGCTGTGATTCCGCCTCCTGTTCCATCATTAAGCGGGGCAGAGGAGGTAGGCCTATCACCTCTAGTGGGTTTAGTGGTACCTGCATCTGTATGACTGGTACGGGTGCCATTACGCCTGCATTGGGTCGACTGTGTCTGGTGCTCCGCGATCGCTCGCTGTGTGCTGTATTAGCGTTTGCTTCCAGCGCCTTTTTTAATTTGTCGAATTTTGACATCAGCGTGGCCACCTGTTTTTGGGCCTCGGCCTTCTCTATGCGCTCCTGCTTGCGCTCCCTGTTTGCCTTGTGGAGGTCCGCCAATGCCAGCTCATACATAGCGGTGAGGTCCCATACCGGTGGGCGACTACTGCCCGGCTGGATTTCCGCCGCAAGGTTTGATGGGGTATTGAATAGTGCAAGATTAACATTTACCACTGGATCAACGTTACCTGTCAGGTTTGTGGGGTGGGGGTCGGCGGACTAGTCCGCTTGCTGCTGAGCGTTTTCCCCGCTACCGCTAGTCATGGTAGTTGTGGTAGATCACCTTCTGTTCAAGGATTCCCACAGACGGCGCCAATGTTAATGTCTAAAAGTTCAGCGATGACTGAACCTCGGTTAACGTTGATCCGATGGGCGGACCGTTACTTGTGATATTCAGAGCTTTTGTTTACCTGTCAAGTAAAATATAGAGGGCGTCAGAGGGAGACCGCGTTGGGCGGTCTTCTCTTCTCTGATACCTAAGTTAGTCAATGTATTTGTGTTGACAAGGTAACAGTAGGTAAGTAGTAAATGCATAATTAATGAGGAGAGAGGAGAGAGGAGAGAACCATTTATAGGTGAGGAGGGAACTGATCTTCTCCATGTTTTTGATGTGGGACTGAAGTGCTTCAGTCCCCAGCTTCTGAAGCTTCTGATGCTAACTTGGCGTGGTGCTCGGCGGCGCGTCAGCTGTGATCTGGGGGTGAGCCGCAGCTCAGGCGGTAGCCTGTTTGGCTGTGTTTCCATAGGTCACACAGTTGGCGGTTGCTGGTACCGCTGGCGGTATCATGAGTGTGGCTCATTACAGCTAATTATGCTTGCAAATGCTCATGTAAGTACAATATGTATTTGTAGGTTTTGTGGATTTATGGAAACAATATGCATGAATGATGCTTTTTATTGTTTTGGGGTTGTGGCTTTTGGAAAACAAATGATTTTGGAATTGTTGATTCGATTTGTTTTGGAAAGCGTTGAGATTTGGGTATGAAAACAATATGCATGAATTGATGCTTTTTATTGTTTTGTGTTATGGCTTTTCAGAAAACAATGATTATGGAAATGTTGATTTCGATTGTTTTGAAAAGCGTTGCGATTTGTGTAAAATTTTGGGTCCAGTGTGACTCCTTTAATATTTTGCTCCAAGGGACTGTGCGGACCAAGGAACGAAGGTCTATGGCCTTGGGCAGAATATCAGGTAATCACGTCTTTGGCCGGACGAGTGGTTACATTTCAGTTAGAGCTCTAATCTGTCTGCCATATAGATAATTCTTGGCGTAACGGGAACTGGTTATTGATAACTTATGACATTATGTGTTTTTAGGGAACAAGTGTGAGTTGCTTCCTTATTAACGGTTTTTAGGGAGACAAGGTGCAAGTTGTTTTCCTTATTAACGATTTGATATAAATCAAGGAGTGAGTTGCTTTCTATGTTTTATTGATAGAATTCAAGTGTGGGTTATTTTCTATGGTACGATTTTGGTACAATTGATAGAAATCAAGGAGTGAGTTGCTTTCTATGTTATATTGATAGAATTCAAGTGTGCGTTGTTTTCTATGGTACGATTTTGGAACAATTGATAGCAACCAACAAGTGAGTTGTTTTCTATGTTTCGTTTTAAAAGGAAACACGGTGTGAGTTGCTTTCTTTTATTTCTAGTTGAAAGGAAATTAAAGTGTGAGTTATTCTTCTTTATTTCGTGTTTTAAGGAATCAAAGCGTGAGTTGTTTTCCTTATTTCTGGTGTAAGTTGTGTTAACTATTTTGAGTTACTCATACGGGCTTGCAAAACCTTACCGGGTTTGTTGTGTGATAACCCGGACACTATTCAAACGGTGTAGGGGTTAATCCTGTAGGTTAGGATAATCAGGGTTGAAGCGGAGATAGCGTCCTTGCAGCTTTACCGTAGGAAGCCATTTTGTGACTTTACAGTTGATAAGGACTTCCATTGTGTAGTTAGCTCTGAGGACCATTTACGTTTTATTTTGTTGTTGACAATTTAATTCGTAAGCATTGTAATATATGACTCAGTGGAGGGTGTCAATATTGACATAGTAGGTTCAAGGCATCAATATGTACTTGGGTTAAAAGGGAAAAAGTTTCTAGGTATTTTGTATTGATGGCTGAACGTTCACGCAAATATAATTATGGGATTGTATATCGATTTTTTATTTGTGTTAAAAATCAAGGGCGTGACAGTTTGGTATCAGAGCATAAGGTGCATATTTGGTGACAATCAATACTCCTCGAGTGATGGCCCGTCTACAGCGGATCCCCATCTGATGCTCTTCGGTATTGATATAGTCATCGGGTATGCAATGAGCGTTGGAATGTGAGTCTTCAGGGTAGTGTTGGCTCAGTGAACAAAGTGTAGGAGCTCAAGGTAGCTTCTAGGAATTATAATCTTTTGACGAATGAGGACCTTTAGATTTAACTCTTGTTTAAGTAGGGGATAGAATTGTATCTTCTGACGTAGTGTTGTGGTTGATTTAGTCATAATGTTGACTTATACTTGTGGTTGGGAGTTGTACAAGTGTTTAATCAAATAGGAGTTGTGTCTTCCTAGGTTGGATTGTTACAAATTTTGGATTCGAAGGTACTTGCCAATGGATGGTTACTTGATTTTATAGCGTGGCTTCTTTGTAGAGCATTTTATTCAACATATTGTTATGTGTTTAAAGTGACTCCAATGTGTTAAGTAGATCTTGAGTACGGCTTATGTTCTTAGTGTGATTGGGAGAATACCTTATGGTTACGCTATATTCTTTAGGTAATGGATCTTCAGGGAGACAGTGCTAAGGGTAGAGGCAGGTTTTCCCCTCAGAAGGAGTTTTATCGTAAAGATGAAGTGGAATTACTGCTTTTGATGCAGTCTGTTCCACCTGTTTTTGAGGGCATCAATACTACTCGCCTATCATGGTTGACTGGGGAAGTTACCAGATTAGGAGCAGTCGCATTTCATGCACTACAAAAAAGAATTGCAATGGCTTCACCACTTTGCGACGACCTAGATTTGCAATCGCAAAAAGTCTATTATTAGCAACGGCAATTGTCGGGGTGGTAGAAATAAAAATAAGATGTGACGTAAGTGTCTTGCTGTCGCATGTTTAGATATCAGTGGCTACCAAGTGACCAATGTCGTCGCTAATAAACATAAAATTTTCCCTTAACTAAAAAGAAAGAGAATTCAGTTGCTTCGGGAGAAGAAAGTTGTCAAGGTAAAGCATAATATATCTCTCTCTCCCAGATCTACTTTCTTGTATTCTCTTCCTATTTTCTCCTTCTCGCTTTAGAATCCTCTCTCTTTCAATATGTGTTACCTGATCCAGTTCTCGTTTTAGAATAATTTTGACTCAGGTTTCAGAGACTTAGATTGATTAGGTTTATAGATCGAGAAGAAGAAGATTGCAAAATCGATTCTTAGGTGGCAGAGAGATCAGGACTATGGAGAATATGATGAACAAGCTCCAAAATTTGGACGCATACCCCAAAATCAATGAAGATTTCTACAGCCGTACCCTCTCCGGTGGCGTCATCACTCTCGCCTCCTCCATCGTTATGCTCCTGCAATCTTTCTCTCTGACTCCGTACGTTTTCCTTCTGCAATTTCTCTTTGTTATTTGATTGGAATTTGTGTTTTCATTGAAGATTTGTTATAATAGTTCTATTCTAGGGTTTTGAATCATGAAGTAATGTGAATTTTGTATTTCAAGTTACAGATCTGGTAGAGAGCTATATCGATTCAATTTCTGTGGCTTTAATCTGATTCTAGGTTTTGAGTCCGGATAGTAAGGTACAACTATGTCTATTTCTATTTTAAGAAAATAATAATAGTTATTTCCTTGTAACTTCTTTCCATTTCTGGCTGGTTATTTTAACTCCCATCACAAGATATATAAGAGCATATAGAGTTCTAGAATCATGCTTCAGAACCAGTATTGAATGTTACATGTGATCTAGCTTATTTATTGCTTCCAGGATTTGGTCTATGCAATAAGACGTGCGCACTCTGTTGTTCCAGCCATTTATGTTATAAAAGTGGCTATTCCTAAAACTTCACCTCCACCCACACTTGATGAAAGTGTAATTAAAGGGGGGGCCTTCTGTGGTAAGCCTAACATACTTCACATTTTGCAACGGCTGTATTAGTATTTGAAATCCTGTATACTTTAAACTCTTATGTAGTGACTAGTGAGTACATGTTTAATTCATATCCCTATTTCCTTGGATGCACTCTTATTGGATACTAGCCCTCATAAACCCTAACTTTCTCTTCCGGTGGATTGAAGTTGGCAGCGTTTGAGGGTTCACAGCACGAGGTTTGTTTTTCACTTTTCTGATTTTTGTTTTGTGTTTATTTTTTGATTTTGATATAGAACCTAATAGCAAGCGTAGAGAACGATTTTGATTAGAAAAATTGAATTTTTTTTTTGTTGGGACTGATTGCTTTTGGTATGTGGATTGAGCTCAATAGAAGAAAGCTATAAGTCCTAGTGGTAGAAGAGCCTTGGGGGACTGAATGCTTTCTTGGTCAGATTTAACAGATCTCTTTTATTATGGGACATGTTTCTTTTATTGCTTTAAAAAATTAAATAATTGTAAGTGTTTGTGTATTGGGATTAATGTAATGAAGTATGTAATGATATAGGGGCTGAAATGAAGGGGATGCATGCCAGAAAAGCTCAAGAGTTGACTAGTTGTGTCCAGTGTTCTAAAAAACGGCCGCCCCGGCAAGAGACCGAGGTGAGAAAGGGGTAATTGGCGGCCTTAGGTGGAGAGAATTTAGGCGGCCGCCTAAGCTGCCTGGGCGGTCTGGGTGTCTAGGCGGTTTTCCTTTTTTTTTTTCTTTTTTTTTTTTATGTCTTTGCAAAAGTGCTAAACCTAAACACCGAAAGCATTCGATCCCAAATTAGACAAAAAACTTTCGCTCTGTTTACTCCTCCACCGCACCTCTTCTCCACGCTTCCACCGCAGCTCCTCCCGAGCCATTGCAGCTCCCCTCGAGCCACCGTAGCTCCCCCAAGCCACCGAAGCTCAATTGCACCCTTCCACAGATCTTGATACCCGATTGCTGAGACATTGTGGGCTCCTTGACCACTCTGATTCATGATTCATAAACGTTATTTAGAGGGAACATGTGGGTGGCCACAATCATCTTCTTCAAGCTGAATGTTTTCGCCGCCGCTATTGAGTTTAAATTTCAGAAATTGGTTGGGACGATGAGCAGAATAGGACTTGTGTTTGGTTGATCTGATCAAATTCTCTTCATGGAAAAGTGATTTTGGTGATCTGGGAATTGGGTTTTGAAAGATTGAAGGTGCGAATTGGTTTTAGAAGAGTTTGGAAGATTGGTTTTGGAAGATTTTGGAAGATTAATTGGTTTTGGAAGATTTTGGAAGATTATTTTTTTTTTTGAAGGGGGGTAGAAGCCCCATCAGATGTTATTATTGATGGAATTACTATACCGCGAGGGGGACATGGTGCCTATACCTCGAGTATAATTGCATACATCTTCAAGAAGAACATCCTCAATAATAGAGGGAGTCTCCCCAATCCAAACATCGTCAAAATAGGATAAACTAGCAAAGTGTGCTAAACGATGATCCACACTATTTGCTTCACGATATACATGTCGAATTTGAACAAAATCAAAAGCACTCATGTACTCTTTGCAATCATCAACAATTCGACCTACCTCGGAGTAGTCCTCATTAGGATTGACCAATGCACTAACTAGCACTGCACAATCTGTTTCCAATTCAACCTCAGACCACCCCTCATGTATGGCTAACAAGAGCCCAGCACGAACAGCTTCCGCTTCCACAAGCAATGGAGAGGTAACAAAAGATAGGGGTCTTGCCAAAGCAGCCATACAAGTCCCATCACTATCCCTTGCTACCACACCCAAACCATACTGCCCAGACTCACTACGATAAGCCCCATCCATGTTGACTTTCAGCCGCCCACGTGGTAGGCACAACCATCTAGCCTTTGGCCTTCTCCCACCCTTAGACTCATGAGGGTGTACCTTCTGGAATTCCTCCAACCAATGAGCTGCCCATGCAGCCATGTTCCATGCATTAAAACACCCACCCTTCCATGCAATGTGATTTCTTTCACTCCATATAACCCAAAGACACGTAAAAAACTTGTCCACCTGAGCCTTAGTGCATGAATTAACCACCTCACTAATCCAAGTTTGTACCCATGTTCCTGGCTGCGTACTTGGTCTAAAGCCAACATTACATGCAGACCAGAAACACTCCAAAGCTTCACATTTCTTGAACACATGCACATCAGTCTCCACCTCCTTGTTACAAAATAAACAACAAGGATTTTCAATACGTACCTTCTTACGAAGTGCATCTCGTGTAGGCAGTATACCCCATAGAAATCTCCACACAAAAGTCTTCACTTTTGGTGGAACCCTAGCTCTCTAGACCGCCTTCTAGACCTTATTAGTTTCACTCCCCACTCCGGCAGACGATGACGCGGCCTTTGTATGTGTCTCCAGCTTCCTAGCTATATAATAGCCACTCTTAACATTAAAGAGTCCCTTCTTGTCGTAGTGCCACACCTTTCGATCCCCAACCAGCCTCAAACTCAAAGGAATTCCCAAGATTATCTCCATCTCCCTTTCCGTAAACAACTCTTCAATTACAGGTTGAATCCATTCTTGCCGTTCTGAATCAATGAGATCACTCACCAACCAATCTTATGTACCCACCATGGGTGTGGAGAACGGCTTAAAATTATAAGGCAGTGGCAACTAAGGGTCTTCCCACACAGAAACATTAGTACCACTACCAATTTGATACCTCAAACATCAGGCTAACACCTCCCTACCAGCCAGGATACTCCGCCACGTATACGACATATCTTGTCCAACCTCCGCCTGCATAAAATCTGAATTTGGAAAATACATAGCTTTGAACAACCGCGCTGCAATAGACTCCGGATTGGTGATGAGCCTCCACCCTTGTTTAGCAAGTAACGAAAGATTGAAAGAAACTAAATTTCTAAACCCCATTCCTCCTTCACCCTTTGGTGTGCACAATTTCTCCCATGCCAACCAATGTATCTTCTTCTCCTCCTCCTTCGATCCCCACCAAAACCTTGCCATGAGTTGATGGATCTCATTACAAAGTTGCATGGGCAGTTGAAAGCGGCTCATTATGTACGTAGGTACAGATTGCACTACTGACTTCAACAAGACCTCTTTCCCAGCTTAACTCAACGTCTTCTGACGCCAACCCTGAACTTTGTGTTGTATCTTCTCAAGTAGAGAGCCGAAAGCTTCCATCTTGGAATAACTAACATCCATAGGAAGCCCAAGATAAGTTTCATGCTTATCCACTCTACTGACCCCAAGAATATTTGCAAGAGCTTCTTGTTTCTCCAATGGGATATTACGACTGAAAACGGTGGAGCTCTTATCAAAATTGATCTTAATTTTGGCCAGAGGCCACCTCATACCTCCCAAAAATACTTCTTAGGGTTTCACACTCCTCCGATTCAGCTTTGAACAAGATAAACGAATCATCTGCAAAAAATAAATGGCTGATACTCGGTGCGTCCTGACAAATTCTTACACCATGTAGATCCCCAAACTCCTCTACTCGTAAAATCATCCGAGATAGTACCTCAGCGCACAAAAGAAAAAGGTAAGGAGATATAGCATCTCCCTGCCTCAAGCCTCTTGTGGGAAGATCTTACCACGAGGTTCACCATTGAGTAGAAAAGAATAACTTACTGTCCGTACACACCTCATCACCCAACTCACCCACCTTGTATCAAATCCCATCTTAAGCAAAATAACCTCAAGCAAAGGCCACTCCACTCGATCATACGCCTTACTCATATCTAGTTTCAACGCTCCAAAACCCAGTTTACCATCTCTACGACGCTTCAAGAAATGTGCAATCTCATACGCAACCAATGAATTATCAGAAATAAGCCTCCCGGGAACAAATGCACTCTAATAAGGCGAAATGAAATTCTACAGTAGTGGCTTCAATCTATTAGCAATCACCTTAGACCCAATCTTATACAACACATTACACAAACTAATAGGCCATAAGTGACTCATAGTTTCTGGTTTTTTGACCTTCGGTATAAGAGTCACATGCGTACAATTGAGCTGTCGAATTAACTCATCTTCTTCCAAGAAAGACCGAATGACATCGACCACATCACCACCCACCACCAGCCAAAAATGCTGGTAAAAGCAAGGTGAGAACCTATCCGACCCCGGGGCTTTAGATGGATGCATTTGTTTGAGTGCATCATACACCTCCTCATACGTGATCTCTTTAGTCAACCTGTTATTTAACTCCTCAGAATCAAAAGAAGGCACCATACTAACCACCTCATGAATAGTAGAAGGATTGGAAGACGTGAACAACTTCCCAAAATAATTAAGTACAACATGTTCTAGTTCTTCGTCTGTAGTACACCATACCCCCTCCTCGTTGTAAAGCCCCTTAATTAGGTTCTTTCATCTTCTGTTGCTCGCATACTGATGAAAAAACTTAGTATTAAGGTCCCCATCAGAAAGCCAAAACACTTTTGCCCGTTGCCTCCAAAAAACTTGTTCTTGGTGTAACATGTCGTGTAGCTTCGTTTCCAAACCCAACCTGACCTCAGTAGGCGGAGCTGACAATGACTCATCAAAGAAAACTGCAAGTTGTGCCCTAGTCTTCTCGATCTCCTCCTTCAAACTACCATAACTAGTATTACTCCATTCCATAAGTAGGCTCCTCGTGTTGCTTATCTTATTACAAACTTTTGTAAACGGGTCCGAACCCGATACGGATTCCCACCCCCTTTCCACCACCTGCTTGCACTCCTCATCTCGAAGCCAGCACTCCTCAAAACGGAACCGTTTCTTCTTTCTTTTACTCTTTGCCCTAGCCTCCCTAACCTCCATAAGAATGGGGAGATGGTCAGAAGTGCATGGTTTTAGGTGAATAACTCGGGACTTAGGAAAACAGTCCATCCACCTTGTGGAAGCAAGAAAACGGTCTCATATGACTCTAACCTCCATACCACCTCTAATTCCCTTCCAGGTAAACTTAGGGCCTGAAAATTGCATGTCATGCAAACCACAAACATCCACAGCGTCCCTGAACCCATCCATCTGTCGTTCACACCGAAATAAACCACCTTCTTTCTCATGTTGTGACAAAATCTCATTAATATCCCCCCCCCCCCCCCCCCCCAACACCCAAGGCAAGGAACTCCTACAAGCTAACTCTTTCAATAGAGCCCATGTACGATGCCGATCATCCACCTTTGGGAAACCATACAACCCTGTAAACCTCCATCTCCCTACTCCATTATCATCTCCAACTATAACGTCAATGTGATTTCCTGAGTAAGTACTCAGAGACACCATTACATCCTCCTTCCATAATAAAGCAACTCCCCCAAACCTACTGATCCCCTTATCCCCTTTCTTCTTTTTGAAACTACAAGAAACAACAAAACTATTCTTCCACCCTACTTGCCTACGAACCCTTGTTATCTCATCAGCCGTACACCGCGTCTCACTTGAAAACACCATTGTGGGATGGTTTAGGGTTAACAACCCTTTAAGCCCCTGAACTGTCCAAGGGTTCCCGAGCCCCTGGCAGTTCCAGCAGAAAATATTCATGGCTCGTGATGGGCCAGCTCCGGACCCATCACCGATGAAAGTTCGAGAGTACGTCCATGACTCAACTTCGAA
Source organism: Rosa lucieae (assembly GCA_024704745.1). NCBI lineage: Eukaryota > Viridiplantae > Streptophyta > Magnoliopsida > Rosales > Rosaceae > Rosa > Rosa lucieae. The sequence goes on from CM045492.1 coordinate 29,687,306, forward strand.
AACTTGCCACCCATCACCACCACATTATTCTGTGTTACCACAAACCCTTTCTTCTGTTTCTTACCACTCCCACCCATTACCTTCTTCTCAGGCCTACATTCTTTGGAGGACGACTCGGCCTGCCCCCGCCCTCCAACCTTACTCACAGACTTCCCATGCAATAATTTTCCCCCCTTCTTCTTCAAGAAACTTCTAGAAGAAATAGTAGCAGCACCATTCTTGCGAACCCTAGGCCCCACATCAACTACATTCTTTTTTAAATTACTCTTACCCACTTGCGCCACATCATCAGTGGTGGCCGTCTGTACCATTACTTTCTCCAAAGAATTAGGAGATCCAAGATTTTGGAAGATTGATTGGTTTTGGAAGATTTTGGGTTATCTGGGTTTGTGACTTCGTGTTTGAATATGCTGGGAATCATCCGGCCACGTGTTCAATTAAAAATATTCAGGCCATGTGTTCGACATGCATGAAATAACTTATAGAAAATTCATATTATTGTTATTTATAAATTATAATTAATAAGTATTTATATATATTTTTTAGGTCTATAATATGTTTATATGGTATAAAATAAATTTAAAATTAAAAAAAAATAAAAACCTCCTAGGCACCCTAATAGGCGTCTGGGCGCTAGTCCCCTGGTCGCCGCCCGACTAGCGCCTAGCGATTTTTCAAACCTTGCTAATAACAAGCCACGTCGGTGGGCTCACTTTGGTGTTTAAACATTTTGGTGGAAAGCAGCCCACTCCAAGTTGTTCCAACAAAAACAGAAACAATAGCACAAGGCGGATGAAATTTACCACGACAAAAGAAAATGTGCATTGCTTGTGAAAAAGGGATTGCACAATATTATGACAAACAAATCTCATATGGTAATTATTTATATCCAGTGAAAATTATACTTGCACAATATAAGAGTTAGTCATGAAGGAAAGCTGAAAGAAGAAATATAATGGTTCACGTACTGTTATGAATCTAGCTTTTAGAATTCAAGGAAACAGAAAAAAATGAGGCTTATTGGCTGAAACAACCCTCAACTTTACTCATCAATTTTATCCAATTGTACGCCAACTTTTCCCAATCCTGCCACAATGTCCCAATCTTTGTCAATTTAAAGGACTTAGGTCCAATTTTATCGTTATATATCTCATTTGACATCATATAAGATAAAGCTCTTCGATTATAATGCGCACAGATAATACACCAAACTAGGGATGGCATTAAAACCCACGGGTATGGGTACCCGCGGGTAATTATTCCTTTTGGGTATTTGTTAATGGGTATGGGTAATTACAAAATACCGGTATAAAAATGGGTGGGGTATGGATATACCCGTGGGTACCCAAATTTTACCCAAATACCCATATAAAATTGTAGACCACACCCAAATTTTTTATTTTAATTGAGAACTATTATTTTTCAACCAACATATGGGACATTTTTGTAATTTCTTATTCTAAAAAAAAAAAAAACAGAAAACCTATACGGGGTGTTGCGATGACTTTGTGTGGTCTCGGATGAGGATCTAACCGTTGGATCATCGTATAATTGTGAAAAGTTTGTTCAAAAGGCGATCTATCAGGATCCGACTGTTGGATCATTGTATAATTTTGAGAGGATGATCCTAAGGGCGATCTATCAGGATCTGACCGTTGGATCATGGTATAATTGTGAAAAGATTATTCAAAAAGCGATCCGTGAGGATCCGACCGTTGGATCTTCATATAATTTTGGGAGGATGATTTTAAGGTCAATCAGTGAGAATCCGACCGTTGGATCAACGTATAATTGTGAAAATACTATTCCAAAAGGCGATCCGTGAAAATCCGACGGTTGGATCATCGTATAATTGTGAAAATACGATTTCAAAAGGCAATCCGTGAGAATCCGACGGTTGGATCATCGTATAATTGTGAAAAGACGATTTCAAAAGGCGATCCGTGAGAATCCGATGGTTGGATCATCGTATAATTGGAAAAGACGATTTCAAAAGGCGATCCGTGAGAATCCGACGGTTGGATCATCGTATAATTGTGAAAAAAAGATTTCAAAAGGCGATCCGTGAGATTCTGACAGTTGGATCATCGTATAATTATGAAAAGGCGATCCATGAGGGTGGTTCATTTACGATTCGAAATTTATTATTTTACATTTAATCGTGACATTCTAAGTATTCCTGTATCTACTGTTGCCTCAGAGTCGGCATTTAGTATTGGTGGACGGATTGTGAGCCCGCATAGGAACCGACTTCACTCAAACACAATGGAGGCTTTAATGTGTGCTCATGATTGGATGTGGAGTGAGATACGAGATGCTCCTAGCACATTAGAGGATGATGTTGATGTTGATGTTGATGAGGAGTCTTGCCATGATATTGATGATGATCTTACTCTACTTCAGAGGATGCAGGGCGACATTGATACACCCAGAGGAAGAGCACACTCTTCACCTTTATTTTAGTATATAGGATTTAGATATTAGAATTCTCATTTTGTAATTTTTTTCTTCTAATCATTGAAGTTATATTTAGAAGATACTTATTCATTTTCATTATCTGAGTCGGTGTTGAAAAATAAATTTAATTTTATTTACTAACTTAACACTAAAGTAGAAATATTCATATAAAAAAAAAAAAAAAACAATAATGTAGTGGTAGATGTTTGTAGCAAGTATAAAGAAAAAAAATTATAAATAAAAAAAAAAAATTGCCCATATTGAAAACGGGTGAATGTTTGAAATGGTAGAAAATTAGAAATATTAAGATTAAAGAAAAACAATAAAGTAGTAATAAGTTTTGGTAAAAGAAAAAAGGGAAATGATGGAAAAAGTCATATTAGAGTGTGAAATGATAAAAAGATCACATAGTTTCTCATTTGATAAAATAGTCCATTATGAATTGTTAATAGGGTCTTTTCCCGTATACCCAAAAAACCTTGATATTTTTCCCCACTGCCCAACACTTTGGTATTACACTGTTGTTGATAGACAAAGACTAACAGGGATGGTTTAAACAAACAAATGCCTTATGTTGACCTTTGGACTCTTCTACAGTTCTATTCAACTAAAAGGAACAGTAATTAAAACATTAAAAACAAAAACAAGACTAGCCTTCAACATGCCACATTTCGCCTAACGACTCCTTGTCTAAGCGGCTACTCACAGGGCGGAATCACTGCTGCTTGTCCTAATTTTTTCTGTTTTTAAAACTGATTTTTTCAGATGAACAGTAAAGCTTTAGAACCTTGGATTTCCATGAGATACATGCATGCATTCGAATATTAAACTTCCCATAGTAGACTATGAATGATAAAGATGATAATGACATTTATGCTTGTAGAAATATAATGCTTATTATAAAGTTAAAGAAGTGGGTGAACATCCATCTGAATTTATTTATTCAAATATACATACTGATTTTGAACAGTCAGAGCCTCATTCTCAGGTAAACAGCAAAAGCTGTTTAGCTATTCATAAGAATGAGACCAAATACTTACTTGTAATGGAAGTTCACTACTTCACACCTAGACAGGAAGGGAAGCACACTGCTTAATATTTCTGATCTATTTTTCTGATCTAAACTTCGAATGCCTTCTAAGAGAAGCTAAAGCTCCTTATATAGGGAGCGGAACTCAAACTAGAATTCAAAATACAAAATGTACAGGACAACTCCGTGACTCCTGCTTTTCTGAGTGCTCCTGCTGGTGGAGGTCGGTCAGGGAAAAGCAAAAGGTGCAAAGTGAAATGTTTTTCACTTGTCCTTTTCTTTTTGAAAAGGAAAAAGCAAAAGTAGCTTTAGAAAAGTCTAAAGTTCTACAGTTGCTATTTTGGTGCTGATTCTTCACCTGTAGCTTCACATGTTCTCGTCCGTTTCAGAATGGTGGCCAAAGACAAAGGAGTTGTTGTCTGTCTGGGCCATGCGAGTTGTTGTTGCGTTGTCCTCGACGTCTGTATCGACATACATTTTGTAGTGGTTGTCATTTTCAAGCTTTTCCACCCAGTGTATGCATGCCATTGTCGAGTCTATCTCTTTTCTGGTTAGAGATAGGAATAGATCGCTGCTAACTACGTTAGGATGATCGTAAGCAGTGATAATTGTTTTTTCTCCTGCTGCCAGGAAGGTATTGTTGCTATCTTCAGAGATGATCTTTTTGATGTAGTCAAGAGCCATGGCCTTCATCCAAGGAATGCTAGAATTTGGTTGGCCATTGTATGCTACACAGGCTGGTTGAAGATATCTTCTTTGAATAATTCTCACATAATGATATGGAGGAATATATTCAACCTCACCGTTTGCCTTCTGGATCCATTCTGGAGGAGTGGACCTGAACTTCAGACGAAGCATACAGTCTTGTTTCCTGATATTCTTGACTGTGTTGACAATAATAGGCGGCAAACCTCTTAGATCATCATTAGTTTTAGTCCACAGATTATGGACAAAACCATTTCAACAAGCCAAAGCTTGTGTTCTTGGGATGTTCACTCTGAACATTTACCAGGTATCTTCCAACATATGGTCCTGAGACAATGAAGAGGGTTGGAGGAACTAGGTTTTCAGGATTATGTCCTTCCTATCAGATTATGGAATTCATGCCAGTCTGATTCATTGAGTGCCATGATAGGGACCCTAGCACTTTCTGGACTTTCAAGGAAGGAATTTTTTCTTTTCTTACAGCACTCTGCTGTTATGAAGCTCTTCACCTTGTGGTTACCATTTTCGTAGAGTTCTTCAGCTAATGCAAAAGAGCTGGGAACATCAAACCACTGCTTCTTTCTTGAAAGGCAAATAAGAGATTATCCAGGATTGCCTTCTGGTGATAAAGTCTCCTGCCAGTTCTGAACACAGGAGTGTCAAAAGTTCTTAATTCATAATTAAAAACATTTATAACTCCACTCGGAGTTGGTCTGCTTTTTGGCAAAGCAGCAGCCATCAACGGTCTTGATGTGCCTTTACCGTCTGCCGTTTGAGACGGGCTAGCCAATCCTTTACCCTGGGATTGATCAGTTGTGGCCAAGCCTTTTGGCTTAGCAGAAACCTTTTAAGGATTTTTTCTTTGGTTTCTTTGGATCCTCTTCAGGTTCCTGTTCTTTCCCAGTCCTTCTGCTTCTGGGATTACGACCTTCGTCGTCTTCTCTTTGGCTGAACATTGCCATTTCTCTGGTCAATGCGTCTGGAAGATTTTTTGTTCCTGCAATTAATTCAACAGTATAATCATATTGGTTAAGAAATAATTGCCAGTTTGCTAATCTTCCTCTATCAGCAGCTTTGTCAAGTTTAAAATTTTTAAATTCTTTACTCTAGCACAATCGGTGCGGACAGTAAAGGTTTTCCAAGATAAGCTGGAGAATTTAAAATCGTTTTCTTGACAGCCAAAATTTCTTTTTCCCCTGTGGGATAATTCAGTTCTGCAGGGCTGAACTTGCCATACAAAATTTGCAGATCTTTTCAATGTTAGTTCCAGGCGCTCGCCAGAACAACACCGGACCAGTAATTATCGCTGCATCTGTCTGGAGGATAATTTCATCATTCTCTTCTGGTTGTTGAAGAGGGGGAGGTTTTGCAGAGATTTTTTATCTGCTTCACGATCTTTTCATCATCTTCTGTGAAGTTCCATTTCTTCTTGGAACTTGTCTTGGGAGATAACATTGCTGTTAACCCTGAGATTCTAGGGATGAAATCTCTCCCATAATTTATGACACCAAGGAATCTCTCTAGACTCTTAGCATCAGGAATTCTGTCTGGGAACTTCCAGATCTTTTCAAGGATGTGGGGTTGGAGTTTTATGACTCCATTCTTGATGTTTATCCCTAGGAAATCAACTTCATCTTGGATAAAGAAGATTTTCTTCTCGCCTAGGATAATTCCATGCTGAACTATCAGCTTTGCTACCTCGTGGAGGTGCTTCATGTGTTCTTCTCTGTTTTTGGAGAAGACAAGGATGTCATCTATGTAGACGACGCAGAACTCCGCTACATGCTTGAAGATGTTGTCCATCTTTCTTTGAAAGATTGAGGGAGCTTGCTTCAGACCAAAAGGCATTACCAGCCACTCGTAATGTCCTTGTGGTACGTGTTCCAAATGCAGTGAGAGGTACACTCTCAGGATGCATTTTGACCTGCCAGAAACCCGACTTTGCATCGAATTTCGAAAAGACTTTAGCTCCTCTGAGCTGGTTGATCAGTACTCTGACTTGAGCGATCTGATATCCGTCTTTGACAGTCTTCTTTATGACATCTCTGTAGTCAATACACCATTCTAGCTTTTCCTCGTAGATTTCTGATGATTTCTCACGTAGAATGCTTGGAGCATGATGAGGGCTAGTGGAAGGTTGAATTAATCTCTTTTTTCAGGAGATCTTCAATATCACTTCTGAATTCTTTTTGATCTTCCTTTGTACTGAGGAAGCTTGACATGGCAGATAGCGTTCATGTCATGCAATCTCAATTCCACAGACCACTGGGTCTTTTTCCCAAAACTTCGGATTGTATCACATTCTGCTCGGTAGTTTCTTGATTTTTCAAGAGTGGGGTTTGCTGAGACTCAAGCTGTTTCTGAAAGTGCTTGGTTGTGCTAGATGAAAACTAGCTTCTTCATCTTCACTAGCTTCTTCTTCTTCTTCTGCAGATTCAACAAGCATTCTTCTGTTGTTTGATTTGGAGTATGGGCTCAAATTTGGGTTTGTAGGGGGTAAGAT